>JASJFT010000022.1:0-97251 GCA_030770425.1 Darksidea phi | reverse complement strand
ATGGAGATACAAAAGACGAAGCTTGGCGTCGACCATCCTAACACGCTGGCCAGCATGGCTAACCTGGCGTCGACGTACTGCAACCAAGGCCGGTGGAAAGATGCCGAAGCGCTACAGGTACAAGCGATGGAGATACGCAAGACGCAGCTCGGAGCCGATCATCCCAGTACGCTGGCCAGTATGGAGAACCTGGCGTCGACGTACTTGGACCAAGGGCGATGGGAGGCTGCTAAAGCGCTCCTGGAGCACGTCGTCAAGGTCCGGGAGACGACGCTGGCCGAGACACACCCTCATCGGCTAGCGTCGCAGAACAATCTTGCCAAAGCGTACGAGGCCAACGGACAGACTAAAGAGGCAGTGGGGCTGCTAGAGCACATCGCCAAGGTCCAGGAAACTACACTGAAGGAGATTCATCCTGACCTGCAGGTATCAGAGCGTGCATTGGCGCATATGCAGAGTCGAATCGAGAGCCATACTACCTAAAATGTTGTTTAATCTGCACTTCTTCCTGCCCTATAGTGCTACACAACGCAAGAGTCTTTACTTCGCTGGGGGGGGAGGTTATTATATACTCTGCTTAAGATGCCTTCTCTAGAGGTTGCGAAATTCTAATATAGAAAAGAAGGAATAAAGTTTTAGTTATGGCAGATTCCATAGGTCTGATGATTGTGTTATTCGCTAACTGCTCTAAGCATAGCTATAAGCTTAAGTGCTACAAGCTAGGCATACTAGCTTAAGTATAGCTTCTCCGCATATTAATAAGGTTCTAAGGCCTATGTAACACCGTTTATAAAGTATACAGAGCAGGAATGGCCTTGTAATAATGCTCTAGGCAAGGGACTCCGTTGCGTTGTGGAACGAGGCTCTTTGCAGATCAGGCGACAAGGCGGCAATACATCGCGTAACTTTCAGATTAAAGGCGTCCTAGACGTCTAGAAATAACTACAGTACATCGCCTGTGCATACTCACAGTAGATACCAGTATGTGCACAAATTTAGAATCGCTTGAAGTTAAAATGTCCCTCATGTTTCTCGTCCCGCAGGGAGGGGCGTTAGTAAACGTTTTACGTTTGCGGCTGTTGGCGGTGACGCCAACGTCGAATTTTTTTCGGTTGGACGCTAAAGAAATGATGAGCTTGATACAGCGGGCGCCTTGAGTACTGGAATGGTGTTGGAATTCGCAAAATCGTGTGTGACTTCTTAGATAGTGATTGTGAAGGAGGCAAAGCTACTTTAGATTCGCGGAATACGTTGGAAGTATTTCGACATAACGCTTGGCGAAATGGAAACTAAAAAGCTGACGAGCGAGGATCTTCCCCATGAAGGCCCGTCGTACATTCCTCCCGACGGTCCGGAGGCTCGCCAGTCCTGCGACATCTTTCACATTGAGCTTGTTATGTGTCGCTTCTACATGCATGATGAAGATCCCGACTAGGGCGCACTGGGCTTCTAGTACCACGAGTGGCGGTTTGGGTATCATAACTGTTCAGAGGAACTGAGAGTTTTAATCACTTTCTGCTTGTGGGACAGGCCGAACGAGCACGAGAACCTTCTCATTGATTTGGACCAACTTTAGGCGAGCGGTAAACATTTTGTTGAGCCCTAATTTAAATAATAGGAAAAACACTTGATGCGTAAGGTTTTGTGTTCGCCGTTAATGACTGTGATATCTTCTTGTTGCTTCAAGATTGCGAAGGGTTAGGGTCTGTAATGAGCGAGAAGCGACTCATGGATAACTTCCGAACGCGGTACGGTCAACAGTAGGAAATCCGTCCAAGCATTTACTTGACCTCGCTTCTAGAATCCCGCCTCAGTGATGTTACGAACGGCTGTAATCGACCATCGCTGTGTTGGCCTTCCTGCATTCGCGCTATTCATCTTGACCTTGGGCCCGCCTTCCATAGTGTCCAAGTATAGATGAGGCCCTGAGTAGGCATTTTCAAGATGCCAGGTCCCATCACCCCATGGTTTGATCATCCAGTACTGGCCCGAAGAGTCCCCAGCCTTCTGCAGCACTGGAGTATTCTTGTCTTCCGCATAGACATCAAGCTGGCGCTTTGGACCGAGGAACAGCGTGCGAAGGTGGTAGGTCCCGTCGCCATTGGACTTGATCTGCCAGTGCTGTCCGGGGAAGTTGCCATCGCGGGCCATTTGGATGAGCCCGGTGCTGTTCGTCCCGTTATCGTTGATCACATCGAGAGAGTGGGACGCGGGCTGGTACGTGTTTTTCAGGCGGTACCACATTTTCGGGTTGAAGTCGCCCGTCGGAGGCTGGGCAATAGGCTTGACGGTAATGTTGAAGCTCATGGAAGGGGAGGAGGCAGGCACACTGGTAATTGAAACGAAGGTGTCCTTTCCTGAGTAGGCCTTGCTGTTGGGGTTGGACGTCGCGTTGAAGGTGTTGTTGTTCGAGAGGCCGGGAAAGGGATCACCCGCGTCACCGACGCTCCACCTCATTCCGAGTTGGTCGAGCCCATCGGCCTGGAGGATCTTAATCTTGGGGTGCTTTTCGTCGGTATTTGTGAGTATGTCATCGTCGATGTGCCAGACGAGAAGGCCGCTGCCGGGCAGTGAAGCATCGAAGCCCGTGAGTTGACGATTTTCAATGAGAAAATACTCTTTGCTATTGGAGTCGCCATTGGTCCAGAGGCGATGGGTCTTGAAGTCACTCTTGACATCCTTCAGATTGACCTGATGGTTCTCATTTTCGGTGATCGTATCGATCCAGTCCTGGCTCGCCTTGCACCCTTATATGATCAGCACAACTGTAGGGAGTTAATACTAAACAGACTTACAAGCCGATGGATGGACAGGCCTATAACCGCTCTGTCCCCAACTACCAGCCGACATCAAGCACCAAAGGCCAATTCCTGCGCTGCTATTATCGGTGTCGTAGAGATCAGGCCAGCCGAACACTATGATTGGTAAGCGGACCTAACATAATACCGGAACAGGATGTATGTTGTCGTACCCAAATGGCCGAGTTCATGGGCACAAACACCACACTTGGCATCCTCCGAGACTGTGAGGAAGCCATATACATGAACACCTAAGTGCACAATCATTAGTATATAGAGATTAGCAAGCGCTACTCCAATTACCTACCATCCACTTCTTTTGGCGTCGGAAGGACCCACTTTGCAGACCAAATATCACTGGGGTTTCCGGTCTCATCAGCAGCTCGACCAGCATGTACGACAATGAATGCATCCACCTGAGGTCCATTAGTACGAGTAGTGCGTAGTGTCCACGCATTATGCAGCTTACATAGCCATTCCCGTCATTGTCGAATTGCTTCCAGCTTGTGCTGTGCTTTGCAGCCTCGAACGCCTCGTCCGCCATGGTCCGGATATTGGGCTCGTTGTCGTTGAAGCCGAAATCTGCAACGAATTAGAAGTTCCTGGTGGAGCACATTGAAATGAAATAATACTCACTTTTGTTGGTGTAGTAGGCCAAGTTGTTGCTCAGCGTGTATGGCCCGACAACCTCCCCACTGAACGCAACTTTCTTATTGGAGACTTCGGAGTAGTACTCTGTCACGGAGCCAGTGGGAATCTTTCCAGTAGAGAAGAACAAGTCTTGCATGTGTCCCTTGGTGCCAGGAGCCATCTTGACATCCTGGAACTCGGCGAGGACAACCATGACTCTGGGAAAAGCAGTTAAAATCCAAAGCCTATGAATTTGTATGGGATGATCCACCTGATAGTGCCCCTTAGTGGCGCCCTTGCCAGTGCAGCCGTACTCATTTCCATGATGGAAGTGGGCCTCGAGTAGTGAGACTTCGGGAAAATGGTTCCATCATTCAAACCAGGTAGGTTACGCTTGGTTCCGACAAAGCTGATAGCCTGCTTGGCCGCTTGAAGATTGGCTGCGTCCTGAACATGCAGAGCCTGGTTATCGACCTTAGCAAGAAGATCAGGATGCGGACAAACGAAGCATGGCTGGTCACAGTGGCGGGGTGCCATGGTGGATGGGTTGCTTGAGAAGTCCGATGAGAAGTTGAAATTAATTAGACGAGTCGAGGTGCCAAGTGAGAAGGCTCGTAAGATTGAGTTGGGTCTGAGATAATGTGAGAAACAGCCGGACAATTGAAGGATTTATAGACGGGGGAAGAGACATGTCTACGCCTACCTTGGCCGCTTTAGCATCTAGACTACCTAGCTAGGAATCACGCCATAGCTAATGCGCGGAATGGCTTTTTCGAAGCCAACGATAGCAAAGTAACGAGCTCTGGCTTGAGAATATCACGATATTGTGGAGCTGAGGTGCAAAACTGAATGAAAGCGTATCGCAATCAGCCAGTGATGATACTACTACATAGCCACGAAAACTTCAGGCGCGTTGCGAAGTGCTGATCCGCACTCCCAGCACCGATCTCCAAGGTCTATCGGCAGCAAGCCCCCCAACCTGCGTTCAGCACGGTAAGAGCCGCGAACATCCGCTAGCATGTGCAAGTAGGCCCGGCTCTTGTAGCCATGTGGGCTTCGCTGGGCGAATGGGCAAGTGAGGGCTGGCGATTCAGCAGTTCAGGCGACGAACCCTAGATCTGGATTCCCCGCAGTTGGAACGGGGCTGCAATTTTCCCGTGAGGTCTTGATAGCAGATGGAACGTTTCTTTTGAACTGGGTGAATGCACAGCCCGCAGTGTCCTGTCCATGCCTGGAAAAGAAAACCTGAGTTCTGGCGGCGAAGGATGTGTCAACGGTAGCAGGAGGTCCAGTTGAGCTCAGCTTATTGATAGGCGTGAGTGATAGTCGCAATGGTCAGCTCTCAGCCCGCACGCCATGGCGCGAGAGGCTGCAGCTTGAGCTAGTTTAGGTTCCAGGTGATCAAGCCTTCGCTACATCGGATGCATGTAGAGAGAACAGCTGAGAGCGTGTGTAATGGCCATAGGACAAGATGGTGCAGTTTGGCGGTCTTTAGCCTACCTGCGTTAGGTGCGAGGGCTAGCCCCAGCGTTTCTACCTTTTTATTTTACTTTATTTTATTTTCGTTTTTTGCTAAGGAGGAAAGCTATATTGCGCAACTATACTATTGTAGCAATAATATCTTATAATAAAAAACTATATATCATAATTAAATAGTTGACGTCGAAAAGTACTACATGTATTAATCCAACCGTGCGTCACATGTACGTCGGGTGGAGAAGCGGGGTTAGTCGACACTAGCTTCATCTAACACTAGGGTTCCGTAGTTAACAGGTGGGAAGAGTACATGGCAGGGGATAGGGTTATATCAATGGGTCGGTTAGCGTAACAGACTAGATACCCACGGTTGAGCTAGTGCTGGGAGAGCGCACTAGTATTGGGAAGGCGCATAGTGTTGGGAAGGCCAACCGTCCTGAATCCACGGTAGAGTCGAGAGTTGGTCGGCCATGCCAAGTGTATAGATGGAGACCAGCGTGCAGTTTATAAGTAGTAGCTATTATATCATTAAACCCCTATAATAACTGAAAAGATAATATAAAAAGGTATTTTATTCTAAATATCTTAAAAAATAAGATGATTACTGAAACAGAAGGGGATTATAATATTAACTAATCATCTAAATATAAATCTCAACTATCTATCTCTTGTATAGGGTTAAATTACATATTATCATTTTTCAGCTATTAATTTATAGTAGTTCCTCCTACTAGTACCACCCTAAACGAAAAGCCGTGCCCTCAGATCCTTACGTCACCGCCATGAATCTCCGGCGTTGAGATTCCTTACGACGAATGTCCAGCATGCCATCCCGACAGGTTTCACGGCCAGTCTCAAGAAGATCTAGCACTCGACGCAGATCAGGCCGAAAGAGTCAATTGCACGTTCGACGAGTGCCAGGAAGAATCGACACCCGATATGATTGTCACGCAATCAACAACAAGTGATCTCACAAGTCCGACTCTTTCAGTCACTGTTAGGAACAGAAAAGATGGGCTGGGCGGTTGATTCGGAGCCAAGGTCAGATGGCAAGCGCTGTCAGCCTCTGAAATGATCCGGAGAGCAAGGGTCCCGACTTCTTCTCCCAACTTGAGCAGAAATTTTGTGACATGGAGACTCACACAATATTCCCAGTCTGCTCCAATGAGGGGCGCCCTTCGTGTCTTGTAGCCGTGTTTTAGACCTCTCAAATTTGTCTTAGAACAGGCCTGATGGTGTCGAGAGAAACCTATGGAGAATGATGTTTGTCAAATCAAATTCAACAATGATTCAAGCGCATTTTGGAGACTCATGCGACTTACGTAGGGTGTCTGGGAGGGTTTGGTCCACGGTAGGCAATCAAGCCGACCTGATGGAGCACCTAGCGATTTTTCATTCCCGGCGACGCATCCGAAGCTCGCAAACATTCCCAACTTAATAGGATAATCATAGGGTGCAAATGACTAAGAGGTACGTCTCCTTAGTCCATACTTCCCTTGGCAGTAACTCCAGAGGCTAATTGGGCAAACTACGCCACCCACACGCACGCCATAGCGCCCGGGGACTTACTAATCGAAGGAATGCCTTGAGCGTTTCATATAAACGGGCTACCTTGCATCACGCGGTATATTAGGCTGCCGTTACCTCACTTACTCGCTTCGTCGCTCGTAAAACTTGTGTATCCCACTTTGCACTTCTTTCTTCACCACAACCGCTGACTTTCGTCCTTCGAATACATTCCTGGCCACCACTGAACCCTAAAAGCATCATCATAGTTCATTATGAGCTCTTCTACAATCCATCGAACTGAACCTCTAGGGCTCGTCACCCTCCCTCTGGAAATATTCCGCCGAATCCTCCTGGAAGCACTTTTGTGCGACATCGAAGCCCGGCAGCCCTACCCTTTCGGCCGCAGATCCCTCCCATACGACCGCTATCTCAATCCTATCTTCAGCCGCGAAGAACTGGCCGAGCTCGAAGGCCGCGTCTGGGGGCAGTCTTCCTTCTGGGGTAGAGAACCCAGCACACGCCTCATGCGTGTCAATCGACTCTTCTACTTCGAAGTGTACGACATCTTGTGGGGCGAGTTTGCGCTGCATTCCGCCGGGCCAAGGGCCAATTCCGACAGCGTTATCTGCGATTGGCTTGATACGTATAATCCGCGCGCTTTCACGACGGTGCGGCATTTGCAGTTTCGGTGGGCATGCAGCGTACGTGAGAAAATGATCGATTTTGATCCAGATGCGGATGAGATGTTGAAGAGTGTGGGGTTGTTTGGGGAGGTGGGGAGGAGGGGGAGTGTGAGACTGCAGGTGCTTGTGAGGGAGCGCGGTGGCCAGTTGGAAAATATGGATGTTGTGGCCAATAATGGTGTGGAAAAGATACTTAGTGTTGTCGCTCTGCTCCGTGAACATGTGCACGATGTTAAGATTTTCTGGGAGCCGTGTTTGCTGTATCCTGAAGGTAAGGGGATTGTGGAGAGGTGTGTGGAGAGGCTCAGACAGCAGGAGATGCCAGTTTTGTTGAAGGAGCATTTGGAGACTTGGTCAGACGAGAGGATGTATGTTAGGCCGGATTTGAAGGATGCGGAGGTTCCGGATTGGAGGATTAGTGTGGAGGAGACGAGGAGTTTGTTTACGAGAGGTTGGGCGGAGAAGCATTGGCCGAAGAAGGAGCGAATTAAGCCTTGGTTTGAGAAAGAGATAACAGAGTAGTTGCCGTTGCATCTCTTGGAAGCGGAGCAAAGGCCACATAATCATTAAGGGCAGTTCCGTGGTTCATCTCAAAATTGTTAGCCTCTTCAAAATCGCATCATGAAAAGCTTCTCATTATTCTTACTCCTGCCCCGAGCAGCAGTCAATGTGATTGCTATAGCCATTAGCCAGCAAATTAGTGCCACAATCTATCACAGCAAAACCCGACGTAATTACTTGCTCGTTCTTCGCTGCTGATTAACATTCCCAAGACCTTGCATCGCTCGTTTACGTAGGTTTCTGCCGTTAAATAAGTATTGCGGTAGAAGTTGCATTTCTTCCGTGTTTGAAAAGCTCAAAACAAGCAGCAGTCATAAAAATTACAGCTTACATGTTCGTATATTGTTCGAAGTTTGAAAGATGTTGACTATGCATCTTCCAACTCCCGCAAGCAAAACATAATTGCGCTAGTCAGCGAATTTGGGGAGTATGAGAGGTTGTGACAAGACCAAGCCACATGCGGCATACGTGAATGGTCTATGGAGGAGAGTGGCCATCATGTTCCCCTCTTCAAGCACAATTTAGAACCTGCATGCCGTAGGTAGCTCTGATCAGAGGTAATAGACACTACCGCCGCCCTGCTGTACTTGTACATCCCGCCACGTGGAAATGAGTAGCATCTATGCCATGCATGTTTCTTAGCAACTTGGGAGACCAAGACAGACACATCCTGGGGCCCCAAAATTCTCTCTAGTGGCCAGCGGGTGGGCACGAATTGCCCATAAAGCCCAACCATTCTTTGTTCTTATTTTTGATGGTGGTACAGGCCAGCAACGAAATAACACAGTTACTTGATATCTATTTTTGATGCGTTCAGCGCTGGAGAATACACCCATGCTGCCTTCTCGATTATATTGTAGAACACTAAGGCCTCATAGCAGGAGCAAGACATCCTGATAAAAGTTGGTGTAAGAGATTTGGATTGGTTTAGGCAGAAGGCCTTCCTATATAGGTACTAGCGCTAGCATAGACCCTAAATAGTGGCCGCATAGCTACTTCCGCCAACACATCCAAGCTCTTGCTAGTGAACTTTGGACATTTGGGAATTGTAGCTTTAGTTTCTTGTATGGAGTGTCTCTTCTGCATGCCGCGCAGCATACTACAGTCCAGGTTTTGGTTGTTACTGGCAGAGAAAGAAACCGAGAGCCCATGTTTACGGCCGGGAATTTCTTCGGTGCATGCGAACGCATTCACCACAAGGGTAAAGCGCGAATGCTAAATTATTTCCTTTTAGGAGACGGCAAACGAAGCGCACATAGCCCACATGCAGATGCCATTTTAGACAGTCCTGCAGATGTACGATATGCGGATGATCATAGGGAGAAGGTCCTAGTGCTTGTCGAAGTATTAATACACAGGCAAGCGAGGACTGTGACATAAGCCGTTTTCAAAATTTGATGCCATCGGTCCTCATGGCTCGACATTTAAGGATGATAACATCTTGGCGAGGGATATGAGCTTCTGGATCTCGGGAGCAGCATCTCCCATCTCGTTGTCATTAGGCTGGTTTGAGATACTGTTTAGAGAAGCCACATGCGTTGTATTTCAGGAATTTTTAATTTGTGTGCAAGGACGAGAAAAGTCCCGGCACACCATCCGAGAAAGGGTTGGACGTCTGTAGTAGATTCGTAGTCGCAGAACGCTCGGAGGACATATCCCTCTCCTAGAATGTTTTGAGAGCTTGAAAGCAGGAAGCGCGCATAGCGTTGTGTTCTTCCATGTTTCAGGCCGGAGCTTGTTTCAGAGCATGGCTTGTCGTCCTCCAACATCGAAATATCGGCCCAAATCTTTGGGAGTTTGCAACTGACGAAGAGAAAGAAAAGACATGTTTTGAAGACGTGCCTGTTTTTGGGTTTAGTGATTGGGCGTCAGCTGTACCAGCGACCGTGAGGGAATAAATCGTCACTGTGCATAGTTGTCCAAGGCGATATATCCGCGCAATTACCTGGGTTTCTGTTTCCATTGTTGGCGGCGTTTCTGCCATGATTGAGGTGCTGCAGTCATGCTGGAGGTTCAACCCAGTACTCCCTATACTGAATTGTGAACGTAGTTCTTTTATGGTCGAGGCTGGAGACGTGAAACACATGATAGGATGTGTATGTTGTTTTCCGGGTCCCGAAGAGTGTCCACCCCCGAATCCATCACACGGTCTTTTCGTTCCGGTTTTTGCCCGGAGGAGCCATGGTAATGATGCGATCTTTATGTGGAAGGTCGAAGGCTCAGCTCCACATAGTATTCACCGATGTCCTTTACGGAGATTTTAGGGCCCAAAGGACTCACACATGGAAGCGGAGCATTGGGAGTTTTAGAGAGGAGAGAGCGACAGAAGAGCACATGGGTGCATACAATCCCTTCTTTTGATCAATAACTTCCCCTGTGCAGTTTCTGAGGAGCCAAGTTGGACGACGAGGCAGGGAGTTTATATAGTCAGAGCCGGTGTTTTCATCTCGAAAGTTTCAGAATATATCATCATCACCTAGCATCTTGATCATGACTCAGACCAACATCCCACAGCCGAAGCCACAACTCCGCTCCACCTCTTATCCAACAATCTCCCCAACAACCCTAACAACATCCTCCACCGCGGTCAAATTAGGACAATGCCCTGTCTCCACCTCCCAAGTGCTTACCTCCACCCCCTCCCCTCTCATCCCCTCAACCATACTCTTCTGATAATCAAGTGGCACACAAGTATCCTTCGTCGCAAGCACATACGCCACCTTAACGCCTCCCTCCTTCCACGCAGTCTTCTCAACAACATCATACATACACTGCCCATTCCACCTCACGCTCGTCATCGCCTTGGCATAAGCCTCCACCTCTTCCTTCTCCACTCCCGGCGCTTCGCCAATAAGGTAGTACGGATCGCGCGGTAATGCTGCCATGTCATCAGGCGAAATGTCAAACGCTAGAGGCATGAATTGTTCATGTCCGAATTCGCGCACTTTATCGATCATGCTTTTGTCCGGGGGGAGCGCGAATGCCGTCATGTAGATGAGGTGGGTGACCCCGCCGGGTTGGCCTGCTGCGCCGCGGGCGGCGAGGCCGAATCCCGCGAGCGCGTTTGTGCCCACTTGGCCGCTGTACGAGTGCATGATTACGGCTACGGTTTTGCCGGTATCGAGGAGGTTGGTAATGAAGGTGCGGATGTGTGCCGTGTCTTCTTTGAGTCCGGCGGTGGGTGGACGCGCGCCGTTCATGGAAAGCAGTTCTGGGACGTGAACGGAGTGGCCTGCGGTTTGTAGGGCGGATGTGAGCTTGGAGTAGCTGGTGGGTGTGCACCAGCCGCCAGGGATTATGACGATATCCGGCGTAGTGGAGGACATTTTGGCTAGAAATGTGAGAACGCTGTGGTGAGTAGATAAGGTAGATAGAAGAGAACGAAACATGAAGAACAGCGGACGAAAGTAAATATATCGTCTTGACTAGCACATAAACGCTGTACGCTAGCTGTTACATGGACGAATAGTTAGCGCTCTGATTGGCTGATGAACGATTTCGGTAGTAGGATCCAATACAGCGGATTGCCTGTGCCACACTATCGTCCGCCGTGGCGGACTGAATAGTGGCCAATAGCTCACGCACGCCAATATTCAATTAGTTCGTAGCTGTACGCATTGGCGTAATGAAGACCGCTGTATGCTGTGTCTTGGATATGTAGAGTGCTGAAGTGGCAGTCTTGGGGTGTGGCCGGAGAACGTGGTCGGCCGCGACCAATCTCGAGTAGCCAACCAAGCTTTTGTACCTTATAGCTTATTCCTGCTCTTGGCCATCTCCTCCATTAACACCATTCCAACTGGACCCCCACGGCTCCCATCCCCCTTCCATAGCCTCTCATCAATCCTCTCACGTGGCCACCTCCACCTCTCCTTGAACTCCTCCGGTGTCTTCCCCATCACGCATTCTAGAATCCTCTCCCCAATAACAGGTAAGAACTTAAACCCATGGCCCGAACCACCCGTCGCTACAAACAACCCCTTGTACTTCGGATGGTAGGAGATTAGGAAGTCGCCGTCGCGAGTATCGGTGTACCAGCAGATTTTTGAGCTTGTAAAAGGCCGCGAGGGGGTAGCGAGAGAGGGATGGATGGAAGTGAGGAAGTCGCGGCATGCACGTTGGCCTTCGAGAGGGATGGAGAGGGCGGGGTCGTTGACGTGGGTGTAGGGTAGCGATACGGTGATGGTTTCATTCGGATCCGAGGATTCGGGGTGTGGGATGGTGGTTGGGTTGACGTACCCGTGGCCATGTCGCGCTATCTTGAGCAGACCCTGTGCAGGCGGAATCATAAAAAGAGCATTGGACAAGTTGAGAATGGTTGGCTTGTTCGAAAGCGCTGCTTCCTCCTCCCTGGAGATGGGCATGTAGCAGAGCACTTGACCCGTAGACTTGCAGATACCGCGGAGATCGATGAGAGAGGCCGACCAGGCGCCTGCTGCTAGAATGGTGAGATCTGCGCGTATTTCGGAGGAGTTGCTGAGCCTGACGCCGGATACCGTGTTCGCGTCGTGGTCGATGATCAGCTTTTTAACCGTCTCGACAACGAATTTCACCCTATTCAGGCCCTCCACCTCTTTCCGAAACCATCGCATAGCGCCCTCGGCATTCGCCCATCCTGAGCCCCAATTCACATAACCCGCACTACCACAGCCACCCTCGTCTTTGCCTTCAAGTCCACAAACTCTTTGAATATCCGCGGTAGAGTTAAGGATTTCTATTTTATCGGTCCCAATAGACTGCACGTTCGCAAGAGAGCCTGAAACATATTCTTGCTCGGGGCCGGAGGCGGTCACACACAGTCCCGTCTCGTGATAGTGGCCCGGAGCGAAATCGGTGCGCCAGCGTTTTTGGGCGACGGATGCTAGACGGGCGTATGGTGCAGCCGCGTAGTCTGGTCGGATGATTCGGGAGGAGTCAATCTATATCCATTAAGTTTCTCTGTATAACAAGAAGCAGTTTGAATACGAAAAATAAGCCGTTGGACGATGAAGGGCGTCGTCAATTTATAACGGTCAATGAAGAGACTAGAAAGAGACGCTTACACTCGAACCATCAGGCGTCGGAAAAGGCTGCCGATCTATAACTGTAACGGCAGTATCCTTGAACTGCGCGCTCTTGCAAATTGCATGTGCTGTTGCGAGACCAAAAACGCCGCTTCCGATGATGAGAATGGAAGAGGGAATTTCAAAGGAAGACTCAGACGCCATGGTGCAAGTGAAAGGGAAGCGAATGTTTGGACAGAAGGTGAAGAAAATGTACCTACCTGCCTACCCACGCTTTTCTACGAGACAGAAAAACTAATGAAGCTCCGATGTCGACAGACGCATCGGCTTTTGACGGCTGTAGGGCGCAAGTTCCGGGATCTAGAGCTTGAGCTCGGACCATCCCGTCCAGCACGGACCGGGAAAAGCTTCAAAGCGTATGTAGCGACGTTGACATCAATTGACCACCCGCGTCACTCTTTATTACGACTCTCAGGAGTCAATTGCATCGTCCATGGCAAAATTGCCCAAAGTCCCGAAAGGGCTCCCCTTCAAACCACCTCGAACAGCCGCACCCGCACCACCGCGCCATTCTCCGCTCCAATACCGCCCCCGGGAAACAAAGCCAACGCCCGCGGCTGCAGAGCGCCCCGCAATACAGAATGATGGATCGTTCTCTGGGATGAAGAGGATATGGGGCGAGCGGCCCACAATGGCAGATGTGCGGAAGCTTTCACCTGAGGAGATGAAGACGGCGGCGCATACGATGAAAGTGAGGAGGTGGAGACAGTGGCCCATCATGATCTGTGGATTGGCTGCGTTTGGTATGGGAATGTATGGAGTGCAGCTATATATTTCCCTGACACATGCGCCGGAGCTGGAGAACTTGCCGGCGGATCTGTCGGATCGGTTTGACAAGGAGGCGGAAGGGTACGATGAGAAGGTTGGCCTGGCAGAGACTATGCTGCTGCTGAACAAGAGACGGAAGGACATTACAAGGAGAGTCAAAGGCCATGTTCTGGAAGTGGCAGTGGGAACGGGCAGGAATATCGAATACTACCCGACAAAACAATGCGCAACGGTAACACTGCTTGATTCCAGCGCGCCTATGCTGGCTGTCGCGAAGCGGAAGTGGAAAGATACGCATCCAGAGTACTTCAGTCGTGTCTTCTTCAAGCAGCAGTCGGCCATCGACCCCATCACCCCTCCGTACGGTGCACAAGACGGCTACGACACGGTAATACAGACTATGGGTCTCTGCTCGACGCCGGAGCCGGTAAAGCTGCTGCAGAACCTTGAAGCCGCGACCAAAGAAGACGGTGGGCAGATTCTGCTACTGGAGCACGGAAAGTCACATTACGAATGGATCAACAATATCCTCGACAAGACGGCCCCCGCACACGCCGACGAACACGGCTGTTTCTGGAACAAAGACATCGGCAAGATCGTCGAAGAGAGCGGGCTGGAAGTTGTTAATCTTAAGCGGTATAATTTTGGCACGACGTGGTGGATAGAGCTGAAACCCCGAAAGGGGCACGGCAAGAAAACAGCGGAGACGGTTGCAGAGGTGCAAGCGCCTGTAGCACCCTCTTCCGAAACACGGGTTGCACAGCGTCCGTGGTGGAGTTTGTGGAGATGAGAGATAATTCGTTACTTGGGCGTACTAGCGTATACAAATGCAGCATGCCGCATGCTGCGCGCCACTATGCGTACCCAGTCGCAGTGCACTCAGCGCAGAGTAATCAGATATACCCAGCGGTAGCCCCGCTTTGACACTTGGACTGCAGAGGACATGGCGATGTATTGTCCATGTTTACTGAACAGACAGCAGAATCTGTTTCTCGCGCGGATCCATAGGTGTTCCTGTGAACCATGCTATAATTATGCATCCTGAGTCTCGGGATAATACTTCTCCCACCATTCTAAGCCGCGTCCTCCCACACACGCTCCCCTTAAAAAAGGCTTCAGCACCTTCGCCTACAGCGTCATTGCGTGTGAAGATGTTGCCGTTGATGTAGGCAGTGCTGTTGTTCGGTGTTGTGCAGGTGCGCCAACTTCACGGATCGGCCTAAGATATCATACTGCTTTTGAAGAATGGTTGGGACAAGATTGCTGGTCGAAAATTGCTGATATGGCATCTGCCATGTATACCCATCCAGATGGTACTCATCATCAAAGGCCAGCAAGCGTCTTCCTCCGAGTAATTGGATAATGAAGCAGCTAGCCCCATGACGAGAAGATGACTAGTAATTCATACTACGGGGGGTCGAGACCAAGGTAGCCGCGCATGGAGGCGATTCCTAAATGTCCTGGGATGGTGATGGATACTCCAGGGCGCAGGACTTTATACTGTAAAGAAATGCGGTCGAGACTCTGCTGTGGGCCTCCCCGGGGGAACATGGCGAGGAAAGTGACGGCGTGTTGGCAGGCTCGGGAATAGTCGAAGGGTGGAGGCGTGATGTCTACATGAGGCAATCGCACAGCAAGTCAAGCGAGGCCAGACACGGATCGTCACACCCCCTTTACCGTGCAAACTTTCTTTATTACTGGACTCTGATCATGATCTCATAGTGAGTAACCGGCGGCCAGCGTACAACGCATGCAGTAGCGAAGCGACTCAACGAAGACAGCTTCTTGCAATGCAGCCCACCAGGGCTGGCCGAGCTGTAGGGCGGCAGAAGCGAAAAGGGCGATTCGGCTCCGCTTGACCCCACAAAGGTGAGGGTGCAGAGCAGACGGCTTGTGTAATGGGCCGTCGGATTGGGAACGATGCGACAGGACAGCCACCCCTGCCCAATCGGTTGCCATGGTGGCCTGTCGCGTGAGTTGTCCACAGAGAGCCTAGCGTGGCCGCCGCTGGCTCGTGAAACATGGTTTCCAGAAAGAGAGGCGCAACGACAGAGCCGTTTCGGATGCGCGCGTGTGGCCAGCAGCGCATCGTCTGGGGGATGCTGCAGCTGCTTGCGTCTGCGTCTGGCGAGGAGAGCGTCGCCGACTTCATCCGCCGCCGTCGCCGCCGCGCCCCAGCGCTGCCGAGGCCAACGCGAAAAATGGGAGAAAAAACGCAGAAAGCGCAGAAAACGCAGGAAAGCGCAGCTCACCGCCCGTCGACGATCCGGAGCGGCGTTGAGGCTAAATGGGCTAGCGCAGGATGGCGACAGGGGGTGCCTGCGGCCTGGGACGACAGCATATGCAACACCATCAGATCACCCTGCCGCCTCTTGTGCAGGGCGCGAGGCGGTCAGCGAGCCATCGCCATCGCCATCCGCCATCCGCCATCCGCCATCCTCGCGCGCTGCGTTCTGGATATCGGGCACGACAGGATGCTGAGCGCCGGCGCGCGACTGGTACGGCGATACGCACAGCACCCAGGAAAACAAGCTCCAGTCAGGCCGACGCTGGCGCCGAGCAGCAGCGCCGAGGATGAAGTAATTCTCCGCGTCCTCTGGAGGCCGCAACCGTAGCGCGGGTTAGTCCACGAGGACCTGCAGCTTGCAACTTGCACGTCGACGTAGGCGTTGCTGGAAGCGTTGCTGGGAGCGTTGCCTCTGGGGGCGTTGGTGCTCCCATCCGGTCAGCCAGGGCGGGCGTGATAGGCGGGCGCGCGACGTCGGCCCCTGGGCGGGCGACAGCAGAACCAAAAAAACAGCTCTAAAAGTAGCATGCTGTCATATCTTTGAACATGCATCCCTGAATACATTCACCCTACGCACGGCCCGCCTGCCTAGCCTACCCTAGTCCTCCCCTCCACCGTGCCCCATCCCTCGTCCCTCTCCCATCCAACATCCCCTCCGCACCGAACTCCTTCAGGGCCGCTCTTGACTGCGCCTGTGCCTTGCATCCCTTGATCGCTGCCACCCTCTGCTCCCCTTGTGCCGTCTGGGAGAGCAGCCGTGACGCAGTCGACGTACACATTGACGCATTCAGGAGGCGAGCACCGCAGAGCAACGGTTCTCACCGTTCTCCTTGGGCGAAGTGACAACGGGTGGTCAGCAACTCACACCTCACACCTCACACCTCGCACCTCGCACCTCGCACCTCACACCTCACACTCGCGCCTCGCAGCCAGCTGCAGCCTCCAGATTGTTGAGCCGGCTCTCAGTCATTCGCAGCAAGCCCAGGCAGAAGTGTCGCACGCCCATCTACCTACCTTGCATGACCGCTGGTAGCGCGTCAGGTGTAAGGCTGCTGCACTGCATTCCGCGACCAATCGTCGACGACCCTGGCATTCCCCATTCTCACGCCCACAACAACGTCGCAACAATTGTTCTCGACAGGCAGAGACACCTCCCTCCGCGCGTTCGCATCCCCGCCGCGACCACGCCGCCGCCCCACGATGCCCTACAACACCCGCCGCAAGTCGCTGTCGCTGCCGTCGCTGGGCATAGCTCTGCCCGGCGGCCCGCGACCTGCGCGCTCACCGCCTGCGTCCGCCGACGGTCAGCACATCGCAAAGCGACAGAAGCGCTCAAACTCCAACTGGACTGCCTCGACGCCCGACTCTCCTCGGCGACACACGGCGCTGCGCTTCGATGAGCGACCAACGAGTACCGGCCGTGTGGCCGACACCCCGCCACCCTCGCCCGGCGGCGACTCCGGCCAGACAAAGGTCGACACCCAAGGCATCGATGACACAATCGTCGTGGGCGTCATCGAGCAGCTGGAGAAGACGGGCAACCGACCCCACCTGCTGAAAGAACTGGCCACCGTTCTCTCGCCCGCAATCCCCATTGTTGAAAGGTGCGTACCAAAACTCCGGCCAGACCTCCGCCTCTGGCCCCCGGTTTGCTCATGCTGACGCGACATAGCTCCGCGAATCCCGCTGCCATTATTTCATCCCGCCTCGCCACCTACACCAAGCGCAACTGGACTGCGCTGGCGCCCTGTCCGCTCGACAAGAAGCTTGTCGGCACCCACCCAAAGCGCGTCTACTACTTCCTGACCACCAGCCCGCACCAGCCCATCCCCGACGATGCAGGCAACACCCTGACGGTAGCGCGCATAATTACGCCATCGCTGTCGGCTGCGTCCGAGGAGGAGGATATGGATGCGCGGTCACGGGACGTGAGATCCCCCTCGCCGGAGCTCGATCTGTCGGATTTCGATGACGGTAGCGACCCGTTCTCGAACCAAACCCAGCCCCCATCGACCCACAACATCGCTCACAACCGACGAGCGCAATCCCCGCCATTAGAAAAGGACGAACGCGAATTTACGCAGACGGCGTCATTCTTGCAGCAACGGAGAAAAAGTCTGGAAGCCGAGAGGGAGCGGTCGGCCAGCGCATCCATCGAGGACGTTCTAATGCTAGATGTGACAATGGACGACATTCCCGAAGTGGAAGAGACGGAAGAAAGCGCAGCACGCAAGAACTCGGAGACGGCGGCAGCCTTGTTTGGCCAGATGGACCACGTTTCAACGTTCCAGCCAGACCTCGGCTCGAGTAGCCCGCTCCTCAAGGCAGCGCTCAGCATCGAGATGCCGCCACCCATGTACAGGCCTGGCGAGATCAAGATGCAGACCGACAACGTCGAATGGAGCTGGTCAGACTTGAAGAGCCCAGAGCACATTGAGCTCGACGAGCTCGACGATCTTTTCGGCGGATACTGAATGGCACCACAAAAACTAGGAATATTTGCAGGCACACGGAACTGACTGACGAATCTCTTTTTGGCGCGCGATTTTCTCCTCCCTATATTGTTTAGTATATCCCTCCTCTCTTCTTTCGTCACGGCCAGTATTCTAGACGTCTACTGCCGCTCACGCGCGCTACTATTGGAGCATGGGCATGTCCGGACTGTCGGTTGGAGTTTTCGGCGATTTTTGGTGCCAGGTGATGGAACTGTTCTTTGTAAGACTAAGTTGTGTGATGATATCGCTGAGGCACTGGCTGTTACTCGGGCTGATACGGACATGGACATTCGCGTTGGTCTGAATGTGGCGCGATGAGGCGTCAACCAACGTCGCGACATACATTGGGAAAAAGTGTTTAAATTGGAAAAACAGTTTATATTCTCTCCACCTGTCACCAATAGACTACTGTGGCTTCCGTGCGCATCTTTCAGAAGAGACTCCCACTGTGCAAACCCAGAACGAATACTACCGTGACTCTGATCGTGCATGGCTTTTGTTCGACTTGGAGCTTTTCATGGGGTCCTTGCTCCCGGAGCCAGCAGGCGGTGAGCCGTCGTGTTCTTCCCGCCGTACCAATGTACCTTCTTTCAAGGTTGCTCCCTTTACAACTCACTGCTAGCACATGCACATTCCACCGCTATTTCTCTTTTCTGCATCGCTCCACTGCTACAACGCATGGCGAGACCGCCGTTTAGGCGCTTCGGTGGAGGCACCTTGGGCATGAACTGCACCGCGAACATGGCGATCCTGGACGAGCGCGTTGAAGTGTCTGCTTGGCGACAATGTCTAGCCTAGGAGAAATTGGACAATGTTCTGTCGATGCGAACACTTTTCTTCATCATCTAACTCGGCCGAGTGGTTCTGGAGGTTTCGCGCAACAAAGTTCCAGCCACCCGTTCAACCGTCCAGCCACCAAGCGAGTTCGCAGTGCCCAGCCGCATCTGCAGCAACACGCCATCGCTCGCGCGACCTCGCAGGACTCGTGGACATTGGCGCAAACCATCCTTCATTCCAATCAGCTTGGACGCGCATCTCGCTATCCGTTCCGTTCGCACGTTTTCGGCACCTCTTCTCGGCTTTTGGTTATTTTCTGCAGTGATCCGAAAAGAGGCTGGGAGAACGATAGAGAAGAGCACCAAATTGAAGAGCGATGAGTTGGAAGTTCTAGCTTTGGGTTGTGATTGAGCTGCATATCGGACAACGCCTCCCGCAGTGCAACACTGGATTTCTTTCCGCACGTTGTTCACCAAACTTCGACATCGCATCGCATTGATCGACAGCCTTTCACTCCGAAATTGACCCGCTTACTACGCATCATCTCACCCAAGGACACAACACCATCCAGACCTCCGAAGTGGCTTCCCCATCTAGCAGCGACTCGGGAGATTTTCCCTCGTCCACATTTGAAAATCACAGTAAAAAGGAGAGTAACAGATTCTCAATGTCCACCGCACCGTCAAGGACAAGGAGTCAAAGTAGGGCGCCAAGCAATGCCCGAGGTTCAGCGCCCATCGTCGTGTCTTCTACGCCAAAACCTCCGATCGAGGTGGTCATACCAGCCCCACCGCGGTCGAGGAGCAGAGCGCCGCCAGTCTTCGTCGAGGCGCCGGGACTGAGCGGGGGACGGGGTATGTTTAAGAGGCTGATTGTCGCGTGTGATGGTACCTGGATGAACGCCGACAACGGTCTTGTCAACGGCAAGATCGACGTTCCAAGCAACGTGACACGGATATCAAGAGCCATCAAAGCCGTCAGTCAAGATGGTATACCGCAAATCGTGAATTATCATTTTGGCGTGGGCACCCAGGGCGGGCCGATCAACCGATTCATCAGTGGGACGACAGGAGAAGGCTTGTCCGACAACGTCCGAGAAGCATACTCCTTCCTGGCGAATAACTATCATCCCGGCGACGAAATCTTCCTCCTTGGCTTCTCCAGAGGCGCTTTTACGGCGCGTAGTATTGGCGGGCTGATCGGTGAGGTGGGCCTGCTTACGAAGAAGGGACTTCCTTCTCTCGCTGAGATCTATGAAGATGTGAGGCACAGGAGGGATCCGCATTATGCGCCTAAGAATCCAAATGTGCCGTTTCCGCATAAGCCGTCCGCGGATGATCCCAGGTACGCTTCGGAGTTGGAAAGAAGGGGTTTGACGAGACTGGACATCAAGATCAAGGCAATCGGAGTATGGGACACGGTGGGAAGTTTGGGCACACCCAGGGTGGGGTGGCTTACAAAGGTTGGATTACAGTCCAATGAGAGCAGGGAGATGGCGTTTCACGATACCAAGCTTGCCTCCTGCATCGAGAACGCATTTCAAGCCCTCGCGCTCGACGAAAGACGTAGCGCTTTCTCCCCAGCCGTGTGGGAGAAGCCGGAAGGCAACCGGACGACTTTACGACAAGTCTGGTTTCCGGGGGTGCACTCTAATGTGGGCGGGGGCTACGATGATCAACAACTTGCCAATATTACCTTGGCCTGGATGATGAGTCAACTGGCGCCGTTCCTGGATCTACGGGAGGATTATCTCTTCGAGCAGGAAGAGGAGAATGAGAGATATTACCGAAAGGAGGGGCAAGAGATAAGGCCGTGGAGTTTTGGCGAGATCACCAACTCGATGACGGGGTTGTTTGCGTTGGGTGGGCGTTCGGCAAGTTCCCACTCCTTCATCAAGATGTCGAGTTATTAATGCTGAGCCAGACGCGAACCCCCGGCATGTACAAGGCAGTCGATCCCTTCACACACCGCACAACAGACCGACCCCTCCGCCTAACAAACGAATACATCCATGCCTCAGTGCGCACGCGGGTCCGCCTCGACGGGCCCGGCATGTCCGACAGAGGCTTCTATGAATGCCGCGCCCTCACTGACAACTACAAACTCGTCATCGACTACGGCCTGGACACCACGCGCACCGGCGACCCAGACGTATACTGGAAACTCAAATTCAAAGACAACGGCGCAGGCAACGCCAAGATCCTCCCCGAAGCACCCCTCTGGGGCGTCGAGAAAGAACTCTGTCGCCGCGACCCCGAGACGTACGATTATGTGCGCAAACCCCCGCCGACGGGCATTACCAGGCGCAGTAAGAAAGGTGGACGCCCTTCGTCGCTGGGCTCGCCCAATGTCGCAGACGGCCGCTTTAGCACGAGGAAAAGTTTTATGGAGGATGAGAAACGCGTGACTAGGAGCAGTGCTGTGCTGCACAAGAGGGATCGAGCAGGCAGTGGGGGGAAGCCTGGGAGTAGTAGGAGTCGGGGCGATCGAGAGAGGCCTAGGAGTTGGGATGAGAGGAGTAGTGTCGTGAGGAATGAGATGCCGCATCGGCGCGAGAAGGGGAAGGCGTGGTGGGAGGGCGGTAGTTTGGGTGGGGGTGCGGGGGCCACGGATGGGAGGGATCGGGTGAGAGATCGGGAGAGGAGGAGGTCGGGTGGTGTTGTTTAGGAGATGAGGGAGTGGGAGTCTAACATGGCTTCGGCTCTGTTTCGAACGTCGCGTGCATGCAGCCTGATTCGCCCTTTTTTTTTCTCTTCTTGCCTTTTCTTTTCTGCCTCGATAGCGTATACCCTTGCCTCTGGATATTTAAAAGCCAATTCTTTTATAGATAAGCTCGGTGGAGCGAATAACATAACATGCAAACCCCCAGCCTCAATCTAAGCATCTTCCCGACTTGATTTTCTACCCCTCCTTGCTACGCATCCTCATCATCGTCATCACCACCACCACCACCACCACCAATTCCCCACTCATCCGCAACGATGGATAACCACTCTGTCCGAATACACCTCCCACACAGCACCATGCATGTACCCCGAACCCTGAACCCTGAACTCCCCACCCGCCACACGACCCAAACATGAAGCCATTCCAACGCCATTTCTTCCCGAGCCCAAGCCAAGCAGACACATATATCTATTTGGTAGTTGTTTAGAAAACGAAGACCCGCAAACATGAGCATAGTGGAAATGGGTTCTGGTGTGGTGCAGTGCAGTTTGGCGGAAGGGAGGGGGGGAAGACACACATGTTGTCTCACAAGTACGGTTTGGGTAGAGAAAACACGCATATGTTGTCTCACAAGTACGGTTTCGGTAGGAGAAAACATGACGACAAAAAGCGCTCGATTTTCTTTTTTTCTTTTCTTTCTTTCAAAGCAGTCTGCAAGACGGCGTTAAACATGGCTGTAAAATATAGAGGTTTGACAAAGTACCTCCCACATGTTTATTGCGCTCGTTGAGCTGGTTGCTCGTTGCTGGTTGCTGGCGCTGGTGCTGATGCTAGATGTATAACCGCCACCATCCAGAGACCAGGCACAACCAATTCCCAGTGATCTAAGGCCTTTTATTTATTTATTTTTTTTTTTTTTTCGAATAACCCCCCCGGGACCCATGCAAAGTCAGTACCTATGTTTTTTTTTCTCTCCAGACAAAAATAACTACCCACCAACAACCCAGGCAACATACGCTTTTTCGAGCGCCCGCCCGCCTGCCCGCCGAACCCACATGTCCCATGTCCCGTTTGAACGATATGCTATGTGCTCTTCGCCGTCGGTAGATTTGTCCACACAGGGGCGCCGCATTTGATGCCAGGGTGTTCAATGTGTAGCCGGACATCTGGCGCATGTTGAACGTATTCTCCATGTAATATGTCAAGATGAGATAAGGATAGTGTTGCCCGACATCGTACTATGCGTCCGCAGCATTTGGACGTAGATGGAGTAGACGGCGGCTGGGAGAACATGTGCATAAAGCGGCAGGAATTGTGCAAATTGAGCCCGGCGTTCAGATGTTTGAACAGCGAACAAGCGTCCGCAGGCATATATTATCTGTGTCCTGGCTTTTGGGGGGACGTATTGGCTTTTTGCAGCGCAGTATGCTTTTTGAGGGGGGCAGCGGGACTACATATTTTTCCAAAGCTCCGTTTTTTGAAAAACACATTGCTGTCAATGGTTGAGTCCTTTTTTCTCTCTCTCTCTTTTAAGTGAGGACGAGCTCGCAGCGCCATTTGTGGCCATCATTGCTGCTCTGGAAAGGGGAAGAGCGCACAGCAAAGCACAGCATAAGACCGGTTACCGTACGACTTGGGGAAAAATCGGGTAAGCAGTAGGTGTGTAGAAGTGTGCATAATAGCCGAGTCGAAGGCATTTTTAGAAATGGGGAAGGTTTGGCGATGGGAGAGGGGAAGGACTCCATGGGAAGTCGGACTAAGCATTTTAGAGAAGAGAGAGACAGAGACCATAAGCTGGGAGAAGGGGATTCCGGGGCCCGCATGTCGTGTAAAGATAGCGGGCATTGGCAACTTTGCAACAAGGGTTTGGAGGCGTAGACGTTTTCGGCGCGGATAATTCTCCCCATGAGCAACAGTGTTGAGTGTGTTTGGAGAGGAGCGCGGAGGAGGAACAGAACAGTGCTGGAATAGTAGTCGCCTTTTTGGTAGAGAGAGGACACGCAGACTCCCATACGGGTGGGTCCTCTGCATTTTGGTAGCGGAGTCCTGGCGCGGAAAGCTGCTCATGGCTGGCCATGGTGTGCATTTTTGGAGGAGAAAACGAAGGCATTGGTTGGTGACATCCGTTTTTTTTAGCGGAGGTGGAGGTGGAAGGGGCAGAAGGACGCCCATGTCTTCTTTCTCTGTAATTTGTTTTAATGATGGAGGCAGACGCGATTTCAGTGGCTGCGAAGGGTTCGCAAAGGGGGACGCTCCCATAAATTCAATATCCGTGATTTTTAATTCGTCCAACTAGACGGATTCAGGAGGGTCTCCATAGGCGTCGTTAATGGGCACTTCCGCTGCTGCCTCGAAACGCTTCTCGCGAAGAAGGTAGCGGATAAAATCGCTATCGTCGGCGAACTTAGGTTCCCACTTAGGAACCTGTTGTCCGTCTTTGGTACGCGTAGCCCTGACGAGCTTCGTAAACCTTGCCTGCCGCGCTTGTATCGCTTGTTGCTCGAGGAACTTCACCGTGGCTTCCTGGTCGTCGGTCTCATTTTCTTGCTCGGACGAAACAGCCGGTGCTGCCACGGGCGGGGGTACTCCAAGAGTTGGGTTCACTTCTACATCCATGGCATCTCCTCCTAATATAGTAGTTAGCGCGGCTGCTGCATGGGAAGTCCTGCATGCATCATCCGCCAGCGCGACGCCGGCTATGGACTCGGTCAAGTCTGCGGAAGTAACCTTAGCGGCGGGCACCATACCATCCTTCGCTGCTGCCCTACGGCTCTGTCTTGCTTCCCGTGCCTCGAAGAGAGGTTGAGCGACGAACCCAGTTACCGTAGTGTCTTTGTCCACACCGAGGTCAAACGTGGGGCCCGCGTCGTAATTGTCTATCCAATCGGTCCCCTCAAAGGGTGTCAACGGCTGAAGGTAATTGCCCCCGATGACCTTCCCGTCGTGGAACCAGTAATTCCGCGGATTGTCAGGGTTAGGTGTAAAGGCATGCGTAGGATATGTGCCGGAGATAGCTTTCCCCTTTCTGGGGTGACGAACATCCATGCCTACTGGATTGAACCGTTCGCGGTCCTGACGGGCACCGGCTTGGAGGGGGGCAGACTCGGGTTGTGCCAGCTCTTCATCAGATTCGGATGACTCTTCGTCAGATGTATCGTCTTCCTTATCGGTAGAGGAACTAGTCACTGTGTTAGACTCGCATGTCGAATCACCAAATTTGATTAGACAGGAGCCCATGGGCCAGAATGTGCATGATTTAGAGACCGGCAAGCCACATGAGTCTGGTATTTCTGGGGTTTAAAGAGAGGATCAGGAGGGGAGAGATGTGTCGTGTGGAAGAAAAAGAAAGACTCAGGCATGTCGTTCGAGCCTCTCGGTTCTGATTTCCCAGATGCCCTTTCGAGGCGAGATATTCGTGGCCATGAAATACGCGTCGCATTTTGTTTTACTTGTTGTTGTTATTGTTAACGCCAGTTAAGGAGAAAATGCCGGAGTCTCCATAGAAAAGATCTTTGGGGTGCAGATCGAAAGAAAAGAATCTTGTAGTGTTTAGCCGAGCTCAGGAAGAGAGGAGCTGCATAGCAAGGTGTTTATAAAGCCTTTTAGTCGGAGAGGGGTAGGTTGTTTGAAGCGGCGTCCTTCGTAATGATCGGAGAGCGAACTGTCATTTCATTTTATGGGATGCCGAGATCCTCGAGGATGGAGGTGACCTGGTGTGGATTTTTGTACTTTGAAAAACGCCGTAGAGGAGAGGGTCCTCGCAAGAGACGACGAAAAGTTTTGGAGTGAGCAAACTGGGCAAACATGAACCAGAAACTTTTCATGCAGAGGAACGAGAAGAGAGGGAAATCCATGTAGGCTGCTTAATCGCTTTTGAGACCACGCATGAACTAATGGGATTTAGGTCTTCAAAAGGCCCAGAAGAACATGACCGTTACAGTGGGGCCTTTTGAGCAAAGAGATTATACCGTGAAGTTGAGGCCGCGCGGCTAGTCCGTCGACTTAAGTACGTATGTTCCGATATCCACAAGCGGCATAGTGAGCCTTTGGGATTGAAGATTGATCGATCAACACGAACACATGTTGGACCCATACTTGAAGTGTCCCAGAGTCTCGTGTCATAGTGACCTAGGCGTACCTTTTACACGTGGTGAGAAAGCCTAGAGGGTGGTCTGACGCCTGAAAGTTTATGCCGAAAACTGTATAAATTCTTTAGCCGGCCAGATCCCAGTCCATGTGTTCGCGCTTGGCTTCTTTTAGGCGGCCAATGTAGTTTTTCCATTTTACCTCCTGCCTATTCCTGGCTTTGTGACCGCGACGGCTCCTCGCTCATGATCTTATATTGGGTCCTTTTCCTGCCCTTTATTACCATAGTAACTCAATATCCGGGGACTTTGGCTCCTTTTTGGAGGTTTTCTGTCGCCGCTTTTAGAGTCGCTTGCACCCAACGTACCAAGTCCAACCCCCTGCAACAGTTAACTTTTCTTGCCCAGCGCTCTCGTTTTACGTCTCGTAAATTCTAAAATTATTAACATCTGTGACAGGACTTGAGTACTGATTGGCCAGCCCCTAATTTCTGTGTTGTATTCAACAACAGTCAAAAATATTCTCCTTATACCACTTGCGCTCAATAAAGCGAAATCTTAACTTATAAACCCGTTAGTGTTTATTCACTTGGTTAATTAGTGACATGAGCTCGATTATGTTATGGCTCAGGCTTATAAAGAGCACGAAGCGAAAACCCTTCCTTCTCCCTTGTAGATATCAATATTTTTTTTTGTTGATATCAGCCGAATTGCTCAGTTATCCTGTTTTGGTGCCCAGGGGGGAGAGGCAGGGTGGTTCTGTAGTACGATCTATTCCTTCTGTTGACCAGCACTGATTTCCTTGTAACAAGGCGATATCCTTTTTCCAAATTCTGTTAAAGAGAGTCTGTGTGTGCTAGAGATTGAAGAGGTTGTTAGAGATCTCCTAGCACTAGATTCTAACCGGTGGATAGTATATCAACCCCTCTTCGAATTGATATACTTGGTGATGGGTAAGGAAATCGAACCCTTGATCTCTGAGAGCGAAGCGCGCGATCGGCCATCTGCGCCAAAGTACCCTGCGATCAGAGCGACGAAGAACCGGAAGGAGGTTTGCCAGGCCTCCAGCCCTATGCGGAACTTCCTCTTTCTTCACGACGATCCGAAGGTCCTTCTGAACGATCGTGCGTTGTTCCGAGGTTCCTAGCGCGCTCCACCCGCTGCGCAGCCCCACCTAGATATCAATATTATTATCGCTCGTTGTAGTTCCACTTCGAGGCCAGTTCATGACAGCTTACGCGAAGTTTGGGGGCCAGGACCGGACAATTTCTACCCGAATATAGCTGCCAATCAACGGCGGCTCTATGTGGGGAATCCCCAACAGAGACGGTTGATATTACCTCCAACGGTTTTGGCCCCCACAGCCCCCATGCGGAAAAAATAATAAGGCGTTCACCAAATCTAAATCGTGCGAGTCGGATTTCAATTATAAAAACGTGGCCCTTCTACCCTCAGTCTCTTCTTTCTACCTCTCTTATTTACTTCGTACTTTGGCGAACTCTCCTATGCGTACCGATTGAAGCGTAGAGGTCAACTCAACGCTCCGAGCACCTACAACGCCATCTACTTCACGCCGACTGCTTGCGCCCAGTAGCCCTAACGCGCAGCTAGTAAGATCGCCCAGCCACTAGTCCTGACGTATTATTGAGGCTGAAACGGCAGGTTTAGGTTTCCCGTTACGAGCAACAATGCGTCTTCTCAACGCTAATACGTATGAGTTTCGAGAATTCCGCGCTCACGAATCGCTCCCTAAATACGCTATTTTGTCTCATCGGTGGTACACTGAAGAGATAACCTTTCGTCTCCTCAGCCCTTCGGAATTACGAGATGATAGCCTTACGAAACCAGCACTCGACAAAATACGCGGTACCTGTCGTATCGCGAGAGAAGATCAGCTGGAATGGGTCTGGATAGATTCATGCTGCATCAACAGAGAAAGCTCGGAGGAGCTGAACAGATCTATCAGATCCATGTTCAAGTGGTATCAGGAGGCGACCGTGTGCTACACCTATATGTCTGACGTAGTCGCACCGGGACGAGGGATGGCTACTTTCAAACGAGAGGGTAAACAAGGGGGTTCGGATGAAGAATTTTCGGAGTGGTTCTCACGAGGATGGTGCCTGCAAGAGCTACTCGCGCCACGGACACTGATGTTCTTCGACAAGAACTGGCTGCCCATGGGCACAAGAGCCCATCTGGCTACGGAGATAGAGAAAGTTACGGGTATCGAGGCCCGCTATCTCGACGGTTCAGAGACATTCAGAACCGCTAGCATTGCCACCAGGCTAAGCTGGCAGGCACGCCGAAAGACGACAGAAGAAGAAGATATGGCTTATAGTCTACTGGGAATCCTAGGCGTTTCTCTGATACCAACGTACGGAGACGGCCCGCTAGCGTTCATCAAGCTTCAGCAAGAACTGATTAAGAATTATCGGGACGAATCGATATTTGCCTGGACGGCACCAGCACAGCACCTACCAAACCACGACCGCGACTGGGGCCGATGCGAGTGGGGCCTATTGGCGCCAAGCGTCGACTGCTTTCAGAATTCCCGGGACGTGCTTTCCAATGGTCGCACGATGCAGAGCCGACCCTCTGGAGGAATTGCACCCACCGCAGAAGGTGTTAAATTTCCAATGCTGAAGGGAGACTTGAAGTGGGACCCAACTTGGGCCCGTTCGTTGGCGCCCATTCTGCCGCCTTTCCTCGGTCCTTTTCTCTATCACGCATTCGTGGTATACCGACACAAGTCTCGTAAGGAGCGGCGACTCACGCTCAACTGCTGGAAGAAGGACGACCTTGGCGAGATGAAACAAATCCAAGTGTTCATATGCCGTGACTCGCGTGGTGACAGTTTTTGGAGGAGATGTCGCTGTGACAAGTTGGAGCTTGTGCGCCCGAGGGGGGGGAAGAAGGGACCGACGAAAGACATCACGATTATCCAGCCAAACAGATTTCGGTGAACCATAGGGGTGGAATGGTCTGTAATTTAACGCTAATACTTAGGCCGGTATTTACCTCGTATTTCCTGTAGTTTTTTATACTTGTCATGTATTTTCTTACTACGAGATTCTTGATTTATTCTCTAGTGCCTCCTTACTAGATTTATATTATCTATAATTTCTCCAATTTAATTAACTCCCAGGTATGGCTGTTATAATCTCAGAGTACGTATTTAGGCTAACAAGTGTAATAGAGACCTAATAGTCCTTAGTTATAGAGATAAGAATAGGTAGGTAAGATATGGAAAGGCATAGACCTCTTAGTAATAGAGGGTACTAGAGTATAATTAGAGAACAAAGGCGATGCAGAGGAGTAGGTTTAGTAACATAAGGACGAGCATTTTATAGATGCTAAAAGTGGCGGGTTAATAGAGCGAGGAGTGATATCCGATATAGAGAAGCGTAGGGATTAAGCGAAACCCGAATAGGGAGTCTCTGGACAGAGATTCTCTGCGAACGTGACGGCTCAAGTTTAGCACCCTCATTTTTCCGTGGGCAAGAAGAGAGGTTCAGTGCTCCTCAGATTTATACTAGTGCATGTCCATCTATAAGCTGACGCTTTAGTTTGTCGAGCGGTGAACATGCGAGACAACTGTGCAATTTTAGGTTGGAAATGCTTGTAAATTTTATTATGGGGTTGTGTGTTGCAGTTTCGCAGAAATGAGCAGGGTCGAGTTTTGAGTATATTGGTGCAAGGAATCTCCCATATTGATGTCAAAGCACTCTTGCGGCCGCTTTCGTGTTTCATATATGCGCCATAAATATTGTGTGGGTCTGGAGACAAACCCCCATTTTCGAACGTAACCATGTTTTCGAGTTACAGCTGCAGGTCGGGAACATGCATGTTCGTCTGAATTCTTGCTTCCCAAAGAAGAGCCCCTTTATCACATCCGCTATATTGAAGGAGACATTTCGTGCAATCTTTTATTTGGTGGAGGAAAGGTGGTGGGACGTTCGGCGGAGGGTCGTATGCATTATCCAATTGCGATCACAGGGGTGTCGGTCATCGGGGCGAAACATCGTCGCTTGGACCGCGTAGAAATCGGCGTGGCTGGCTCATCGATGAATTATACTACACTTTAGTTCCCGGAAAGGCGGTTGTTGATTGACAGTGACGGATGTTTCATTGCTCAATGAAATAGTGTTGGCGAATGGAGAAAATACATGCACTGTATCACGTAACTTGTACTTTGGTTAGCACTTCAACGTTGAGACTGTGCCTTGAAGGACGTTAATAGAAGACGAACATGCTGGTCTCTTCTGTATCCCAAGGTTGAGAGGATGGCAAACTGTGCAAATATATCTTAGCGCCCCACTAAAACATATAGGTAGAGACAGTCACCCGCAAACACGCCATGTGGAAGAAAAGTTTTGACTAGCATATCTCTAGATAGTATGTACAGGAAGCCCAGCCTAGCAGGATTGGAAGTGATTTAACGAAGGAGTGAAAGAAGTGAAATTAAGATCCCCGATCTTCAAACAGCCCAGCACATAGGTGCTCTCTGTGGCTGTTCCGGGTACCGGGGAATGGCCATGTTGGTCATTCCCAAGTAGCCATGCTTGCTTGGTATGTTGCCTTTACTCCTTGCGGAGCGACTCAAGGAAGGCGCGGCGACCACGCCCTGCCTTTTTCCCCTTGCAGTTTGCGTCATTGTGCTTAGTCGTGGCGCTTGTTGCAGGACTGGCAACATTGGTGGGAGAAGGGACCGGGGCGGCGGGAGAGGTGGCAATCGGGTCAACATTGGTGGGAGAAGGGACCGAGGCGGCGGGAGAGGTGGCAATCGGGTCAACATTGCCCTCGGTAGTGTTTGCAGCGTTGCCGCTGTTGCCGCCTGTCCAAACGTCTGGGCCGGGCATCGGGTAGTCCTTGTATCCGCCCCAAACGCTGAAGTTGAACGAGGGGTCGTCCTTCTTGTAGCCGCCTGGGAACTTAATCGTGGGACCAGGAGTACCGTTGCCACCGCCGGTAACCTTGACTTGAGCGCAGCTGGGAAAGCGTTAGCAAAATGTATAAACACTTGATTGGGACGAGTGCTCACCCGTAGTAGAACTCTGCCTGACCATCGTGAGCGCCGTGAACACCAATGTGCTCCGGGCGAATCAGGTACTCGCCATCAGGTGTGCCGGCTGGGATAGTGAATTCGATCCGGTCCTTATCCCAAGTGCACCAGGCGTCGGTTTTGATGTCCTTGTTCTTGTCGCAAATGCCCTCCTCGAAGATCTTGAACCAGTCCCCCTCGCCTTCGTACGTCTTCACGGTGCTCGGAGCCTTGGACATGTATACGGAGGCCGGGCCGGGATGCCTCATAGTGGCACCGACACCGAGCTTCATAGCAAGCTTCGAGCCAGCCTTGACCTCGGCGACCTGTGTACGTCCTGCACTCTCAAAAGCACCCTTGTTGCACCGGAAGTCGGTCATGTCGGGCGTCATGTTGTCGCGGGTGTTCACCCACTTGGTGGGATTGTATTTCTCTGGGCGCGTATTCTCGCGGACATACTGGTATGACTTGGTCTCTTGGCCGCCGATGACGAGAACGTCAAAGAAGTAATGGGCCGAGGCAAGCTGCGCAATGGCTGCAGCGGTGAGAAGAGACAACTTCATCTTAGATACTGGAGACGAAGGATGAAGAGAGTGTATAGGGCTAGCCCGAAAGAAGTGAATGTGTCAACGAAAGACTGCAAAAGAATGTAGAAAGCGAAAGACGAAGGCAAGTCTGCCGATGATGGCTAATACCCAGGGCCTTCGTCCTACTTTATAGATGTCTCACTGTGTAGGCATTTCGAACTTGGCAGTCGACGATAACATTACTCACAACGCTGCATTGCTCCTTGGCGCTTCGGATACATGATGGTGGCGCCAATTTGGTGGCGCGAAATTGCTTTGCACCGAAAGCTAGGTTGCGAGTCCGCGGTCCACTGAGTGGACGGATCATGTCATGTGGTTCGGAGGCGCCGTGTGTCGGACCCACGATACGAGGCGGCGGGGTCATTCGTGTTTCGACGCTGGAAACACGCAAGTAGCCAAGAAACAAATGAATATCAAACGAAGGCCTCAACGGAAGCCTCGCCACCCAGTTTATTGGCGGACAAAATGACGAGATTTGGTGTCGTTGAGTGCCGTAGACAATGCTCCTGTATGGCATATACAAGGTAGCATTTAGATTCCGATACCATTGCTCTCCTGTAGTCCACATATTGTTTGCTCTTCGTAAAACTGCGTTGATGCGCTGTTGGTGCCGATATCCAGGCGCGATGATCGCACGACCACAGATAGTCTGTTTGAAACACGCCCAAGGTTTGTTTCAGATGCACCGCAAGACGGGGCCTTGGTACCGAACATTTCCACCTGTCAAAAAGCTTCCTGCCGGCATTGTGTGGTAAGTACCATCCCATTCTCCTGGGAGCTGAGGACGTGAGCTATTGTCCTGCCGTTATTGCACAATTTCTGCCCTATAGTTATGATGTCAAGCCTTAGTTTGAAGGCACAAGCATTTTCTTTAATTTAAGCTGTCCTTTGCAATACTTTCCATGTTTGAGGAGCCTGCTCTAGGTTTTCGCCATAATAGAAAACATAATGCACGTGGCGAGTGCATTGGGATCCGGATGGCTTACACTGGTATCTCGTCTTCCTGTACGTGAGAAAGCGCTTCATTCCGTCGTGCATGAGCCCACACAAAACTGACAGACACACGCTTTGGGTCTAGAGCATAAGCGCAACAGCTCCACCCCGTGACAGTGGAACTTTTCAACGTTCCCAAACACGAATTAGCATCTGCACAAAATGTCTCTAATTGTTTCGTCTCGATTCGTGTTTCCTTGGTCACGTAACGCTCTCCCTTTAATCTTTTGGCACTAGTTCAAGCTTCTTAGCGTCGGGCCGACCGTTTCAGCGGCGCTGATTTGGCCGGAGTTTGCACCGAATAGATGGCTGCTAGGCCCAATATAGTAAGTTTTCTTAAAAGCCGCACCGTCGTAGTGGGACCACGGCAGCTTGAATCACGTTCAATAATGGAGACGGTAATTCTTCCGGAAAATCATTTTACATCAATATTCTATCATGCTTATGGAATAATGCTTTGATGAAATTGCCGTGACCTGGTACAAGATCGAGGCTTCCTTTGTCGCGTATCTCTCCAGAGATTACAACACGGTGCTCAAAGGATGGTAATAGGATCGTGAAGTGATGGGACATGACTTCGCATATGCGGAACGTTACAAGGCTAACGTAATTTTCTGCCCCTTCCTATCAAACAGCAAGCTACTACGAACACGTAGTATTCTATAGACCGTCTCATCTCTAAACCATTCAACCTAGACCTTCTCGAACTTCACCCTCACCTGATCTGCATCCCTTACTCGCAGAATCATTATCGCATCGCAATCATTAGCCACCCCACGCACACGCTTCTGCATATCCTCAACACTCTCACCAGCTTCCATCTCGGGCCGTATCCGATGCTCGTTCAACAGCGTTGCCATCACAGCCACAAATTCGACTTGCGAGAATTTCTGGCCTGGACAATTTTGCAAACCGTCACTCCATGGAAAGTATGTGATCCGATCTGGTGTAATGACCGTCTCTTGACCGGAGGCGTCGCGCTCTATCCAGCGAGATGGCTTCCACGCGAGCGGCTCTGGCCAGTATTCCGGATAGGTGTGGGTGCCTAGAACGCTACCGAAAACGCCAGTTTTTGGTGGAACGATGATGGTGCGGCCGGCGGCATTAAGCTTTTGGGGCTGATCATTTGTCGCTTTGGGGAGTGACATGATCGGTGGGAAAAGGCGCAGTGTCTCGAGCTGGACGAATGTTAGCAACCAATAAAATGAATAACGGACTTTCTACTCACTAATACCGCTCGACACCTCACAAGTTTCGGGAACAGCGTAGCGTAGTCCCAGCTGCCCTCTGTCGATCCAGCTGTAGCCTGCTTCACCTCTTCCGCTACCCATTCCTGCACATCCGGGTTCGCCCCAAGAAGCAGGACCGCAAATGAAAATGAGTTAGCTGTGGTATCGTGACCGGCAAAGTTAATCACGAAGGTATTTCCGAAGACCTCCTCGGCGGACATCCCTTTCGTGCTGTCCTGCTGATGCTGATCTAGGGCGCGCACGAAATTTGTCATGATCGTCCCTGTACCCTTTTCACCGCGGTTAAGTGATGACATTTCCTCATCTAGCATCTTCTCCATATGTTTCTGGAAGTCGTCGGCTGCTTTCCCAATCCTGCGGATCCAAGCTGGTAGCCATGAGTAGAGAAGGTGCTTTCGTCCAACTACCATCACAAGAATGGCATTGTCGAGAACCATCTGTAATGCATCTCGATATGAAAAGCTTTCGTCCGCAGAACCGGACTTCTCAGGTGCGCTGCTTTCGAATTCGAACGATTTGCGAAACCCAATTGCTGCGAGGACATTCAATGACAGTGTTCGCGTATCCTTGGCCACACGTATAACTGCGTCCTTCTTCGTCCACGCCTCAACCATCTGCTGCGCCTGCGAAATGGACTCATTCCACACATATCCCATAATACTCTCATTTTGGAACGGTGCAGCAAGAATCTTTCTCTGGCGACCCCATTCCTCTGGGCCTACGGTTGACACACAGGGACCGTAGGCAGCAAGCAGTTCTACGCAATATTAGCGAATGTTCACCATGCACTCTACTCATGGACATACCATAAAACTCTCTAGGCCGCACAAAGTCACTTCGACGTGCATAGATCTCTCGAAGCGCATCTGCGTCGCAAACATTCAGATGGATGTCACGTGGCGTAACGAAAGCCCAAACAGTTCCCATTTCTTCGTGCATCTCCGCTTTCACGCGGAAGTGCCATCCTCTTCGTAGCAGGATGCTATTCCGTGGTAGAGGGATGTGGAAGTAATCAATGAGATTCCAGAAATGAGGCTCGACGACTTGCCAAGGGATATTTAGAGGATCAACGGGTATACGTATCAACGGGATGCCCATTGTCATTGCGCGCCGGTAGTTCTGCTCCAGCGTGATCGCGCTCCATGTTGCGTAGAAAGCTACAAACAGGCCAACGCAGCTTGCCAACAAGATGAGAAACATTGTCAACGAGCGGGAGAAGATGAATGATGGGATGAAGGATCGATGGGTGAGCTTCAGGCGCGAAAGACGCTGGATTTCGCACACAGCCTCTGAATGGCCCCCAATCACGGCGGCGCGTCTCTCACACGACAATTTTACAAAGCGACAGTAGATGCCAGTCTTGCGCTGAGCTGCGCTCTGCAGGATGCCACGCCGTTAGCGCGTCGACATTAATTGCACGGGCTAGCCGCCGGCGAACGGACCATCTCGTAATTCCTTTCGGGCTTTTCCTCGCACCCTCCTAACGCACTAGATCGCAGCGCCTCGTATCTTGCACTGCCAATTCCACTTTTTTAACTTTCTTCGACAACGGCTAGCTTATTAGCTCCATCGTCGGTCTCCGACTGTTCATTGATTCCCCACTAACTACACCAGCTTTTCTAGCTTGTTTTGAGTGTTAGTGCACACCAGGCACAAACGCCAGCGAGGCTATTTTGCATGCAGGATTTTAGCAGTGGACACTGCGGCCCAAGTGTAACCCTCGCTTAGCCCTTGCAGATGTCGGAGCCGCTTTCCGGATGACGACCCATCTCATCTCGACCATACGCAAGAAGCTGACCGCATCTCGTTTGTCCTGGCCCCCAGGCGTCCATGTGGCTGTCCAGGATGAATCACGCTACCTAATATGGCTCCGAGGTTGTAGTCTCTAATCGAGATAGTGGCATGTTGATGTTGAATTCCGGATCAGCACTCCTTCCCGCGGTTACCTGGTCGCCTTCGCGTCGAAAATTACAATACATGCTAGTAATAGCGCATCGAAGACGCAGTAGTGGTGGCTATGGTGCACATGACGGTCTGAAGACACGCTCATGTCGAAGCAGAGGAAACTCACGAACCTGTTCTCATCTACCAGTACCTTTCACAATGGCGTCTCTCACTGATTCTGAACGATATATCACGGGATGGCGGTTAGGTGTTATCATCACTTCTCTCTTCTTTGGAACCTTCCTTCTCGCTCTCGATACTACTATTGTCAACGTTGCTATCCCAAAGATCACAACTGATTTCCGCGCTCTCGACGATGTAGCCTGGTACGGTTCCGCATACCTGGTTACACTCACTGCTCTGCAGCCTGTTTATGGCTCTATGTACAAGTTCTTTGACGCATCGGTCGTGTACCGCATCTCCATCGTTATCTTCGAAGTTGGTTCGGTGCTCTGTGCAGCAGCTAGCTCTTCTTCCGTGTTCATTCTTGGGAGAGCCCTCGCAGGCTTCGGAGGAGCTGGACTACTGCAGGGCGCACTGAGCATTATCAGTCAGGTCATTCCGCTCGAGAAACGACCCATGTATATGGGTATCGTAATCAGTGTGTTCGGCATTTCCGTGTGCATTGGACCGCCGCTGGGAGGAGTATTCACTGTAAGCATATTAAGAGTACAGCTACTAAGTGAGACCGTGCTAACTTGTGTGAAGGAACATAGCTCCTGGCGGTGGTGCTTTTGGATGTGAGTAATACGCGATTGTTGGAAAGTTGAACTAGCACTTATCATCTCTTCAGCAACCTACCAATTGGCGTTGTTGTTCTAGCTTTGATCACCCTCTTTCTCAGGATTCGAAGCATAGACAATGAGTATCGCGCTTTGAGCTTCAGGAAGAAGCTTACAAACATGGATCCCCTGGGCTGCGTCGTTCTCATCGGCGCCCTTGTCTGTCTTCTCCTAGCACTTCAATGGGGTGGTCAAACAAAGTCATGGAACTCCAGCACGATCATCGGGCTTCTTGTGGGCTTTATAATTTTGACTGTTTGCTTCGTCATTGTGCAATGGAAAGTAGGGGATCGCGCCTTGATACCCCTGCGAGTCTTCCAACAGCGATCTATCTGGACTGGAGCGATGGTACTATTCTGTATCGGCGCTTCTACCTACATCGTAAGTGCAATACATCTTGCTTATCATTCACAGCTACTAAATTATATTGTAGAACACGTTTTTCCTCCCCTTCTACTTCCAAGCTGTACATGGTATCGGTCCCGTCGCCAGTGGCGTTGACTTTATCCCCTTTCTACTTCCTCAAATCTTCGCTGTGGGCATCGTAGGAGTAATTGTTGCCCGCTACTGGGGCCATTACGTCCCTATCATGATCGTTGGCGAACTTATCTGCGTCGTCGGTACCGCATTCCTTACTCAATTGGAGATTGACACTTCAACCGTGAAGTGGGCGACCTATCTCGTTGTCGCTGGCGCGGGTATGGGAATGGCTATGCAGCTTCCTTACACAGCCGTCCAGCTCACACTTCCGGAGAAAGACATTCCGACCGGCAACGCTATCGCGGTGCTTTTCCAGCAGCTTGGCGGCGCCATCGCAATCTCACTGGGTCAAACTATCACCCTTACAACCATAGTGGACCAGATCCCTTCACGACTCCCGCAACTCTCACCCCAGGCTGTTATGCAAGCCGGTGCCGCGGGTCTTACCATGCTTGCACGCACGCCGGAACAACTTTTTGCGCTGCGAATTGTCTGGAATGAGGCGATCAGTCGGACAATGATTCTTTCGGTGGCCGTCGTGGCTGCGAGCGTGCCATTTACCATGGGTATGAACTGGTTGGATGCAAGGAAGGTAGCAAAAGAAAAAAAGGCAGAAGAAGATGATTCGAAGCAGCTTGTGGAGCCGGCGGCGCCGGCGACGTCGATGAATGAGAAGAAGGGAGAAGAAAAGACATGGTCGTTGCCACCGATAGAGGTCTCGAGGTTTGACATTGTCTAGAGGGTACATGCGGGAGGGATTGAGGAGTCAAAGTTTTTGTATTCTCATCGTTCTTAAGCAACAATTTACTACGTGTCTCAAAGAGTCATTCAAATGAAACTGCTAGAAATTGCTATGTGCGGCTGCTAGAAACGATCGCCAGTATAGTTCGCCGCCTGTACGTAAACTGCTGCTTGCCTTCCACCTTTAACACGCTTCAACTCACATCTCATGTCGCAACATAAAGACCAGAGGGCTTAACGTGTTTCATAAGCGAGCGGTCAATATAAGCGAGCGGTCAACCTCATCAAATTTTGCGACGCGTTACCTATCAACTCTCATGGCTCAACCAACTACTATTCGATTGCCCTGCAACGAAGCAGATATCTCCCTAGCCATCTCAGCTATCAATCAGAATCAGATCTAGAGTATTAGTCGCGCTGCAGCCACGTTTAACGTCCCCAACACAACAGTTCGTCGCCGACGCGCTGGAATCGCTGCGCGACGCGATTACTAGCCTAAATTAAAGAAGCTTTCTAAGCTAGAGGAGGAGGTAATTATTAGCTATATACTCGACCTAGATTTACGAGGATTTACCCCTACTCTAGATACTATACGAGATATAGCGAATAGACTACTTACTACGTACGGCGCTAAGTAGATAGGTAAGCTATAGCCTAGGAACTTCGTCTAGCGAACTAATAGTATTAAAATACGATTTAATCGACCCTATAATTAATAGTAAGCTCTCTACGAGGATCCTAATATTATTCGATTCTAGTTTAACCGAGTAGCGTATACTAAAGCTACCTAGGGTATTACTAATTAGGATATCTATAACTTCGACGAAGCTAGCTTTCTAATAGATAAGATAACGTCGTAACTAGTTATTACTAGCTTAGAGAGACGTAGGTAGACTAAAGCTATCTAGCTAGGTAGTCAGTCAAATTTCTCCAGCACTCTCTTTCCTGCCGTGGCTAGTAAGCAGCGCTGCTTTGCTCAGGTCCTTATCACCCTCGGTTCACCCGCTCCTCAGGCTGCTCACCCACTGCTCAGTCACGTTGGCCTGCGCTCCACGGCAGCCAATCGTACTCATTTTAACTTAACTGTGCCCTCATACTTTGGTCAAGTCTAGACGAGAAGGAGGCTTAGACGTGGGTTTGGGCGATGGGGCGTGTTTTGGATGGTGGGTTACAAAATTGTCCCTCAAGGATTGGGGACAAAATAGGCCCCCCTTTATGCCCCCTCGCTCTCCTATTGTCCTAAAATTTCAGTGCCGTCTTCTATTAGTAACGTAGCTTATGCTACGCTTTTTTTCTATAAAGGTATAATTGCGCCGCTGGGTCAAGACTACCTAACTACCTAACTACTTTAGCCATTACTACTATATTTTCATTTGGTTAGTAGTAGTAATAGTAGTTTTTAAACTTTGGGCTCTTATTTATTCTATTTTCATTATCTTAGCTTCTCGTACTGTTAGGATGCCGCGGAAGATTTCGCTAGAAGCCTTTTTTAAGCGTACTAGTAATAACGTAGCTATAGAGAAGAAGGGAGCCGTTATTAATAGAAAATAAGTTCTAAAGGAACTTTAGCTAAGTATAATAAAAAACTATAAGCGTATATTAGAGCTATAGAGTTAGTAAGTCTACGATAATATCTCTAAGCCTAGTATACCTCGCTAAATTTTTAATACTAGCTATAAGGAGAAGTATCCCGGAGTATACCTAAATAATATTAAGGATTCTAAGAACTATATATATAATATTATACTTAGAATTAGCGGTAGGTACGGTAATAAAAAGGTAGGTCTATAGACCGTAGTTTAGTATTATAAAGACTTTACCAGTACCTAGAGGCGAGCTAGGATAGAAGAAGAATAAGATAACGAGGAGAAGGATAGAGAGGGAGAGAAGAAGGAGCTAGTAAAGGTAATAAGTCTAAACGTAACGCTATCTACCTTAAACGTAAGTTTACTACGGCTAGCCTACCGTTTTATAGCGTTAGTACTAATTATATAAGATAGTTTATTAAGTATAAGCTATATAATATTCTTAAACTTCCTTTTTAAAAGAGACTACGGCGATACGGCTTATAAATATATTTTCTTTACCTAGAAATATAGTAGTAGAAGACTAATTAATTCGTACTTCTAAAGCCGCGGCGTAGATACGATATTTAGGCTCTTTTTTCGGCTATTATTTTTAGTACTATAAGAATTAGCGAATATATAGAATCTATATATCGTCTTAGATCTAATAGAGGCTTACGTTTTCGGGTAAGTCTATCTTACCGTAGTCTATATAAACTAATAGTAATAGGTTAGAAAATAATATTTACTATATTTCGTAATAAGTATAGTAATATAGAATTTACCGTATAACTCTAGTAAGATACTAAGAGTATAACGTTTACTTTAGATAAGAGGTAAAATTAATCCTTATTACGTACGTACCTAATACTAATTATAGAATAGACTAGAGTACGCGTTATATAAAGGTATTAAGACTTATCTACTATTTTATAATCTAATACTTATAATTATTACTATATATATAGTAAGAAATATATTTAGAGATTATAAGTTATTAGACGAGGTTCTAGTACTAGAACCTCTATAAGACGAGTAAATAATTTAACTCTACTAGAATCTAAGTATCCTAGACCTACTATTCTTTTAGAGAAGTAATAGAAAGATAGAGACTATAAGTATATTTAGCCGATATCTTCGAGAATAGGGCTTTTATACCGGCTATAATAAACCTCTAATAGTATATAATTTTAGAGTAGAGGGTCTAATTCTTATCGGTACGTATACTATTCTATAGTACTCTATATATCTAACTTATATTATATATAGATAGAAACTATTTATAGAATATAAGAATAAAATAGAATAGATAGTATAACCTAGTAGTATATCGTAATTATTATATAGCTAATAATACTAGAGTAGATAGTTAGACTATCTTCTTCTACGATAAAGACTATCGTACGGATATTACGGACCTTTTTTATTTTCTAAGTATTACTTAGAATCTAGAGCTATAGTAGTCGCTACTAGTAGAAAAGCGGTACGAGCTTAAGTAGAGCGCCGACTTTAATAATATTAAAGTAAAACTTAAGGGCCTTTCTTTAGACGATATACTATTAAAGAATAAATATAAGGAGTTATAAGTCTAGAAATAGAAGTTAATTTCGGAAGTATTCCGTAAGTATTAGAAAGAATAGTCTACTTAACTAGTAGGTAAAGTTAATACCTATAGAAAAGAATATACCGGCTATTATAGAACTATATTCTAGCGAGTATATAAGCTTATACCGGTACGCGACTACTTAATATCTAGTATATTTATTAAGGCTACTATACGTAGTAATATAGGTAAGGCTATCCTCTAAGATCTAGTTAAGCTTTATTTATAAGAAGAGGAAGTAGTATTCTAACTAGGTCTTAAGCTAGATAAATACTACTATCTAAAAATAGATCTTACGCGAAAGATTTATAGGTACGTAACCCTATCTATCGTTATAATATAGTATCTAATTAGAGTAATAATTAACTAGCTACTATATAGTAGAAATATATACTTAGTTACTATTAGAAATAGCTTAAGAATAGTTACGAATTCGTAGAATTTTACTTCCTCTATAGTAGATAGTTCGTTAATTAGAAGGAATAGAAAGATTATTACTAAGCCTATTTAGATAAGTCCGAAACGATCCCTATATAGTATAATCTACTAATCTACGGAGAAATACTTACTAATTCGGAATTCTATCCCGACTATTTAGGTAATAAGTTCCTACCCCCTAATATATAAATATAGTAGTTCCCTAAGATAACTAAATAGAAAGATTATATCTATAATTAGTACTCTAAAGATTCTAAGTTACTAATATACCCTCTAAGTAAGCTCTATTATAGAGAGTTATTTACGTTATTATAGAAACTCTAGTTTTATCTTAAAGATATATATTATATTAATTTTAGGAGTACTCTTAAAAGATCTAGGCTAGCGACTAAAGGGAAAACTAAACCAACTAAGCGGATATACGTTAGGAGGAGGCTATTAGAGTAGAAGAAGAAAGATCTAAAATATAAATTTATCGATAAAAGTAATACGTTTTAGAACTAAAGGGAAATATTAACGTCCCGTACTACTCTACTTAAAGTCCTATCTTTTACTAATTTAGGCTCCCCGCTAATATCGAAAATTATATTAGATTAAAATAAAAGCGAAGATAATATACTACTATCCTCGTAGTATAGTAAATCGAATAATAGTCTCGATAGTAAAGATACTCTTAATAATAGAGCCGATAATAGGGATTATAAGTATATTAGTAAGATTAACTATTTAGAGAGTAATTACCTATAAACTCTAATAGATTAATAGATAATATTATAATTCTAGATACTAAAGAAGCTAAGATAAATAAGTAGAATAATAGTTTCCGGAGTATAAGCTTTTATAAGGAGTCGTTATCTAGGCTTTAGCTTAAGTACGCTTTAGCGGTATACTCTAAGTTCGACCTAGCTTATTCTATCTAAGAGGACGAAGAAGATAAATATAAGATTAAGTAAGTTTTAAAGACCCGTATATTTAGAAGAAAGCTTAAATATTACGTAAAATAGCTTAGCTACGACGACGATTTAAAGTAGTATAACGTAGTAAACTTTAAGAATAGTCTATATAAGCTCTATAACTTCTATAGAGTCTATCTAACCTAACCTAAACCTCTATAAAGGCTAGATTACTAGATATAATACTAGAAGGAAGGTAGGAACGCTAACGACTATCTAGATAATAATAAGCCGATAAATAGATTATTTAGACTATATAGAAAACCCCGCTAGGAAGAAGAATTAGAAGTTAAGTATTAGTAGAATATTTTACTTAGATCGTAATAATAAGACTTAAATAGAAAACTTTTATAAATTCGAATTATTTTAGTATATAGTTAATATTACGTATAGAAAGTATAGAAATTACGTTAGAGCCTTAATATTACTACTAGTTAATATACGAATACTAGTTCGACCTATAAGATCTTAGCCGAACTTATTATTAGCTTTAATTTAGACTTCCTAGATTATATAGAGGTACTTAGGTCGATATTAGATAAATAGAGAACGGGGTAATAATATATCTACTAAGATAGTATTCTTCTTTATATCGCTCTTATCTAATATATATTATTTTACTATACTAAGCTTACTAGTTCGGGGCCTATTACCTATATTAACCTTTTATTATAGTAAGCGACGGTTTATATTCGTAGACTAGGGCGGTTAATATTACTTAGATTATAGTACTTATTATAAAGATAGAGACTATATTTTTAGAACTAATAGAACGAGATAAACGGGTCGGCGAGCTATTTATAAATAATAGTAGAACTAAACGTTAAGGGAGTACGTAAGTACCGGATACTTCTAGAATCGTAGCTAGATAAGGTACTAGGTATATAAAGAAAACGATTATTCGTTATTTAGGAGATTATACCAGCGCCTAATTAAAGATACTAATAGTTACTTAGATAAGCTAGTATAGCGTATATAGTAACGGCCCGGAGCTACTTTATCTAGCTAATTTTCTACCTCGCTATTAAAGAGACTACTACTAGTAATACTAATAGATACTAAATAAAGTAACGTTAATATCTTTAATAATATTATAAATTTATATCTAAGTTAATCTCCTAGCGTAATAGAAGCCTCTATTTTCTAGCTTAGAGGTAGTAACTAAAACTAGTTCTATTCTATATATAGATATCTTATAGCTAGTTATAGCCGAGTACTTAAAATATTCCTAATAATAGTAAGAGGCTATTTCGGTACTATAAGTAACTATAGGGAGACTACGCGGATTTTAAGAAGGAAATCGTAAAATCGTCTCTATAGGAATTCTTATTTCCTATTAATCTATAGCTCTAATACGCGTAAGTAATCTAGAACGACGAGAGTAGAGAATAAAGTACTATAAGAAACTATTAATATATATATATAATATATACTAGCTCCTATATTTAGGAAAGCTAATAAGTTCTAGAAAGTAGACTTAGTATCGTTATAGAGCTAGCTTAGATTTATCTTCTTTTAAGCCTAGATAATCTATATACTTAGAGATTTCTTCCTAAGAAAAAATACTTATTCTTAAAAAATATAAGCGATTATTCTATTAACGTATATAAGGAGCTATATAATAGTATTAGAAAGACTTTTAAGACTATTCTAGTAAAATAAAAAAACTCTACTAACTCTTTAGGTATATTAGACGGCGCCGTAACGTCGACTATTAATAAAATAGACGTTAGTTTTAGTACTCTAATCGATCGACTTTAAGAAGAGAACGCCCTATTAAGTTATATAATAGAGGAAATGAGAATATAGATATTAGTTAAACTAAAACGCCGATAGTACGTAGAAAGTAAACTAAAGTATCTAAAAGAAGTAAACTAGAGACTATAAGAGAAATCTAAGACTAATCTATTAGTTACTATATATTTAAAAGGAGTCTTTAATACTTAATCTTAAGGATTAAAATCTACGGTATAAGAGCTATAAGTACTATAAGAGGGGCTCTTTATAGAGACTTAGCTTAGAATTAGAAATCTATAGTATATAATTATACTAGGTATAAAGCTAAGGTCTAATAGTTTCTTTTTACTACTTTATATATTCGTAGAAGTTAAGTTAGATTAGAACTAAATAGTCTTTAATCTATACTAAAATAGGGCTTATATTAGTATATAGATCTATACTCTACTTCGGATATTAGACCTCTTTAGTCCTTACTATAGGACTATTTTTAGAAAAGATTAGTAAGTTTAAGTATAAGAATATTTTATTCCTAACTTTTCTAGAGCTATATTATACTAATTAAAAATATACTTTTCTACTATTCTTACTTTTTCGATAGTAATTATCTCTATTAGTATAATACCTTCTATATCTATAGATCCAAGCTTAATTCTAGAGTTTAGCTTAATAGCTAGTTAAAAATCTAACGGAAGTAGTAGCTATATTAGCGCTAATAATATCTTAATTCTATACTTTTATCTACCTAACCGCGAGAAATTTATAGAGAAAGTAAATATAGCCGTCGCTTTAGGAAATTTCCTAGAAAAGCTAGTTATATTTAACGTTAACCCTCTCGTATAATTAAATAAAGATAAATTTAATCGTACTACTATAAGTCTAATCGTCTTATAGAGCTTTAACGGTATAAACGGTATAGACTACCCTATAACCTCCGCTCTAACTATTCTTAATTAATAGCTATATTTTATTAAACTATTAGAGTAAGATATATTATAACGTTAAATACTATCTTATAAACGAGCTAGCTATAGTATATAACTAGCCCTTATATAGACCTACTTATTAATATTCTTACTTCTTTAGAATTTATCTTATATCTATTAAACCTTATTACTAAGTTAATATTACTATCTAATTATATAATTATTCTCCTACTACTAGTACCCTTATATAGTTATACTTACTCTCTATCGAAGTAGATTATTTTAAAAGATAGTTAATATTATCTATATAATTATAGTATAAAATATAAAGTAACTTATAGAACTTTCTTAAAGCTTCGTTATAGTAAACTACCTAGGTATATATTTATATTTATCCTTAGTCCTCTATAAAATAGTAAGATACGGTATTATAAAGTCGATAAGAAATTATACTAAATATATTAAGAATATAAGAATCTAAAGACCCTAAGTATTTATTTTAAGAGTATCTAAGTAGTACGATCGTTATTAACGTTATTATAACTTAGTAGAAAGTACTACTAATATTCTACTACGGCGGTTATTCTATTATAATTAAATAGACGTTATCTTTCTTAGAGAATATAGATAGTCTATCTTTTATATATTATAGTCCTTCTAATACTCTCTTTATCTCGTCTTCTTTCTTATCTAGTTATTCGACTTTATTATCTCTATATATCTATTTACTACTACCTACAATAGTAGTATTATATATATTTAATCTTACCTATCTTAAGTAGTAGCTTAAGTATTAACCTTATATCTATCTTATACTATAAAAAATAGTAACGAGTTATATTTCGACTAGAGTAGTTGGTATTATGTAGTTTATTATTTCTATAGAGATAGAATATAATTAAATATTAAGAGAGGAGTACGCGGGTATTAGATACTATTAGAGTTATAGCTTAGGTATATAGATTATTACTAGTATCTACTATAATAGATATATAATAGATAATATACTTTAAGAAATAACGTAAAAATAGCTATACTATCGAGTAGATAGGTCTTTAGGATATTTACGGTAGCTCCGGCTAGTACGTTAGTATCTATAAAATACTAAGATAATAATATCTTAAAAATAATTAAGCTCTTATCTCTCTACCTTCCCTTTATATACCTTATATCTTAGCTAGTTATAACCTTAGTCTTTAGTATCTATAAACTTCTCCCCTAATATTTAACTCTACCGTTATTTATAGATCGTTTACCGACTAGCTAATCTTACCCCGTCTATCTTATCCGAAAATACGTCTATAGCCTATTTCTATAGAAATTATAATCGAAGTAATGTTAATTACTCTAGTCTACGTATATAAATATAAACTATTACTCGTTATAGTAAATAGATAGTACTAAGTATATCGAAAATATAGACTAGTCTAACTATTACTAGAGCTTACTATAATCTACGTAATCTATCTTCTAGATAATATTACTTCTTCTAGTACGTATACTAATACGTTTACTTACTATCCCGTCCTCTACCTATCTAATATCTAGTTAAGTAGCTCGTCTATATAATTTAGTAAGTCTAAGTTAAAGTAGGTAATAGATTTAGTTAAGGTCTATAGCGACCTATAGCTCTTAGATAAGCCGGTTAAATACGGTATTAGATACCGATACTATAAAAGCTACTACCCTTTATACTTTATAATCGATATAGATAAAGGTAATAGTATATAGAAGTCTCTTCTAAATTATCTTCCCTATACTATTAGCTCTACTTCTTCTAGTACTCGATATACTCGATCTTAGTATCTATCGGCCTAAAGGCGATTACTAGTAGTATTTTAATAAAATAGAACTTCTACGTCGTCTCTCCTATTAGTATAATTTCTACTACCGGCCCTAGATAGAAGATTATATTTTTATTAATATAGAGTAATAGATATATCTTATTAAGGACAATATTCTATATCATAAAGCTCGCTCTATTTATATTTTAAGTCCTTAATATATATTCCGGTTTATAGTAACGGGTATAGCGAGGAAGATATATAGCTATACTTACTACTACTCCTAAAAGTAGAGGGTTACTTCGATAGCCCGATACTACTAGTTTTAGTTTAGTAGTATTACTACTATAACGTCTCTCTTCTATAGAATCCGTTAACTATTCTAATTATACTAGTATAGTTAGTCTACTTCTATTCGATCCCGCTATAGATAGTCTAATTAGTAGTATAGGATAAGTAGGGCTATACTCTACCTCTAATTTAGCTAGAAATAGTCTACTAGCTTTCTTCCCGTTACTAAGAAGGAGGTAGAGCTACCGAATTAGATACTATCCGATAGTACTCCGTCGTACGTACCTATCCTCTATTACCCTCTACTATCTTTCTTCTACTATACTAACTATATTATCGTTATCTATCTTACCCTTAAGCGGCCTCTAGTCTAGAGCTATTATTAAGGGTACTATTCCGAAGCCTTCTTTAAGAGGAGGATCTAGGGTATACTTATATTATTAGGTAGAGTCTCGTACTATACTATAATAGATAACGAAAAATCTTAGTCTATTACCCGTTAGTCTATAAGTATATAGTAATATTTACTATTATATCTATAAATACTAAGAATCGGATACTATAGGGACGTAGACTAGTATCCTACTATTATTATATTAGGTTAAGAAGAAGGGAGTTCGGTTAATATAGTAAAGTAAAGGTAGTTTCTTATAGTATACTAAATAGTCTTTTCTATAAATTAAAAGGTAAGTATTTATTCTAGATAGAGAGGAATATATACGTATCTACCTTAGTAGTTAAGTATAAGCTCGTTATAATCTAATATTAACGTAAAGACTAAAATAGGCCTAAATAGCTTATATAGGATACGAAAAATCGAAGAGTAACTAGTCTCTTATTACTATAATTTTATCTAAAGCTTTCTACTTATTAACGTATTTTATCTATCTATTATATATAACCCTAAGAGAACCTTTTATAATACCTTTAAGGAACCTTTCGTTATATATAAGGGACCTCTTTTTTTCTATAATAATTCTCTACTAGAGCTCCTCTTATAGATTATTCTATAGAACTAATAATATATAAGCTCTACCGACGTTACTAAGATACTTTATATCGCTACTACTTTACGTCGTCCTTAGGTTAAGGAGTTAGAGGAAGATAATCTTAAATCTAAATACTATTATATCCGACTATAATACCTAGTAGCTACGTTACTATTATCTATTACGAAGTCTTAATATAGCCCTAGTATAGGTACTATATATAGTTCCTAATACTACTTATCTAAAAGAGCTACCTACTATTACTATAGTAGATACTATTCTAATAAGAGGTATAATATAAAAGCTAGTATAGGTATAATACTATTACTAAAATTAAAGTAGCTATTAGAGAGAAATCTATAGTAGGTAAAGATATAATACTTTATAATATACTACTTAAACTCGGTACGTAGTTTACTATATATTATAGAAGATATCTTATCTATTAGATAGAGATATAGTATTAGGCTCTATTATAAGAATCGGATATTTTATTTTCCGAAGAGACTACCTTATTCCCCTACTACTAAGATATCTTAAGAGAACGGGGACTATAAATAGTATATATAAGTAAGCCTTACGAACTATTCTAAAGTAAGTACTATTATATATACTAATATAATATATACTAACTATACTACTTTTAAAGAAGCTTAATTTATAGAATATAATTAGTAATTAAGAAACCCTATAACTATTATATCTATACCTTTATACTTAGAGTAAACCCGGATAGATAGAGATACTAACTTAAAGGTATAGAAGTAGAGTAACTATATAGAGTATACTATATTAAAGGTACTAGGGTCTCTAGAGTATTATAAAGTAGAGGAATATATAACTATATTAAAAAATATAAGAGAACGCGTTATACTAAGGCTATTTCTAAAGGTATATTACTATAAAACTAACTTAGTATATACTTCTAAGCGAGTAAGTAGTTCTTCTTATAGTTAGTTATTTACTAAGTAGCTAGGCCCCTAGAAGTATATATTAGAGGCCCTACTAATTAAATTATTATATTAATTAGAATTACGAACTCTAATACGTATATTATCTAATAAGAGTATTCCCTTAATTAAGATTATATAAAAATTACCCTAGAGTATACTATCTTCTATATTACTAGAAAAACGGCGTTTATTAGCGACGGGGTTAGCTTTATTATATAGTTAGTACTATAATAGACTAGCTTATAGGGTTAAATATAATCTATAGATTTAAGAGAGACTAATTTAGAATATTATACGGGTAAGATATAAACCCTAAGAAAGACTAGTATATAATTTCGTACGGATTAGATATAAGTTTAGAGAAAGACTAGTTTATAATTTTCTATAGTAGAGGTATAACTTCTAAAGAAGTAGACTAGATACTATTATAAGAGTTATTATATATATTACCTTAGTAGTCTAGTATAAAGGTTAGTTTTAGTAATATACGGATTTTATTTATATACTTTCTAATAATAGTTTACTATATAGTTATACCGCCCTAGAATACTATAGTTATAGTAGGTTTAACGGCCCCGAAGTATTTAAAGATATATTTACTAGTAGAGTACCCGTATTTAATTAGTCCTATATTATAACTATATAGTCTTTATTAGTCGATAAGTATATCGTTATATCTAAGCTCGGAGCCTACTCCTAATAAGAGTCTAGGGTTTCGATAGATCGACGAGATATATTATTATTTCTATTAGATATAGAATAGAGAGTATATATACCTATACTATCTATATTATTAGTAACTAGAAATAGGACTATCTAGGAGTAAGGGTCTATCTTAGCGTCGTAGAGTAAAGTAAGATATAGTATTAGGAATAATATAGCCTAAGGTATTAGTAAAGATACTAAAGAAAAGATCCTAAACTTACTATCCTCTAAACTAGGCTTTAAATATTATCGTTTTATAGCCCTAGCGTATAATACTTAAAGTCTATAGATAGTAATAGTATTCTCTATAAAGGTCTATAGACTAAATACTACTATAATTACTTTAGATAGTTCGTCTAATATAAGATTATCCTTAAGTTCGAAGTACTTTATTATTTTTAAATATTAATATATAATTATAAAGAGAATCTAGAGGCTATACTACTAATTTAATAATATAGTCTTTTTAAGAGTAAGAAGCTTTAGTCCGTATCTAATAGTATAACGAGTAGTCCTCTAATTAGTCTCTATAAAATATATACTAACGTAGTATTTAATAGATATAAAACTCCGCCCCGGTCTATTCCTATTTATTATTTTATTAAGTCGAGTCGGGTAGACTTTAGTAAAGTCGGAAGCTAGACTTAGCTCTCCTAAGATACGCCGAAGCTTAGATTAAAGTTCTAGCCGTCTAACTTTACTATTAGTAAACTAAACGTTAATAATACGAGAATTATATTAAGAAATTTCTCTAACTACCTCTATTACGTTATAGTAAAACTTTTTAAGCTCTTTAAGTTATCTATATATCCTTTAAATAAGAGAGTTATTTAGCTAGTCGGAGATTTTTCTAACTTTAGAGTAAAGTTTCTAGAATTATTTAACTTATAATCGTACTACTTTAGATAAGATATCGTCGGTCGTATTATAAATAGTATTAATAGCCGTAGCGAGATTATCTATACTAAAAAGAACTAAGAGTAGTAAGAGTAGAAAGAGAGGTACTACTAAGAGCTCTCGTCCTATAGCCTATAATTAGGGTACTAGTATCGGATATTCTATCTTCCCTATAATAAAGATCTCTTATAGGTCTATATATACTTATAGCCGAATATAGGTTATATATAGTTACTACTAATTAGATAACTAGTAAAGGGATTAATTATTAGTCGTAGACTAGGATAAAGTACTATAAAACTTTATATATAACTAGGACTAATAATATATCCGATTACTAGCTATATAGCTAGTAATCGGACGTATTATTAGTCCTTATTCTTATATACTAGAAGTACTTCTTACTACTATTACTAATTACTCCTTAAGTTATCGATACTCTTCTAAGTAGGTATAAATCTCTATATAGAGGTATCTCTTTACTAAAGCTATATAAATCTAGCCGAATATCTAAATACTATTCTTTTAGAAAGTCGTCTATAGGAACGACTATCGTAGTTTAATTATTACTTAGATATAAGCGATAGAAGGAAGGTATTAAAAGTATAGAGAGGGCTAATTCTATAATATATATATATACTCTCCTAATAAGACTAGGATATCCTTTAGTCTATTACCTTTTAGTTCTTTACTAGTTACCCTATATTCTACGCCCTAGGTTCGCCCCTATCTTTTATCCTTAACTAATTATCTTTCTATACGTTCTTTACCTACGTCCTTATTTAGTATTCGTCTACTACCTTACTATAGGTAGTTATACGTTATTAATATTCTAATCTTATTTCTCTTACCTACTCTCGCCTTATTTCTTTTCTTAATTATACTTCTACGGTCTTATATATAAGGAACTATATCTATTACCTCTACCTTAGTATATATCCTTATTTATAGGCTTTTAAAGTCTAATTATTTTACTATTAGGAATTACGTCTAACTAAGTCTAAGTAATTTAAATTAACTTATCTAACTATACTTAATAAAGTTCTAGACGTTAAGACTTTAGAGTATTTAACCCTTATTTATACGTATATAACTAAATTTCCTAATTAAGAGGGTTATCTAGTATAGAATAGAATAGAGTCGTATATCTTAGAAGACTTTATAACTATATTATTTAAAAATATAAAGATATATCGTATAGAGGTTTAAAAAGCTATACGTATAATAGAAAAATCTCGGAGGAATAAGTATATATTTATAGAGTATTAGAAAAAAAGTATATAGTTTCCCTAGATTTTTAGATACTTTAGTTATCTCTATTTCTAATATTTCCTTTATCTACGGCTCCGGCTACCGGTTATATTATATCTAGCTTTCTATATATTAGAAATACGCCTCTTATTTTATATTCCTTTTATTACGTTATATATATAGAAGTCTTAATTTACTCTATCTTATCCTTAGTATAGTAGTTATTACTATTCTTAAGCCTTTCTTCCCCTTCTTCTTTACGTATTAGCTCGACGGCCGTAAAGAATAGGATTCTATAATCCTAGATCCGTTGAATTCTTCTATCTCTACCCTTTAAGTAGAAATCTAATAGACCGGAGATAATAGCTATACTTACTACTTAGTTTCTTAATTAGTTAAAAGAGGGATAGAGTTAATTATAAATACTATCTCGCTAAGAAAGATAGTAGAGACTATCTTCTCTCTCTAGATTATACCTTTTTAAACTTTTTATTATATACTCTAGGTATTAGTAATAGATATAGACTTAGTACTAGTAATCGAAGCCGAGTAATAAAATAGCTATAGGTATCTTTTACTATATATAATATATACGCGGTACTTACTTAGACCGTCTTATTATCGATAATAAGCTATAGAGTATATTATAGTATATTCTTACGTATTAGCTTATACTCTACTTCTAATTACTATCTCTAATTTCTACTTACTATCTAGATAGAAGTAAAATAAGTATTATAATAACTATCTCGAACCCGTAACTAGTATATTAGTCTAGTACTTCTATTCTTACTAGGTCTATTACTAAGTCGTCGACTTTAAGAGTCGTATCGCTATCTAGTCTTATTATCTAGAATATTAAGAGGAGTAGAGAAGCTATTAAGGGTAAGAGTAAATATAGTTTAGAAGAGGATACTAGTAAATAGACGAATAGCGAGGATAGTAGTAAGAATAATAGTAGCGAGGATAGTAGTAAGAACGGTAATAAGAATAGTAGTAAGGACGGTAATAACTTCTAGAGGGTTAACTTTAAGTCTAACCTAGCCTCTTACTACTCGCTCTTAATAATAACGATATACCGGGGTAACTATACTTAGATACTCTAGAATATAGCCTTCTACTCTATACTAGCTATCCGTAGATCTTCTACTATCTTCCGGTTAAATTCGATTACTATACCTATATTAGGAATATACTTACTAGTATTTTCTCCCTATACTAACCTTATTAAAGGGATACCGAAGCGGCTAGTCCGAAATCTCCTCTTAGAGTACTAGATAAAGGATACTATAATTAATACTAGGAAAATATAGGTGTTAATTAGTACCTTTAAAGATTTATACTTAGACTACTACGGAAGAGAATAGTAGTTAGTATCCAAAGGATTTAATATCGGTTTAACTACGAACTACTTTAATAATATAGTTCTAATATAAGTAGCTTTAATATTATACTCTTCTATATAGTAGAATCGATTAATTTAACTTTCTTAGATTTTCGACTTGTCGATTATAAACTAAGCGGGTAGCTAGCTTAGCTCTAGATACGTAGTAAATATTTATACTTAATCTATCTAGAATAATAATATATATCTTATATCCGTATATTAAGAGTTCGTCTTAGTAGTCGACTAGATTAAAGGGGGAAATATATAAAAGTAAGGTATAAAGCTACTATAAGTAGAAATAATAAGAATTAATTTATTAATATAAGCTATCGAAAACTAGTAATAATTAATATAAGTTTAGTACTATAGGTTTAATAAATATATTAGTATATACTCGATTAAACTAATAGATAGTATATAATCTAGTAAACCTAATATATATATATACGTTAGTCTAGAGAGTATTAACTTAGACGTTTTATATAAGAGCGGGTTATATCTAATTAATATAGTAGATATAGGTAGATATAATTAAACTATACTTAGAATAGTTAGTACTAATCTACTAGCTAGTCTTATAGTTTATATATAACGTAGAAGTCCGATCTAAATATTCTAATACTCTTTAGTAGATTATAACGTAGTTCTTATACTAGTACGTATAAGCTCTATATACTTCTTATATAGTTTAAGTACGCTAGAAGTTCTTACTATAGGTTCTAATATTTAGATTTAATAGTAATCTTAAGATACTAAAGGTCGGCCGACCTTATCTATTAAGTACCGAATTAGCTTCGCGATCTAGTATTCCTATAAACGAACCCTCTACGAACGATATACGGCGCGTATATAGTAGAAGATATATCTATAGTCTTAGTAGCTTTACTTCGAAGCTACCTATATAGATAAGCTAATTCTTTAAGAATAAATTATAGTATATAGCCTCTATCTAAGGCTAATATCCTTTATTCTTCTCTACCTTAACTCTACGGTTTTCTTCTTCTTATATATTCCTATAGATCGCCTAGGTTTAATATATTCCGTTACTTACTAGCTATTATCTAATATAGTATATTTACTAGTAGGTCTAGGTTATATTTAGATAGCTATTAGCTTAATACTTATATACTTAGCGTATACTAGTAGGTTCTATTATATCTAATAGGGTATAAGTAAATACTAGGGGCGTAGAATTAAACCTAGGTAGTCTATAAGAATATATAAGAATATATAAGAAGAAGATAATTAATAAGTTAAGATAGAGAAGACTAAAAATTCTATATTAAAGGTATTAAGGGAGCTATATTTTAGGGAATTTATTTCTAATAAGAATAGACCTAATATTAAATTAGGTAAGAGGATATAAGATAGAATCTATTAGACTAGTATTAGGTTCTTATAATAGTAGTTACTTTATTCTTAAGCTTAATCCTAACGCCGTTTTTTAACGGCTATCGTCCGTCTCTAAGATAAATAATCTAGCTCTATAGCTAATAAAAGTTACTATAAGAAAGACTATCTAATAGCTATAAGGAAATTTTAAAATCTACTATATCGTATACCCGTAAATTAGAAATATAATAAAGTATATCTATAGTCTTTTCTTCTTCTCTAAGTAATAAGCTATTATTACTACTTTATAAGCGAAGTAGAGAATTAATATAGAGATATTAATATCTATTATAAATATCTATTAGTAGAGTACTACGTATTTAGTAGAGAATCTACCTATTTTAGATAGTAATAAAGTAGTAGCTAACTATAAGCGGCTAATAGGATATATAGTATATAAGTAGAGAAGAAAGAATAAGGTAGTAGTAATAGACGAAGTAGTAGTAGAAGATAGTAGTAGGAAAGTAGTAACCTATATATACTAGTAATATAGCGGTAATAGACGTAAATTAAATAGGCTATCGATACTCTAACTTTATTCTATTCTTAGAAACTACTACTAAGTAGGTATAATCTATAAATAATAATAGTAACGCGTACTAAAGGCCGCTAAGCCTATAGTCGGGTATAATCGGGTAGATAAAAAAGTACTCGGGTATAACCCTCTATAGACGGACCCTTTAGTTAGATATAATAGGTAGGGTTAAAGAGTATTAGGCCTATAAAAATAGTATTAGTAAGATAGATAAGCTACGTATTTATTTTAACGGATTAAGAGAATTAATAGATACTCGCTATAGTCTAACTTAAGGTACCTTTATCTCTCCTTCTCCCTATATCTAGCCCTTAAGGTTCGGGAGTAGAGCTCTCTATATCCGGAGGTAATAGTCTACTACGACTTAATATTATATATATAATAGAATTAAGGTACTATAATTAGTACCTAAATAGTCCGAGCTTCTATAGTAGGCCTCTAGAGTACTAGACTTTAGTAGGAGTAGACTAGAAGAGAAGTTAGTAAACTTATATAGTAATATAAGAATTTAGACTTCCTCTCTAAACTATATTTTTAGATTATCTATCTATTTAAACTTAAGACTTAGTACGTTATAAGATCTAGTTAACTATAGACTTAATTATACGTCTACTCTAAAACTAGTTAGTCTTAATAAAAATACTAAGTTATATAACTATATAGTATAGATTATATATTCTTCCCGTTACTCTAATACTATAATACTAATTTCGTTCTACTAGCTATAGTTAACTCTACTCGGCCTTCTATAGATATAGGGCGATTAATAATATATACTAGAGAGAAAGTCCTCTAAATTCTTATATTACTATATAATTTTACTAGCTTCTTTTCTACTAAAGTCTAGTACTCTAGGGGCCTACTATAGAAGCGCGGGCTATCTAGATACTTACCTCTAGAGGCTACTTATAGATATAAGGTACTCCTTTCTATATTATATAGAGTACTAACTCCCTAATATATTAAAATAGTAAAGCTCTTTAAAATTTTTCTCGCGTTATTACCTTAGCGCCGCTTTAGCTTTCTAATTATCTTTATTAACCTTATTATTCTATTTATTATTATCCTTTAGGCTACTATATCTATAGCCCTTTATCTCCCCTAGTCTTTACTAAGTTAAGGGTATAATAATCTTATTACCTTAATATATCTAGACTATTCTTATATCTTATATATAATAATCCTAAACTAGATAGTATAACGGTTTATATATTTAACTAAGCTAAGAGTAGTATAAGCTAGACTAGATAATTAGAATAAACTAGAAATAGATAAAGAGACTATCGGGAAACTCTTCTATATAAGACTAGGTAAAATACTCGCTTAATTCGAATTTAATTATAGATCCTACTTCTTTATATATAACTACCGCCCGTTCTTATTTTAACGGATACTAAGACTAAGTAGTATAAGCCTATATAGCCGAGGGAACGAGAAGTAAATTATTCTAAGGATATTAGGCTATAATACTCGGTCTATTAAGAACTTTCTTAACGAGATAACTATAGAACGCCGAAGATAGTCCTCTATATAGCTACTAATATCTAAGGCCTATAGATTCGCGCTACTATAGAAAGAGGTTTAGAGAAGAACTCTTCGGCTATTAAAGAGTATTTTTATAGACGAAATTATAAAGAAAAGAGTACTTAATAATATAAATAAGTATTTAAGTAACCGTTTATAGTATACTAAACGAGGTATATTTTAGTATTAGGGATATCTCTTCTATAGACTACTAGGAATAGGGAAAACGAGCTTAGCTAAAGTATTTATAGTCGAGTTTAGTCTTAATATCTATATACTCGTACTAAGTAATTATAATCTCTTAGATTACGGCCTTATTTAATTATTTATATCTTTACGTAAACTATCCCTTATCTTACTCGAGGATATTAATACTACGGGTATTAGAAGACCTCGGGATACTTTAATTAAGGTACGTAGTATAGATTAAGTATATAGTATAGATTAAGTAGTTAAAGAGTTAAAGAAATTATTAAATAAAAAGGTAGATATTATACTTTTAGATCTCCTTAATATTATTAATAGTATTACTAGCTTAGAGGGTCGCGTTCTTATATTAATAATAAATTTTAAAGGTAAATTAGACGATATACTTATCTACCCTAAGAGAATTAACGAGGATATTAAGTTTACTCTTACGAAGAAGGATTATATATAGGAGATATTTATTTAATTATATAAGTATCGGGAAGATATTAAATAGTTATTAGACGATTTCGTTTCTAAGATTCTAGAGAATACGTTTTTAGTAGTAGAGATCTAGTACTTTCTTATTAGGGTTAAGGGTAATCCTTAATAGACTATTAAGAGAGTTAATAAATAGGTATATACAACCCTAATAAAGAGGGTAGTAAAGGATAATAAATAGATATAATAGATTTTAGTCTTAGATATATAATATTATACGTATATAATCTTTTATATAGCTACTATTAGATTTTAAGTACTCTCTTTAGTATCCTTAGCGTATAATAACGCGGAAACCTAGACCTCTACTAATAGATTAGATAAGACGGATCTATCTATTTAGAGGTCTAGACTTAGACCTCTTACTAGTTAAGATTAGATAATCCTCTTACCGGTCTAGCTACTTTATATATTATCGTAATACTATTATAAGATAAATCCCGTATTATTTAGATTACTAGTACCTTATTAGATAATATTAAGATAACTACTACTCCTATATAATATATACTAAGTACTATACTTACTTTAATCTTAATAATATACGCTAAGTATAGTAGGGTAGAATTATATAAGCTACCGTATTAATTTCTTTTATATAGACTTTTACGGTTACTAGTATAGTTATATTAAAATCTATAGAAGAGAAAGTTTATTAATATAGATACTATTTTAATATACTAGATATTCTACTAGAACTAAAGCGCTATAGATAGATACTAGATTTACTTAAACTATATAAAGTTTATTTCTTAAAACCCGTATAGATTTTAGTAAGAGGATTACTTTAGTTTTATACTCTTCTTACTCTATTAAGGACCTTTATACCTTAATTAGCTCCTTAGGTCTCCGAATAAACTATTTCCTTAAAATAGAAACTATAAGAGTAAAGTATTTATAAGATTAAGGGTAATACTAAGTTAGAGATAATTAGATTCTAAACTTACTTAAAGTAACGTAGGAGATCTAGGGCCTAGACTATCTATTAGAGAACGATAGAAAGCTTATAGATCTTTATAACGAATATATAAAATTAATTAATAAAGATACTCTAGTAAAATAACTAGAAATACTATATAATAATATATAATACCTATTTATAGGCCTTCTACCTAGATAAGAAGTATCTTTAGTTCTATCCTATAAGGTACTCTACTTTACCTTCTTATAATATCTCCCGCTACTTACCGGCTTAGAGCTAGTCTATCCTAAAATAGTAATAGTATATCTCTTTTTATATACTAATTAATTATAGGGGACTTAAGTTTAATATATAGCTATAGGTCGTCTTTAAGTATTATCTTAACTAGCGCTGTACGCCGTACGCCGACGCTAAGGGAGCTAATACGTCCTATTAACTATCTAGCTATTACCTTCTACTACTCTAGTAATATAAGAACTATAGGGGTCTTTTAGACTTTCTATTATTATTTCTCTTTCTATTATATAATAAATCGTTCGTTCTACTAGTATCTCCGTCTCTCTCTACTAAAACGACGGAAGGATTAGATTCCCGCGAGTCCTCTATTTACTACCCCTATCTATATTTCTAATAGTAGCGGCTTTATCTAATATACTATTACTTAAGTTCTTATTAACTTCTTAGTAAATATAAGTAGATAAGTATAAGTTTTTATTAATAGCTTCTCTTAGTATATCGACCGCGTAAAACGGTAAGAATTAAATAATACTAAGGATAAAAAATACCTAAAATACTACTTCGATACTACTACCTACCTTTAATAAAAATAGTAAATTAGTAACTATAGTATATCTACCTTATAAAGGAGAAGAATTAGCGATAGTATAAGCCTAGTAGCTTATTCCGGAAGTACTCGTAGTAACTATAGCGTATCTACCCTACGAAGAGGAAGAATTAGTAATAGTATAAGCCTAGTAGCTTATTTAGAAAGTACTCGTTATTTTATTTTTTCTACTTTTTATATATCTTTTTTTCTACTTTTTATATATCTTTTTTTAATACTATACCGTAAGCTATCTTAAGATTCGGCTAATACTAGGTATATTAGATAGTTTCGTCGGTTCAGTCTTATAATATATAATCCTTTAAATATTAAATTAAGTTAAAGTTAGATATAGTAGGATTACTAGACTAGTATACCTCTTTATATCTATACTTATCTAGGAAAGATATATTATCTATATTAGGGCGTCTTAGTATTTAGACTAGTAGTAAAAAATAAGACTAGAATAGTATTTTTTAGAGCTAAGATAAACGTATTTAGGCTAGGGTTTTAAGAGTTTAAGTAGTATATACTATTCTTATTACTACTATTATTATCGTTAATATCGTTTATACTTTCTATAGTATCTAGTAGAATCGAATAGAGGTAGGCTAACTATACTAGTTTATTAGAGGGGTAGTACGAGAAAGTTACGCGTAGTTAAGACTATCTAGAAGCTCTTTATATAAAAGAACTTAGTATTCTATAGATTAGATATAGTACTATAGAATAGTTTCTATAAGGTATATCTAAAAGATACTAGTACGGTAAGTTATATAATATTAAGAAAAGAGGTTTAATTTTAAATTAGTTTACTTACTTAGACTCTTACGTATCTAATATACCACTTTTCCTATTATTACTTTAGGTTTTACTTTTATAATACTTATTTACCAATTTACTACTTTAATACCTACGTTCGTCTTTATACTAGCCTATCTTCGTCTTTATTATAATCTATTATATATAGTATAGAATCGAAAGTTAAGTATTCTAATATTTATATAAGCTAAGTATCTAGAGAGAGAATTCTAGTATAGACTACTTATAGACTAGTCTTAATTACTTATTTTTCTAGCTTCTTATTATATCTATACTAACTATTACTTTTAGGGAATCTCCTTATTATATAGAGTTCCGAGTCGTTCTAAATATAGATAGAGCTATAATATAATCCCCTTATATATATCGACGAAATAACTACCTTATATTATCTAAGTACTATACTATAGAGGTATAGTAATATACGTTTAAAGCGGATAGTTAGACCCTAGATACCCGAAAACTCTCTTTAACGGGAGGGTATTAACCTCTTTAATCTACTAGAATATAACCCGTAGTTAACTATACTTATATACGAAATAATTATAAACTATCTATATAAGATAATTCTATATCTAAAGCTAAATACCTCTATAATTACTCTACCTAAAGATATCTCTATCTCGACGATTAACGTATTCGTAGCTAATATTAAGTCTATTCTCTACCCTACGGTTAGTATTAGCGGCGTAGTAGACGCTAGGAATTAAATACTATCTTTCTATTAAGTACTTATAAAGAACGCCGTTACTAGCTTATAAGATTACTCCGCCCTATTATACTCTACCTAGACCGGTACTTACTACGCTAAAGATATCTATTTATAGGGAGCTTATAGATACGGGATCTCTATAGTACTATAAATTATAGTTTAGATCTTATCTATTATATTACGTTATCTCTAGGTTGGTACGTAGGTTAGAAGTCGTTAACTTAGGGTTTAAGAATCTAATATACTTATATTATAAAATTAATTATTATTACTATTCTTTTATAAGGTTAATTACTAAACGTCTAATTAGTTTATAAAATAACGATTCCTAATTTAAATATTAGCCCTTATTAATATACTAGGGGATAAATAGCTAGGAGCTATATACCGCTAGTCTTATTAGCTATAGTAGAAAAGTATAAATCGATAGTAGGTAATATATATATATATCTAATATTATTAATAGTATCTATATTACTAATATATAAAATACTATTCTAAGCTATATTTTATAAAAGAGAAATAATAGTTTAAAACGTCCCCTATCTAACGAGCGTACTATTAGTAGCTTAGACGGATAGATTAACGCTAAATATATTATTAAGGACTTACTTCTAGACTAATTTATCTTTTTCTAATATAAGGGCGCTAGTAGCTTAGTTAATAAAGTCGGCCCCTAATAAGGTACTAGCGACGTTAAGGAACTATAAGACCTTACTTATATTCTATACCTATAGATTCGCTACCTCTACTATATTTAAAGTAAGTTCGAAGCTTTAGGGAGTAGTAAGGCTAATATATAGTAGAAGGGTAAAAAGAGTAGTAGAGAGTATTAATAATATTATTTTCGATATAGAGTAGATATAAAGAAAGTAACGGAAATTAAGAAGGTAAAAAGCTTTAGGTTTATAGTATTATTAAATTACGTATAAGAACTTAATAGATTCTATTATAGTATATTACTATAAAGATATAGATATAAAGAACTAAGTTAATTATTATAGTATCTTTAGAAGAACTACTTATATATATATATAAAGAGTATACGTAGAGGTAGCTATATAAGCTAGTTATAAAATTTATCTATAAAGGAATCTAATATAATCGCTATATTTATTAGTATATCTAGACCGAGCTTTTCCTTTAAAAATAGATTTTAGACTAAGCTATAATATAACTCTTATTTTAAGGTATAGCTTCGTAGCTATACTTAGAATTAGCCCTTCTCTCCTCCCTTATTAGAGCTAGTATTATTTACGTCTATCTAAAGTACTAATTAATCTATACTAATTTTAGATATACCTAAGTAGCGGGGTTTTTAGAGACTAGAAAAGGGTCCCTATTAAGCCTTAGCTAATTTTAGAAAGAATAGTTTTACCGATATAAGTTATCCGTCTTTAAGTATTAATATACTTTACTCTATATAGCTATAGATAACTAGTCGATCTAAAAATAAAAATAAGCGACTAAAGAGACGATTAGATAGTTTAAAAAGTAAATATAACTAGTATAAAAAGCTACCTAATATAGACTTAGAGTTAAAAATTTAGAACTACGCGAAGAGTATTCTATATATAGATTAATAACCCGAAAGTTACTATCTATAAGCTAGATTATAAGTAGACTATTAAGCTATAATATATTTACCTCTAATATTTATAAGTAGCTCGCGTACCCTAACTCTAAAAATAAGCTTTAAGACTTAGTTTAGTAATAAGTCTCGTCCCTATAAGTATAGCTAGGAATAATATCTAAAAATAGTAAGTTACTAGATAGAAACCTATCTAAGAGATTAAAAGAGATACTATCGTATAATATAACTATATTAAAGAGCTAAAGAATCTTTACTAGGAATATTATTAGAAGTTTTACTAAAAGTTAACCAATTATCTATTTAAAGTTTATAGTAAAGCTACGCTAATCTTATAGAATCTAAATTATTTTTATCCTATAGTAAGTAAGAATATATATACTTAAGGTCTTATATAATTTTCTAAAATAAATCGTAGTATTTCTATAGTACGTTAATATAGTATAGTTACTAATAAGTATACTAAGATACTTTATATCTAATTTACTATTACCTCTATAAATAATAGTTAATATATTTAGATAACTAGTAATATAAAATAGTCTTAGATTATATCGGTCTAAAATTTCTAATTTATATAAAGGTTTCTAAGTTAAGTACTAAGGTAGAAGCTTATCTATATACTATATATTTATAATATAAAGATAGGATTATCTAAGCTCTAGGGGTAAAGTATAATCTTAATTTAATAGTTAATAGTTCCTCCTATAGTTAAATACCTAAATTTTAATAGCTATAGAAAATATAATAAGGTAATAGTAGTAAATAAAAATATATTAAGATTACCTTTCTTTAATATTACCCTACTATTAAGAAGACTAAGGTTAGTCGGTATTAACGTTATAAATGGTCGACCTAAGGACCTAGCGGTCGCGTTAATATTACTAGTAGATTTAGTAAAGCCGGTTAAGACTATAGTAGTATTATAAACGGGATCCGTAGTATAGAATATAAAGTTAGTCGTCGTATAGGGTCCGCGATATATAGTTATATTTAAAGAGAAGGTAGATAGATTTCTAACTCCGCGCGAAGTAGAAATAGAAGAGTTAATAAGTATAATAATAGCTAATCCTAATAGATTACTAAAATTAATTTAGACTATAATCTCTATTAGTAGGGATAAACTATTTATCTATAGCGGAAGATAGGATAGAGGTACTAGCTCTAGTACTAGAGTTACGTTAGTATACGTTACCCTATTAGCTAAAACTAATCTTAAAATTATAAGTATTAAGGTAATCGTAAAAACGTATATAACGTAGTTATAGAGGCTATCTTAATATTTTCTTTTCTTAAATTTAGTTAAAAAACTTAATAGAACCTATTATAGTTATAATTCTTCGACGGTATTAAAGCTAGGGACCGAAGGTAATCTTTAATAGTACTATCCCTAAATAGAAGCTAGAAGGAGGTTCCCGAATAGGATTCTATAGGGAATAAAGGTACGGGTATAACTAAATATATCTAATAACTCCGTTCTAGGTATATATAGCTTAGAATAGTATAGAATTTAAAGTTAAGATTTAAATAGAGGTAGTAAGGTACTATATATAAAAAATATAAAGAATACTATAATATAGTAAAATTATATTAATATCTATTTTAGTTATATATACTAATTCTAAGGGTCCGATTCAAGAGCTATAAGAATAGGGGGTTAAAAGTAGTCTAGGAGAGATACTATAACTAAATTCGTATAGCGTCTAATATTTAAGAAATAGCTTTACCTATCTAAAATTTCTAGAACAATAAATTATAATTAAATATTTCGTAATAAGTATAGTAATAGCTTTAAATATCGATTATTACACCGAGAATACTAATAATATATTAAAGAGGCGCGGAAGAGCTATATAGAATAGACTAATAATAATACTAGAGACTACTCCCGAGCCGGAAGTTACTTAAAATAAAGTAGATAATAGAATAAGAAGTAAAGAGGAGGAATAGTCTATAAATAAATAGACTACCGAAGAAAATAACTAAGGAGATTTAGTAGAGAATAGTAAAATAGGGTAGTAAGCTAAAGGTAGATTAGCTAAAAAGAAAAGTTCTATAACTAGGACCTTATAAGCTTCTATATTAGATAAGAAAGATAATTAAACTACTAGAAATAATAACTAAGAAGCTTTAGTAAAGAGTAGTAAAATAAAGTAGTAAGTTAAATATAAATCGGCTAAAAAGAAAAAGACTATAGCTAAGCCTCTATAAGAAGACGGAGCTTTCGGAAATAAGAGTAATAGGCTTTTAAATAAAAATAGTATAGGCCTATAGAAATTATCTAAAACGGATACTAATAAGAAAGAGGGCGAGAAGAAAGAGGGAAAATCTTAGACGGATAAGTAAGAGGAAGAAGTTATAAGAATATTAGAGCTACTCCCTAACTTATACTTTAAAATCCTTAGTCTAAACGAAGTTAAGAATTATAAAAAAGCTCTAGACGTATATAAAAAGTTATCTCTTTAGGTCTACCTAGATAAAAACGGGTATCCTAGTATAAAAAAAACCTTTTAAAGTAAGTAATAGTAGTAATAATATAGGTAGAAGTCTTAGACTAACTTATCTACTTAGGACTAAAAGTAGCTATAGATATATTCGAAATTCCTAAAGATAAAGTCGAAGCTAGTAAAGAATTTATTAATAATAAGGGGAAACTAATAGATCCTAGCGAAGGAGGGATAGATAAGGAGGGTAATAGCGATAATAAGGGTAATAGTAATAATAAGGATAATAATAACTAGGATAATATAGAAATTAATTACGAAAAGCTAACTCTAGCCCTTAAATATATAGATTTATATCGAGAAGCTAATATATATATTACTAATCTTTAGAAGAATCCTAAATTAAAGGCCGTAATCTAATAGTTAGGTAGGATTAACGATCGGATTAAGAAGATAAACGAGGATAATAGCGTTAAGCTAGTTAAAAAAGGGATAATCGATTACTAAGTACTAGTAGAGTATTATTAGAAGGCTATACTATTTATCCGCCGTATTAAAAAGAACCTAGATAATAATAAGGTAAGTTAGGAAATAGATAAAGTAAATAAGAGATTAGATAAATTTATTAGTAAGTATTACTACCCGAATTAGAAGATATATCCCGAAGTATTTCTTTCGAAGTAACTAGAGCTACTAATACCTACGTCCGCTAAGGGGTCGGTAATACCTACGTCTACTAAGAGACCGGTAATACCTACGTCTACTAAGGGGCCGATAATACCTATATCTACTAAGAGGTTAATAATATCTATATCTACTAAGAAGGTAAAAGTATTATTAAAACCTATAACTAAATAGAAACCGGGTTTAACTAAAAAGGGCGAGAGAATAATAGTAATAGTACCGATAGAGACTACCGATATACTTAGAAACCTAACTATAATAAGATATCTATTCCTTATCGAAAAGAAAGGGTAGAAGAATTCTATAGTCTTTAAAGACGTAGCTAACGTTAGAGAAATAGTAGCTAGAGACTACTTAAAGTAACTATTAAAGTCTAAGCGTATTAATATACGAAGTAAAATAAATATATATACTAAAAGATCGAAAAGAATTTCTTCGAATTAAAGAGGTTACTACTAAAGAGGGTAAAAACCTAAATAGATATCTAGACTATACTATTTAGCTTAAGTATAAGGATAGTAGTTATAAGTTCTCTAACTAGTCGGACTATAGAGCTATCTAGAAAAGTAAGACTAATAGAATAATAGAGAATTTCTTTATTAATAATAGACTTAAAATATCTTAGCTAAAAAAAGCTAAACGTCTATATTAGACCGAGGTTCTTAAAAGTCGCTTAATAAGGGTACGTAGCTTAAGAATCCGGGAGATACTATAGAGGGTAAGAAGTCTAGAGAGAGAAAGAGACTCTAGGAGCCCGGATAGAAGAAGAAGTAGCTCTACTAACTCTAGCGCTAGCTATTTATTAGACGAGGGTTTAGAACGGCTTAAAGGAATTAAGGATTAAATAGCTAAATTCGAAAATATATTTATAATAATAAGTAAAAAGATTAACGTACTAGTTAATTTCTAGGAGTAGACTTTTCTAGAGTTATAGATTTATTTAGACTCGGTAATAATTAGTATTTATCGATATTATATTAGTTAATAGACTAGCCCTTAGGTTATATAAATAATAGATTTCTAATTTAAGAGCTAGTCTAATTATACTCTACGGGATAATAACGTTTTATACGGGTCTCTTAATAGTAGGAGAGAACTTCTAATAAATAAAAACTCGTATACCGCTCGACTAGTAAGAGTAGATAGGAATAGATATACTATTATTAAGAATATACTTAGCCATATTAATTAGTATCCTAGTAGTACTAAATCCTCTATTCTTAGTACCCTAAGCTATAGCGTAGTAACCGACTACTTAAGCGAATAGAAGACCGGAAGATATATCTTAGTATAGTATAGTCTTAGACTAGATATAGATTAACGAGACTATCTACTTTCTAAGTATATATTAAATAGAATAGCTATATAGAAGGGCTATAAGACTAATTAAGTATATCTCTCTTAGGTATAATCTATCTATATATTAGATATATCCTATTCTACTTAAACTACTTTTTAATATAATACTTATAAAATAGATAATCTACTAGTCTAAGTAAAGATCTTACGCGAATCTTCTATTACTTACTATAAAGTAGATATACGTATCTTTAGCTTAGCGAGTCTTCCGTAGTATAAAGGGAGTATATAGTACCGTAGTACTCTATAATACTAAGAATTTAAGTATAATCTCTTCTTCTATACTTAAATAAGTTAATTAAGAATATAAGTAGTTTTATCTTATCGTCTATATAAAGAAAGATTAAATCGACGGCTATACGGCTAGAAGCGCCTTCTTAAAATAGGTTAGATAGACTAGTTAAGTATACGAGGTAGATAAAAGACCGAAGTATCTAGTATATAAGTACCGTTTAAGTCGTAGTTAGTAGAAATTTCTATAGTACGTCTTTATAGCTCGTCTCCTCTTTAAAATAGTATATACTATTCTTATTACTTATATTATTTACTTCTTAGTTAGACTAATTCTAAGTATTATACTTATATACCGGGATACTAAGCTATATAGAACGAACGAGATAAATATAATTTCTAGGGCGGACTAACCCTAGGAGAGGGTTTTAGCTACTAGATTTAATACTACTTAAGCTATCTTACTTATAAATAATATAACGATAGTTACGATAACGATTACCTCTACTAGTCGGTTTAAGTAAATAGATCTATCTATTATATATACCCTCTAGTTAATTATTAGTATAAATATAAGAATCTCTATTAGAATCTATCGACTAGCTAACTCGTAGTATAAATAGCTTACCCGCTATTATCGTATCTTATCTATAGCCCCTTCTATTATATATCTAGTATATATAGCGATTATTCTCTTTACTATACCCGATACTATCTTCTATCTTAGGAATCTCTTAATACGAGATTTATTAGGTCTTCTTATTTAGAATAGAGGGATAAAGATATATTTTATATATAAATTAGTAGCCCTTTCTCTACTCGTTATAGGACTACTCGTTTCTATAGTACTCTTATATTAGTCGCTTCTTCGATATAAGAATTTATAGTAAAATAATCGAGAGTATAAGAGTATATTAATACTATTTATTATTATAAACGTAATTTCGGTACTATATAAGCTATACGGAATAACTATAATTCTATACTCTATTTTATTAACTAGGTTCGAAACTAATATCCGCTATAGAGTTTTTCTAGTATATTATTAACCTCTTTTAGTATATAAGCTTATATAAACTAGGTATATATATCTATATAGTTACTATATATCTTTAGCTTTTACTCTTCTAGTATTATATACTAGACTATTAAGGGGATTAAAGTCTATATCGCTATACTATATCTAATATATAGAGACGGTAACGATTTATAAGAGGTAGTTAAGTTAGATAGCTAAGCGTTCTAAGAATAGGACCTATTTAGGGAATTTATACTTCTATAAATAGAAAGACTAATAGATATATTATTAGTCTTATATAAGTATATTATTACCCTCTATCTTTAGACCTATTTAGGACCTCTCGTTCTAAGAAAAAAATTATAAATAATTCCTAACTACTAATAAATCGATTACTAGCTATATAATATTAGAAGTACTATAATACTATCTAATAGTTTAGGGTATAAGACGTTTAGTATAAGCTAATCTAAAGTAAGTATAGGATATATTAAAGTACTAGTAGAAGAAAGTTAAGTAGTATATAAAAGCTATATTATAAATTAAAGATTAGTAGAACTAATAAACTAAAGATAGGAAACCTAAAAATAAACTTTATAATAAATTTAGAATATAGTCCTCTTAAAGGAATAGTTTTATCCCGTACTACGCCTAGTTTCGGTTCTACTATCGGATCCCGCTTTAGGTCCCGTCTAAAGCTACTAATAAATAAGTATTATCTTTATATATAAGACTAGAGAATTAGAGTTATTAATATACCCCCTTTAATTAACCCTATAGAGCTATTTAATATAAAGTAAGGGTTTAAGTACTATCGATATAGCTTCGAATTCGAGGATCTAATAGCTTAAGACTTTAAATCGCTCCTCGGGTTCGTTAGAAACCTTTTAAAATATATTAAATACTAAAAGAAGATTATTTTTATATAAATAAAAAGTTTAAACGAGCTTAGGGATTCTATAAATACTCTTAAGAAAGAAGTAGGTATATTTATAAGAAAGAGGAAAGCTAGTAGAAAGATTAAGGGCGGAGAAGGTAGATTAAAGTAGGTAAAAATTAGATTCGATAATAATAGAGGCTTACTAAAGCGGTTACGTAGCGAGGATAAGGGTAACGGGTTAAAGTAGGTAAAAATTAAATTTAATAATAATAGAGACTCGCTAAAGCGGTTACGCGGCGAGGATTCCGAGGATAAAAAGAAGACTAAGGACGAAGACGATAAATTAAAATAGTAGAGAAAGGTATAAACGATAGTAAGACCGGCCGTACTAGTTTTAGTTCGGGTATTAAATTCTTTTATATTTCTCTATAGTTATTAATATCCCTTACTATATAGCGAGATAATATATAACGAGATAAATAAGAGATACTTTAACTTTTAATAACTAGAAAATTTATATATATAACGAATATTACTATAATTTAATAAAAATAATCTACTATAGCTAATTCTAAATATCTTTATAAATTTAAAATTATTACTATCTAGAGTACTAGAGTTTATATAGAGAGTATACTTATAATAGTTATAGTTTTCCTAAAGATAAGTAGAATATATATTATTAAAATAAGATAATAATAGAGTTATTAATATATTTTAAAGTACTATAATAGAGGAAATAGACGACTATATACGAGGGGAAGATCGTTATTTATAGAGTTAAGTTATATAGTTATATAGAACTAGACTACGTATTAGAATATCTATTAGCTAGTATTATTAAATAGCTACTATTAGTAGAGAGTAAATCGTCTCGTCTATACTATACCCGTCTAGGCTTACTTAGTTTCGAGTCGTATTACTTATTTAGAACTATATTACTCTCTAATCTATATATACGTACTCTATACGAATAGAGAGATAGCTAGTAGCTAATATTTTAAAAGTAAGGTATAGTTTATACATACTTAGTTTCTTTACTTTAAGAAGATAAGCTATTCTATCTTATCTTACAGGTATATAGTCTAGTATAAAATCTAAATAAAGTAGGTTACCTTTTATAGCCTATTAGCTTCGCTATAGATAAAGATTTTTAGGAGTAAATCGGAGCTATATAATACGGTAGGGTATAAAATCGCTACCTACTACTAGTATTATTACCTTATTATATATTAGGTAAGACTAGTTTAGCTATTCTTCTACTTCTTTATACCTTATAGTATCGGTTTAGATTAACTCTTATAAGTATTAGATAGTAAGGTATTCTAAGAAAGGGACTAGAAATCTTAAAGATCTAGGAACTAAAATCTAAAGGGGCCTAATTAGGACCTAGTATAAGAGAACTATATACCTTTCTAGAGGATCTATTTTTAAGATACTATACTAGTTTCCTTAGGTAGTAAGATAGTATTATAGAATAAGCTCGTATATTACTAAACTTACCGGCCGAATAGATAATAAATCCTATAGTATTCTTTTAATTTATAGGTAGAGTAGTATTATACTAGAGATCCTATCTAAGAGTTAGAGACGTACTAATCTATAAATAACGCGGTACTAACTATATAAATCCCTATAATATAAGCTATAGTAGCGATATATTCCTTCGGTACGAAGCTAGGTAGAAGGTCTAATTTCTAATTAGCTCTTTAGTCGTTTCTTACTAGCTAGGCCCTAAAGTAGTTAGAACTTTTTTAAAGCTAGCTATACTAGCGTTCGTATAAATAAGGTTATCTAATAAGCCTTACTTATCTTCTTCTACTATTATCTACTACCTTCTACAGCTTAAACGGGCCCTATCTAACTAGAGTCCTAAACGGGCCTTAGTTAGCTAAGTCTTAATATATTAACGTAATAGAATAAGTATAAACTAAGACTATTACTATACCTTATAGTATATAATAAGCTTTAATTTAGTCTATAACTAATTAAAGTTAATAATACTCTAGTAAGCTTATATAGGAATAGTATAAGTTAGTACTATACTATACTAATTAGTCTAAGAGGTATAGTTAGTAAAGTACTTATACTAACTTATATCTATAAACTAAGATAATTCTTTCTCTATTATCTTAATTCCCTTAAAATAAGTATATTATTACTTAGTTCGGCTATTATTTTTAACTATAAAGTTCCTAGAAACTAATTAAGGGGAGCCCCTATCTCTATATATAACGGAAAAGCCGGAATAAAATCCTATATTTAGATACTACGACCTCCTAGAAAATATAGACGTTAATAATTGTATACGAATCTTCCTTAGAGGTAGTATCGAGATAGATAAAGCTTCCGACTAGTAAGTCGTCTTTATAACTAAAATCGCCTTATTTCCTATTACTATATTTAACCCTCGCCGTATTTATTAGAACCCTAACTAGAAGTAAGATATTAAGGACAAGAACCTCTATTATTAAATAAATTAGAAAATAACGAATCTCGATAAGATTAATCTTATTATCCTCTACCTTTATCCTAATACTATTAGCCCCGTTTTACTAATAGAGCTAGGCCGCTATTCCTAATCTAGAAAACTTATTATCTACTACCTAGAAGGGTATTATAGGTATAGAAACGTCTAGTATATTTATAAGAAAGATAATATTCTATTCCTAGAAGATTTTAACAAATTCGTTTAAATAGTAATTATAAAGCTCGAGGAGATTATAAAGAGAAGGAATCTATTAATATAGGGATATATATAGTCGTCCTTACTATATATATAATAGAATTAGGTTATTTATAACTATAGTACTATAGCTATACTACTTATCTTAAATTACTCTACTAGCTCTTACTAATAGACCTAACTTTTCCTTTTAGTACTACTATTATATAGGGATTATCGGGATAATAGTTATTAATTATTAACTTATTAATTCTTTATAAATTAGTTCCTATTCTTTTATAATTTAAGTACTAAGCTTAATACTTATTTATAATACTATATAGTTAGATATCTATAATATTACTAAAAATTTATTTTCTCTATTAACTTAACTAGGCTTAGGAGATATAAATTTAGGTAAAAGAGGTTAGAGTTACTAGAGGTATAACTAAGCTATCTATTATTAGGTAGGTCCTATTTAGGGTTCTTCTAAAATAGCCCTTTTTAGAGGTAATTATTATAGAGGAGCTATTTTAGTACTAATACTATTTATAATATAGTTCCTATTATCGGACTCTTAAAGAGATATTACTATAGGCCTTACCTTCGTAGTAATTACTAGAAACTTCTATAGGTACTCTATATACTCTAAAGGCTAACTATTAATATTATTTAATAATATAGATACTTCTAATATAAGTCGTCTATCTATAGAAAAACGCTATAATATACTTTAGAATACTCTTTTCTTAAGTTATAAATAGCTTAAGGTAGTTAAAAGTAAGCTTAAATTAAACCCCGTCCTTATTAGGACTAAGCTTAGTACGCTCTTTTTAATAAAAAGCTCGATAGACGTAAATAATTCTAAGTCTACGTATATAGCTCTTCTCTTAGGTAATAACTCTAGAGATATAGTATATCTAAGAGACCTTTTTATTAACTCTCTAAGACTATATAAATATATCAAGGGTACTATAAAGATTATATTTAATAGTAGGATTATTTTAAACGTTACCGATATCTTATTTTCCTCTAAGATAGTATCTATAAATATAGAGAGGTTATTATTTAATAAAGATATACTTAGTTCGATATATTCGTTCTAGAAGAGTACTAACTTCGAACTTAAGATACTAGAACTACCCTTTATTTTACTAACTAAATTGAGAATTTCCGATAGATAATTTTTAATTATATAGTTAATATCTTAGGAAGGCTCCTAAGTACTTAAACGGTAGTTCGAAGACTCTAAAGAGGTATACCGGCTAAGCCGTAAGATATTATAGATAATAAAGGTTAGAAGTTATAACTAAGTTTAAAAGTAAAAAATTATCTACTTTCTATTAAATAGAGATAATATTTCCTAATATCTTTTAGAGATGAATAGATTTAATAACTAGTAAAGTTATTTAATTTATCCGGCTTTATTTTTATAAAACTAAGGTTCGAGTCTAATACTTATTATATAATATTTTTTACTTTTTCTTATAGTTAAGATCTTAGTTTACTAACTAATCCTTAGTCCGTCTAAGTACTAGAAATAAGTATCTAAGAAAGTAGTACTTACTTCTATAAACCTATATATAAGTAAATATAAGGTAAGAAGTATTCTTCGGCCTCTTACTAAATCTAGATATAGTATTTCTAAACTCTTTAACCTTAGTATTAACCTTATACTAGTATCTAGCGTAGCTTAACTATATATAATTAAACGAAGGTTAATTTATAAAAGTACTAAGTAGCTACTATAGACTACGATTAATTTAGTTTTAGAGCTAATAGGGGTTAAATATAGCCCTATTTACTATAAATAACGAGGGATTAAAATAGTCCTCTAAAAGGCTATACTAGAGATAAATATATCGTCTAATTTCCTTAAATATATATACGGGTATACTTATAACCTATCTTATATAATTCTATTATACTTACTATAGCTATATTCTTCTTAATAGATATTAGTACCCTTCTCTATATATTCTCTTTTACTATAGGAAGTATCGCTATCGTAGCCCCTCTCTATTCCGAAACTATTAATATAGCTAGCGGTAGGCCGCCGAATAATAGAATACTAATAGCGGTATTAGCCGGTACTATTAAAGAGTTTTAACTAGTATACTTTCTCGAGAATATAAAAGCTTCTTTCTTTAATACGGGCTTAATAAATCTTATAGAATAGGATAAAAGTAGGATTTCTAATAATACTATTAAAGTCGTTAGTAAGATCGCCACTATAAGTATATCTACCTTTTAGAGTATCGTACTATCTCTTAATATATTTATAGTAAGAAGAGGTATATCTTTTTAGTCTTACGAACGTTCTTAAATATTATAATAAAATATTAATTTCTCCTTATAATTACTTATTCCCGGTAAATATAACTAAGGAATTCTTCGAGCTTACTTATACTATTACTTCGGTTAGTATTAGTACTACTATTAGACTTAACGAGCGCCTTATAATTACGAATCCTCTACTCGTAAAATTAATATTATCTATACTAATAGTTAAATCGCGGTATAATATATTTTTCCGATAAATCTAGGGTATAGTACCGAATCTAGTACTATTTAATACCGGTATTAGTAATATATAGGTATATAACCTTATACTTTTATTTATCTAACCTAGATTATATTCGATTAAGCTTTCTATACTAATTCTTCTAAGGTTAACTATCTCTTAACCTCCTAGTACGTCGCCTACGAATAGTATAAAAAGTAATAATTAGAGGGAGTTTATATAGGATTCTATATAAATACTATTCGTTACCAAAGCTAGTAAGTAATTACTCGTTAGATAGATTAGTTAGCTTAATAAGCTAGTATATATACCTCTAAATATAATAATAAAGAAAAAGGGAACTATAGATATACTATAGGGTCTAAATAGAGTCGTATTTATAGTAGTAACTATTTAGTAGCTAGATAATATTAATAATCTAGCTCCTACGATCCTAACTAGCCTAGTTACTATACTTCTCTTATAATAAGATAGCCTAGTTTTTCTATAACTAGGATTTATTTTCTATTAGATAAGTATAGTTTATAGGATCTTATTAGGGTATATATATGTAATTTTAATATTAATAATTTTAAGAGTTAAAGAAATATTAAGTATAAATCTTATTAAATTATAGTATACGGTATATTCTATAATAATCTAATCTTATATAATATTATCTACTTCTAATAATAGTTTACTAATTATAAGCCTAGAATACCTATAGTTACGTAGTTTACTTTTAACTAATTAGTCTATTCCTATATATCTATTAGAATATATACTACTTTTTTATTACGACCCTACTTATAGTAATAGTTAACGAAGATATATTAAGAGAATAAACCCTTCTAGGTATAAGTATAAATTACCTACCTCTAGTATAAGATTAAACTATTAGAACCCGTCCGATACTTAATTAGACGAAAGTCGATAACTAATTAATAATAACTTATCGTTACTAACTTATTACGGCCGTTACTTAATAAGGATAATTAACTTCTACGAGTTTAACGATACGATAACTACTACTTATTTAATTAAGAAAGAATAAACTTTATATCTTCTTTAGAGAAGTATTTTAAGTATTATTTACTATTAACTAAGATTACTCTATATTTAAACTAAGTAGCCGTATTATACCGAATTTCGAGACCTCTAATCTATACTAGACGATTTTTCTTACGAAGATAAAGGTATAAAACTAGAAATATTATAATTACTACGATAATAGTAGTAGTAATAGTAATACCTATAATTCTACCTTATCTAATAGATTTAGAATACTAATTCTATACTTTACGTCTTAGGAAAGATTCTCGTCTATTTCTAGTTAGTATAGGCTAAAACGGGATACTATAAATATACTCTTAAATAAATACTATTCCTATACTATTTACTTCCTTTATTAGCGGTATAGGGTAGTAAGATTATAGGGGGTACGAAGTAGTTATATTTATCTAAAATTTCCTAGCTTTAAATCTTAAGCTAGTTTTAGACTTATTACTAGTATCTAAACTATTACTCTCTACTATTCTTATAAAATTATATATTACCGTTTTATTTAATCTAATACCCTTTTTATAAATCTTATTATACTATTCTATTTTTCTTCTACGCGCTATACTATATATATAGAGATACTTATAGCCTTTTTATCTAGTTTATAAGCCCCTCTTTAAGTCTTCTATCGAGCCGTTATACTATAATATAAAGCTCTCTAGCCGAGATAGAGCTCTCTATAGAAATAGTACCTAAGGTATAATTAGTAAATAATTCTAAATATAATAAATAGGACTAGAAATAGAACTACGTATTCTATTTAACCTAGATTAGTAGATAAAGAGTCTATTCCTAATTTAAGGAGGCTACTTCTAGGAACTAGCTAATATAAATTATACTTACTTATATATACTCTTTATTAATAGATCTACTATAAAAATACTAAGAATAGGAATACTACTAGTAACTTTTATCGTTACTATAGCCTCTATTAGTCTAATAGGGCGAATTCTAAGTAAGAGTAATACTAAAACTAGTATTCTAATTCTAAGTATAAGACTATATCTTTTACTCTTATATAACGAGATTAGCTAATAGAATTAAAACTATAGTTTAATACTACTAATATACTTCTAGAGAGTCCGTTTCTAAAGTCGCGTACCGTTTAAAATCGCGATATTTTTTAAGATATCTAGAGTAAGGTAAATAGTATTAAAGATATAGCTATAAGTAACCTCCTAGGTACTATTATAACTCCTATTTAAGATATCTAGAGTAAGATTAATAGTACTAAAGATATAATCGCGACTAGTCTTCTAGATACTATCGCGGCTCCTATTTAAGAAATCGAGAAATATATTTCTAAGAATTACTTACTAGGTATAAAAGAGTTCTATATCGGTATTAGGTATAATATAATCTATAAAAATTTACTACTAAGCCTCTTAGATCTAGTACTAGATATTACTTAAAACTTATTAGACGGTATTTAATTCCTATTAGATACTCTCGAAAAACCCCTTTAAGATTAACTAAAAAAATTTTAGAAAAAGCTTTAAGAAAAGCTTTAGTCTCTAGAGTATATTTTAATAAAAGTTACTACTCTATATATCTAATATTACTTAGTTACTAGATTAGTCCTTCTAGTAATTATTACTATTCTTTTTACTTACGTAATTTCTAGCGGATTATTTAGTATTATAAGTATTCTTATAAGGCTTACTATTAGATTAAGAGTAGTAATAGTCTTAGATTTTATATATTATATCCTTCTTTTTATACCTACTATTATTTTATAGCTCTTCTAGGCGAAGACTAAGGTATTACTATTCTAGATTAAAGTAGAAAAAGGAGAAGTAGAAGGGTTATATATCGGAGCTTTCTACTATACTATTATTATAATAGTTTTAACTACTATTATACTAACTATTATCTAAAAGAGTAACGTTATTTAAAAATTAAATAGTAAATAGAGAAGGTTACGAACTATATATAGCTTTAGATACTTTAATATATCTCTTAATAGAAATAATAATATAAAATATATATTAAGGTAGAACAAATTAGAAACGTAGGGCGAGTTCTAATATTAATTAGTAAATTAATTTAATAGACCTAGCGCTCCTATTTAGCGGAAATAATATTTTCTACTACTCGACCTCGTACTTTATATCCCTTCCTACCTCTTTTCTAAGTATTCTCTACTTAGTAATATATATTATTATCTTATCTTTTACTCTATCTAGTACTATAACCCTAACTAGAATATTAAATACTACTTATTCTAATTTATTAAATTTATATCTAAGTTAGTTAAAATAGTAGTAGATAACTATAATATATAAGCTTTATAAAACTCTAGCCGTATAATAGAGTACTTATAGATTAGACTAGATAGAATTATATTTACTATAGTAATAGTATTATACTATACCCCTTTAGCTTACCTTCTAGCTTAATTAGTAAAACTAGTATTACTTACTCTACTATTATAGTATTTACTATTAGGAACTATATTACCTAATTCGTAACCGGCTATTACTATAGGAAGTATATTATTATAATATTAACTAATAGAATAAATAAGTATACTACTATTAAAAATTAATAATATTATATTTTTATACTAAGACGACCGACGTAAATTTATTATAATCGCCGAGAAATTAATAGTCTATCTTAAAATCTTCCCTAAGTTTTAGAGGCTCCCGGTTAACCTATACTATTAAGTATTCTTTATCGTACTTTACCCTTTTATAGAGCTTCTTTATAAAGTCCCTTAAATTACTAATCTCTAATCTTATTCCTATAATAATAACTACGTTAACGGGTTAATATAGATTATTATTAAAAGCTACTAATATCTCTAACTCCTCGGGATTATATTCTCTATAAAGTAGTACGTCTAATCGAAGGCTACTAGTAGAGTATCGTCGTTTACCCTCTAGTTCTTGCTACTTCTACTTTTTTTCGTAAATTAAGTAGTACTTATTTACTAGTTAAGGAAATATTTCTATTATAATACGAAAAATATACTAAGAATAAATACTATATCTAAGTATATCGACCCGACTATAAAGTATTATTATTCTCTAGAATAGTAAAGGAAGTCTATTACTATAGTAGTTAATATTTTAGGTATAATATCGTTATACGTAACTACGTTAAGCCTATAATTCTATAAGAAGGTTAAGTAATATAGAGTTAGAGGCTAAAGTAGATTTAAATATAGTTAATAGCTAGTTATATAACTAGGTAGCTCGTTTAGAGATATAGTACGTAGATAAGTAAAATAGATTTTAGTTTAATATTTTAGTCCTTAAAAAACTACGGAAGTTATCTACTATAGCTAAATTAGGATACCCTTCTAGTAGAAATAAATAGCTTTAAAACTTACCGTCTATATTAGTAGAAATTCCGGCTCTATTAATAATTACGATATTTTTCTTTATACTTAGATTCTTCTTTAGTCGCTTTATTTATAATAAGCCCTCGATCGATATATTTAAAATATAGCTAGGTCTATTTTTCCTAACTTTCTAGATATATAAATCTTTCCGTTACCTTAAATATAATTACTTCGTTATTTTAATATTAGGGGTAATATTATATAAAGCGCTAAATAAGAGAAAGAAAAGAGCTATAAGAATAGAAAAGTATATATAGTATAAGATAGAAGAAGCTCTAATTTATACCCTAAATATATCTAATAGACTAGGGTAGTAACTTAAGTATAGCTATAGACTAATTTATCTATAACTTACTATTTCTATATAGGCTATATACGAGATTAGGTTCTAACTAGATAGTTTAAAGTTATAGAGTTTAAATAGATCTATTTAAGTTAATACCTACGCTCGGTTTAATTAATAGGAGATAAGGTAGATCTTAATAGCCTCGATATTATAGTATATTATTCTTTAATATATACTTCCTTTATACCTCCTACTAGCTAGAGAGGTATAACGTAGGACTTATAATTACTATCTCGTCTACGTTTCTATAGTAGGTAGTAGCTACTTTCTAGAAGAGAGAGGTCGTATAAGCTACTATCTACGCTATTACTATATAAGGTAGACTCGAACCTCTTATCTTCTATAACGTTGGTTAATTATTATAGCCTAGTACTCCTATAATAACGGAGTTTTTAGTAAGTTTATATACTATAGTCCCTAACTTAATATTATATATCCTTCTCTATTATTAGCTATATACCGCTACCTTCTAGGTAGAGATAGGTAGATAGTACTATATAATATAGGATATTATATTATTCCGGCTATATATATAACTATCCCGCTCGGTATTAAAATAAGGGTAGATATTATATCTTTCTAGTTAGCGTAGCTTACCGTAAAGGTACGGAGGAGTAAAGAATAATATATTAGAAAGTATTAGTTCTAAATCTTAGATATATATTTATCTATCTTATATCTTATTCCTTTCCTCTACTATATAAGGCGGACTTAAACCTCTAGTCTAAATAGTAAGCTCTATAGCTACATCCTATCTCTTAGTAGTAGTATCGCTATAGAAGTTATATCGTATAATTTTCCTTACTATAAGATACGCGCCGCTATCTCTAGATAAGAGATTAGCTAGACCCTAGCCTCGGGGTATAAATATATTATTAATATTAGTAGATAATATTATATACTATTAGACCGTAACGTATACTACTATAAGCTAATTAAATTATAGTATTAATATCGCTCGGGGGTACGTACTAATACTTACGGATTAGATCCGAAGGTATAAACAGATCTCGCGGACTTTTAAATTAAAACTACTAATAGAAGAGAATTATTCTCTTTTAACTTAATAATAGTATTACTATATAGAAGGAATATCTAGAGATACGAAGGTATATTAAAGAAATACGTTAGCCCGTAGCTAAGGTTATTCGATTAAGCTACTTAATCTAATACTTACCTTATCGTAGAATATACTTACTTAGTAAGATTTTATACTTTATTATTTCTATTTTTAGAAGGTAGTATAAACGAGAGGGTAGTAGGTAATAAGTTAATACGTCTCTACTAGGTCTACCTAAGAATATAAATCCTTTTAGTATAGTATATAAGATTATAGCTCTAGAAAGTAACCTTATTATAATATAATAAGGAAATTAGCCTAGTAAACGAGCTATCTAACTATAGTCGATTTCCGTAGCTAGTATAGTAGTATATAATCTAGGTACGTCTAGGTAATATTATAGAGGTATAGATAAAAAATATATAAGAAAGTAAGCTACTATAGTTTAGTTAACCTTACTTCTTACTTTATATCTCTTTTTTAAATATTTCTTATAAAGACGTTACTTCTAAAGTTTAATATCTATATTATACGGAAGATACGATCTAGAAAAGATATTAATATAGTATATTCGAAATCTACTCCCTACCGGTAACGATCTAATTATAGGACGGGTACCGTTAGAAGAAAATATACTATAAAGAGAGTAAGAACTATATATATATCTAACTATACCTTAAAATTTAATATTAAACGGTCTACTACTATATATCTATAGTTTTAAGAGGCTTTATTTACTTACTAAAGGGGCTTAGACCCTATTACTATTACTTTAGAAATCGAAATACTTAATAAGAAAAGTTAAGGATTATTACTAATCTATATAATAGGAAACTAACTCCTACTAATAGAATCTTAAGATACCCCTAGAAGAGATAAGTAAGGGTAAAGAGATTATTAAAATAAATTATCTATCTTATATAATTAGTACAAATAACTATCTATAAGAGTAGAAAGAGATAAAGAGAATACTATCTAACTATTACGACTATACTTCGCCTAGTAACTTAGAAAGGGTATTTAGTCTATCGCGTATAGAAGTAATTCGGATTAAAGATACTATATATAAAGGTTAATTATTAGCCCTCGACTTTATTAAAGTAATTAAGCTACCTACTAAGATATCCTATAAGGCTTTAGTACGTAATAATTTAAATATAAAGAATACTTAATTAGTTATAATCGAAATTTCTTATAACTAATTAGTTAAGCTTAATAGTAAATAAATAGTACTACTCTAAGTAGAGTATAAATTATAAGATATAAAGTTCTAAGTTTCTACTTACTATAATTAATATATAATCTAAAAGACCCTATTCCTAGTAGTTTATATTAGAGAACGTATTATATAAGTAAGTATAATAGTTATAGGATCTTAATACCTTAGATATTATATAAATACGAAGAGGAATTTATTATAAGATATAAAGATAAATTTAAGGTATTATAGATAATATAGTTTAATATAACTAGTCTTAGTAATAAAGATAAAACGCTTAAAGTATTATTTAATAAATTTAAAGACTACTTAGTTAAGGTATATAATAATAATAGGTTAGCTTTAGAGACTACTTTCTTCCTCTAGTAAGTATAGGAGCCTATTACTTAAGTAGTAGAGTACTCTAATATATTACTAAGTAGGGAGAAGATATAATAATTTAGCTACCTCTTATTTAAATTAGTAGACTATAAACTAGTATATAATACTATTATAGATAGGTAAGAAGAGGAAGAATATAACTATAAGATTACGGCCGATATAAGTCGGCTACCGCTATATTAATAGATTAACTCTAAGATACTACTTCTTAAAGTACCCTCTAAATACCTTTTATTATACTAGTAATAACTTTCTAAACTACTACCCTTAAATATATAAGTAGAAAGGTATCGAAGTACCGGTCTACTAGATAGACTATACTAGCGCTAGACCGTAACTAGTATATAGCTTAATCCTCGACCTATATATTCTTCTTAAGTAGTACTATAATACGTATAAGATTAATTATAAACCTCTTTTACTCTTCTATCTCTATATTAATAAGTAAATATAACTATAACCGTAGACTAAGATATAGAGTAAGTAATATTAACTAAGTATAATAGAGAGTTAAACCCCTTTAGTACTATAGAACTATATTTACTCTCTTAATAGTAGTAGTATATATAGGCTCTTAATACTCTATATCTTAAAGAGTATTATAGACTAAGTAGACTAGGAATAGAAGAAGAAGGCCCTTCCTCTAGTAAATCTTATCGGAGGTACTAGTACCAACGGGTAGGTAGACCCTACTCGTTAATAAGAGTAACTAATTATTATAATAGACTAATTACAATTATACTTAGCTAGTTTAAAATAAACGTTAACGAACGTATTACTATAAATAGTAATCCGGTAGCTTACTACCTTAGACCCTAAACTATTAGTAACTTATATATTCTTACTATTCTATAGAGTATATTACCTAGTTACTACTACTAGTAGAGAGAATAGTCGACTTATTCCGACTAGAATCTTATAGACGTTTTCGATTACTTAGATTATAGGAGAGTAGAGGTATATATAGTATAGCTTATAAGATTACTACTTAGTTTTAATACTTAGCTTAGTTTAGTAAGACGGTTACTAAGAGTAGTATAGGGTAATATTTAGAGAGTATATTCTAGTAGAAGCTAATTTTAAAAACGGCTATATAAGTCTATAAAAATAATCTACTATAAAGTTAGCTTATTTTAAGAGTTAATTTTATACTTCTATATAAAGACCTTATTCTAGATTTATTTAGGTAGGGCGTTATAACGTCTAAAGAGAAATAAGGTAGAAAATCTAAATCTAAGATATAACTAAGCTACCTATTATTAGAAGGGTTCTATTTAGAGACCTTTAAAAAGTTCTTTTAGAGAAATTACTATAAAGGGAGTTATCTTAGTAGTAGCTATTTATAGTATAGAATTACTAGGCTAAATACTATACCTAAATTAGGGTTTTATAATACTTATGGTCTTTCTAAAATATCGTCCTAGGTACGTAAGCGTTCTAGAATAATTACCCTAGGAAAATTAAAATTCTAGAAAAATTAGGGTTCTAGGATAACCCTTCTAGAAGAATTTATATCCTAGAAAAGCCGTTCTAAGAAGATTAGCGTTCTAGGAAAATAAGCTTACTAGAATAGTCGTCCCGAGAAAATTAGCGTCCTAGGAATATCGTCCTAGAATAGTCGTCCCGGGGAAAACTAGTATAGAAAAACTATCTTAGGAAAGATATCCTAGGAAAATTATCCTAGGAGAATAAGTCCGGGATATTCCTCCTAGGAAAATTAATATCCTAGGAAAATTATCCTAGAAAAATCAACTTTCTAGGAAATTTACCCGGAGCTTTTTATACTTAAGACTATATAATACTAAAATATAGGTATATTTTAGCTATTCCTCTCTTTATACTACCTAATACCCGTCTATAATTAAAAATAATATATAAATAGGGCGTTTCTACAACAGGGCAAATAGGGGTATTAAGTAAATATTAATATATCTTTAAAGTATAGTTTTAATCTTCGTAACGGTATTCTAGTATAGGTTAAATAAAAGTAAATATAATAACCCTATAAATATAAAACGAATATTAGCTAGACTATTACTAAGTCCTAACTAAATAAAGAATAGTACTTCTAAAATTACTTTAGAACTAGACGTCTCCTCTCTTTTATAGACCTTATAGTTACGCTAGTTAATACTCTAATTTAAGAAGTCTTATCTAATTATATAAATAGGGGTATATAATATCCTATAGTTAATCTTATAACTTATTAGTTTCTAATACTATAAACGATTAGTAGTATAAAAATAATATAACGTATAAGATCTTACCTATTACTAGAATTTCCCCTTACTTCTCTATCTCTTCTTATAGTCTTTTTATATATTTTTCCTCTCTCTCTTTCTAGAGTATTATCTTAAGATTTATAGGCCCGTTCTCTATATTAATAAGTTAGTAGGATTCTACCGTATCCTTATTAAGGTCTATAGGACTACTATTTAAGCTAATATATCGAGCCGCTTTATCTACCTCTCTTATTATTTTTACTAAATATACCCCTTTTAATTTAATATATATTAAGATACTAAGGATCTACTCTATATTAGTATACTATAATAATAGTATTAGGAATAGAATACTAATATAAAAAGTATTATTCTTTAGAACCTCGTTAATTATAGATTATACCGCGATTCTAGTCTTTAAGTATTATAAGTTTTCGACTTTATAACTCGTATAATTAGGATCTTACCTCTAGTCTCTAATTACTATACTAGATAAACTTAGTAAGTATAGGACTTACGAGTATTATATCTATATATTAGCTATTTTAGGTATAGTAGCTATATAACTATACTAGAACTACTCGCTACTATAAGAACGGTCTTATAATTACCTACTAGTATACTAATCCCGTATAGCCTACTAAATAGAGCTAGATAGGGGAGCGAACTATAGAGGTAACGTAATAATTTCTAGATTATACCTCTACGAGGCTTAATAAATAGATCTAAAGAATTCTACTCCCTATCTAACTAAGAAGCTATAGTAAAAGGGTAACTTTAAAAGATAGACTAGAAGCTTAATAATAGAATCTAGAGGTTGATATACTACCTAGCTTTAACTTTTAGTAGTCGAGATAGGATTAAGTTAACCTTAATAGTATCTTCAAAGTAGATAATACGGGCTTAAGATTAATATATAAATAACCCTTAGAGAAGAAGTATTAAAAAAAATACCGTTATAAATATATAAATATAGATTCGTAGAATAAATAGTTTTAATTCTAAGTATTACTAAATAGAATACGCGGAAAGAATTACTAATATCTAATAGATTCGGATAAATATTTCGTATAAAAACTTACGGAGGAGAGGGTTAGAGAGTAGAAGTAGAAGAAATAGTAAATATCCTCCCTATATATTATTAAATATAGTTAGTAACTTATTTATAATTTAAAATAGGGGAATAGCTTATAATAAGACTATATAGATTCTATACTACTTATAAAGAAAAAGGGTTCCGGCTTCCTATTATAGTAAGAATATAGAAGATTAGAAGTAAAACCGATATAATCCTACTAGAGCGATAAATTTGTCGATATATACTTAAAGGAATTCTAAGAATATCTATAAGAAAGCTTAGGTAAGAATTAGCGAAATTTAGGACTATATTAATTAATAAGAGATTTACGGCTTATAATCTAGCTATTAAGATATCTAAAACTTTAAAGCTTATATAGAGGGTATTCGCCGTAATATAAAAAAACTATAAAATAACGTTAGCCCGACTCTAGGGGCCTAAGTATTAATAGTAGTAGATAATCTATAGGTAGGTAAGGTATTTAGATACTAGAAGGGAAATAGCCCTTAAGAATACTTCTATATAAGAACGAAAGTTAATAAGTATTAAAAAAAGAAATATACTATCTACGGTAATAGTATATAATTATATAGTTTCTATAGTAGTATAGATAACTATTAGGGAGAGTATAAGAAATTTTATAGGCGAAGCTATAAAAAAGAGTAGAGTATAGGACTATTTTATATATAAAGAATAGTTAAATATTAAAATAGAAAGAAGTTAGAATTAGAGAGAGCCTAGGCTAAAACTAGAAATATAGTAAGAATTCTAAAACGGGTCTTATAATATACCCGAATCCGGAACTATATACTAAAATTAGCTAGGTATAAGATATTACTACTCTAGTAGATACCAAAGGAGATAATCTAGTTCTAAAATATAATCGTAAAATAGAATATATCTAGGAAGATTAAGCTAGCTTAGTAGATACTTATAGCCTATACGCGTTCTAATAGTAGTAAAGAATACTAGTCCTATAAGTATATTCTTTTACTAGGAAAGCTCTAGTAACGGATACTATAGAATATTAGATTATAGTATATAAATTAATATCCAACGTACCTTTATTAGCTTAAATACTAAAGTAGTAGACGTAGTCTTAAAGAGGAAGCTAATAGCTTTAGAGCTAGGAAGCTAATAATCTAAATCGTTGATATTAATAGCTCCTTCCTTAACGTATCTATTTATTAGTTCTACGACGATAGAGCTTAGCGCTTAAATATCCTAGGAAGCGCCGTTAGATATATAGGTATAATAATTTTCTAGGCCTACTATATACTTTATTAGTATAGTAATCTAGAATACTAGAGATATTTACTAACTAATTTTTATATCTCTATAGAGATAAATAAGAATATTTAAAGAAGTAAGTAAGTTATATTTAAACCCTTTTTCTATAAGATATATAAGTCTAATAAGTATCTACTATAGTTAGTTAGTAACTTTATTTAAGGGTATTACTACTAGATAATACCTATCTAAGTATTATAGCTAATCGAATTTTATTAAGACGGGGATTTCTAGTAATATAAGAAATAGAATAGACTATATATTCGAAAATAATATAGAAAGTTCCCTTAAATCTAAATACTTCTAGGGTAGATATAATATTAGCGTACTATAGCTATTATAATTTATAGAGATTTTTCTTAATACTTAGTCCTTTAAACCTTTTTACTAAGGTAAGCTTTAATAATAGATTATTCAGCCGACTTTTTACTATAACGGTATTAGATAGGGCCCCTCTACGTTTAGCTATAGTAATCTAGTCTTTAATACCGAGCCGGAGATCCTAGTATTTCTTATAGTCTTCTTAAGAAGAATTATATTTTATTCTTATATATTCGTATACTCTAACTCCGGCTCTAGTAGTCTTAACGAGTATAAAATCTCTTAAACTAGTCTTAGAATCTACGGTTTCTTTATCTATAATATCGAGTCTTTTTCTTCCTAAAGCTTTTATTCTATTACGCTTAGGGACTATATTTTTACTATTAATATTATTTATATCTACGGCTTAATACTTAAGCCTACTAAGTATATTAAAATTAATTTAGGTATAATATTTATTTCTTATAGTTATTTTAAGCGTATATATAACGAAGGGCGAGGTTCGTAGTTATTCTTAGTTAGAAGATATATATAGATAAATACCTACTTTTATAATTTTTCTAAGAGGAAGCTATATATATAGCTAGGGCTATAATTATTCCTTAAAATATATTAAGTACGTAACTATAGTAATAGATTTAGTATAATAAACTACGGGAGAATAGATAAAGATATCTACTCTTCTACTAGTATTATATATTCCTAGTAGTTACCTTAATATACGTCGGGTACGATTTATTAAACAAGAATAGAAAATTATAGTAGAGAGGTTCTTAAAGTATAAAGATACTACTTAAGTAAAGATTAAGGTATTATATTTTCTATATAACCCTAAGAAATCTAGGGAGATAGATAATAAGTACGCCGAGAAACTTATAATATTATTAAAGACTAGGAATAAGTAATATATTTTATAATTTCGAAGTCGTATTCCTACTATTATTAATTAGTATTAGCTCGAGGATATTATTACTACTTTAGAAATTTCTACTAAGTAATTATTAGATCTACGTAATTATCCGGAGCTAGATTTTCCGGCCGGCTTCTAATTAAAATATCTCTATAGATAATACCGAATTAAAGTAGCTATAAATATCTATCTAGGTAGCCGCTAGATTATAGATCTATATCTTATAGGTAAAGACTCTTCCCTATATAGAAATAGATTCTTATACTTTTAGCTAGATCTTAACGACGATCTAAAGACTATACTTATCAAAGAGTACTCCTTTAAAAAATAACCGGATAATAGCGAGATATACTATAAAATCTAAGAATACTAAATATCTAGAAATCTATACTTTAAGAACCGGTAGTAGGCTCGTTTATACGCGATATCTAAATATAAAACGAGAAACCTAAAGTAGATTCTCTATTATAGAGATTATATATATATATTTAATCTTTAGTTAGATATTCTAGTATTAAAATAGGGTATATAGTTAAGTACGTTATATAAAATTTTCGCTATAAAATACTATAAGATAAGTATTCTAACTAGGGTAGTATTCCTAATAATAGAAAAGTTAGTTAGCTTTTTTAATACCTTTCTATTTTATAGAAACCGCCCTAGTCCTAAATAGAGATACTTCTAATTACTAATTATATAAATAGGAAAACCTCTATTATCTTAGATATATTAAGGAAGTTTAAACTAAGATTCTCTCTAATATATAAGCGAGGTAGAAGCTAAGTAGAACTAATATAAAAGCCTTAGAGCTTACCGCTCTAGGCGTATCTAGAGCTAATAGAGAACTTTTATATAGTTAATTACGTAATAATAAGATTTTTAGTACTTTTAATAAGTAAGAGTATAAAGCTATATAGGTAGAAGTACTATCTATCTCTATAGACCGCTTAATTCCTTCTTTCTATAGCTACTTTAAGGATATTAACTATTTCTAAGGCCCCGTTAAGTACGTAAAATTACTTATAGAGTTATTACTAAGGGATTCTATATTCTCTACCCTTCTAAGAGTATTTAGGGATAGAAATTAGAAAGCTAACTAATATATAGTTTAGGAATCTAAGTCTAGATTTATACTTAGACTAGGGGATCTATTAGATAGAGAAGATTTTATACTTTAGTAGATATAGATTATTACTATACGCTACTCTAAAGCGAAACTAGATTAGAAATCTAGTAAGGTAACCTTATACGAGATCGCTACTTATATCTATTAATTAGGATTTAAGTCTATACTAATCCTTAACTTAATTTAAAGATCTACTAATAGATAGATTACTTATAAAGCTTTACTAGAGGCTTAGAGACTAGACTACTTTAAATATAATACTATTACCTTTAAGAACTATATAGAGTAAATAGTTAGATTTTTTTCTATAGTCGAGGTACTAATAGAAGAGGAGACGAGAAATATATTCGAGGTTAATAATAATAATAGGCTACCTAAAAGATACGGGATTCTAGAACTAAAGAACTATAAATAGAATAAGTTATTACTATTTTTAGATAAGTTATACGATACTAATAAGTAATAGTATTTTAAGATAATATCTTTCTTTATCTATAGATCTATATACTTTACCTTTTTAGGTAAACTAGCCTATATTATTATAACTTACGGATAAATACGATTCCCTAAGTAAGAAATACTTAAGGTAGAAGTTAAAGAAGAAATATAGAGATTTACTAAGTAGTAGCAGTTCGCTTAGCTAGTAGAGTAGAGAAGGGAGAAGTAGAGATAAGCCGAGTAGAAGAGGGAGAAGTAGAGGTAGACTAAGAAAGGATAGCTAGCTTAGCTAGCTAAATAGAGGTAGGCTAAGGAAGGACGACTTACTTAGTTATCCGAATAGAGGTAGGCCGAGGAAGAATAGCTAGCTTAGCTAGCCGAATAGAGGTAGGCCGAGGAAGGACGACTTACTTAGTTATCTAAATAGAGCTAGGCTTAGCTATCTAAACGGAGGTAGGCCGAGGAAGAACGACTTACTTAGTTATCCGAATAGAGCTAGGCTTAGCTATCCGAATAGAGGCGGGCTAAGGAAGGATAATTTACTTAGTTATCCGAATAGAGGTAGGTCGAGGAAGGATAACTAGCTTAGCTAGCCGAATAGAGGAAGGTTAAGGAAGGACGATTTACTTAATTATCTAAATAGAGGTAGACCGAGGAAGGATAGCTAGCTTAGCTAGCCGAATAGAGGTAGACCGAGGAAGGATAGCTAGCTTAGCTAGCCGAATAGAGGTAGGCTAAGGAAGAATAGCTAGCTTAGCTAGCCGAATAGAGGTAGGCCGAGGAAGGATAGCTAGCTTAGCTAGCCGAACGGAGGCGGGCCGAGGAAGTAAAGCTATTTCGGCTAGCTTAGTTAGCCGAAGAGAGGTAGATAGAGGCCGAGGAGAAGAAATACTAGGTAGTAGAGTAAGAAAGATAGTAGTAAGCCGAGGAGAAGAAATATAGATATACTAAGAAAGATCTATTCGAAGAAGATAATATATAAAAGTAGAGGTAGGGATAAACTAAGAGGTAGGAATAAGCTAAGAAAGAGGGGTAGACTAAGGAGGAGAGACCCCGGCTAGTAGAGTAAGAAAGCCGACGGTAAGCTAAAGGGGGTAGATATAGATAAACTAAGTAAGAGCTATTTAAGATAGATAATATCTAAGAGACGAATATAAGTAAAGGACTAAAATATCTTATAAAGGTATAATATATTACTAGTATATAGAAGAAGTATAAGTAATATAAGAAGTAACGTAGAAAGAAACCTAAGCCCCCTAGAGGTATAGGTACTACGCGAAGAGAAAAATACCGTAAATAGATTATCTAGATTAACTTAGAGGAAGTTATAGAACCTATAACTTAGGAATAAATAGAAAAGAGCTAAGTAGAATTAGATAAGTAAACTTATACTTCGCTAAATAATATTAATTCTCTAGTAATAGATACCTCCGATTCTAGTTAATAGATAAATACTTAAAAAGTCTCTATAACTTTTATAATCTATAAGAGAGGGATTTAAAGAGTTAAAGATAGTCTTTAAGTTAATCCCTTTAATTTACTAGTAGTAAAGAAGATAGAGTAACGAGTAATAAAGTATATAAGAAAGTATAATAGTATATAGATATATAATATAAACTTCTATAAGCTAAATCCTTATATATATCTTAAGAACGTTATAAAAGATAAGATAAATACTATACTTTTAATTCTAGAATTAGAAAGAGACGTTATTAAATTTCTAGATACTTCTAGAATATATAATAAGTTATAAGCTATATTAGCGACTAGCTAGTCTAACCTAGTATCTAATTTATAGATTAAGTAGAAAGATAAGTCTAAGTATAAAAAGAGTCGTCTATAATTTTAGATAGGATATTCTAATAAGCTAAATAATAGAGGATAGGAATTTACTTTATATTTTCTATTCCGATTATAACTATCTATTATAATTAGACGGGTAATTAGGGCTTAGTAACCTTAGAAGCGGGTAGTCCGAGTATTTATTAAGTAATAAGAGCTTATACTAATAGGGACTTAAAATAAAAATAGAAAACTATACCTAGGCCCCTATAATAGAAACCGGAAACTAACTATATTTAGTAATATTATACTCTATATATAGTAAAGTATAAGCCTCCCTTACTACTATATCTATAAAATAGAGGGGCCGGTTTAGAGACTTAGTAGTAGTAATTAAGGGTCTAAAAATAGGTACCTTAATTCGAAATCTAGACTTCGCGCGTAGGTTATAGTATATAGGTCGTTTAATAAATTAGTCTACGTATATATAGACTAGCCGTTCTAATTTTTACTCCTATAGTTATAGTATCTCTATAGTAATCGTAGATACTATTATACTCTAAGATAAGGCGGGCTATAAATAATAATTACTAGAAGCTATCTAAAACCCTCTACGATAAATTAGCTAAACTATACTAAGAATACGATATCTATGTATATTTCCTAGTATATTGTAACGGTTAATTTAATAGATTCGTATTAATAGATAAGATAGACGAGTCTTAGTTACCTCTAGACTAAGAAACTCTTATAAGTTTCTCCTCTTCTATAGTACTCTAGAGTTAACTCCTATAAAGGGTAAATTATACCCTCTACTAGTAATAAAGTTACTAGCTTATTACTATCGAGTTTAATAAAGATAAGTAAAGATAACCTTCTATAAAGTAATTTTATAGAAACGTTTAGCTAAATATAGTACGACCTTAGTATAAGTAAGTTAGATACGTAATTAGAAGATAGTACTACGTTATTACTAAGATTAGATCTAATAATAAAAAAGGTATTCTAAAAGAGTATCCTATTCTCTAGTTCTACCTTTACTATCTTAAGCGGATCTTTTTCTCTTTTTTACTACTTATTATTCGTCCTTCTTCTAATTCTTATATTTTCTCTTTATATAGTTCGCTATATTTATAAATTTACTTTCTAAGTTATTAAGCTAGTTACTTATATCCTCTAGAAAGTACTTAATATTACTCTTTTCTTATTTAAGTTTACGAATTCTCGTATCCTTACGGGCGTTATTACGTTATAGATTATTAACTAAGATATATATTCTTTCTATCTCCTCTAATAGGATTAACTATAGTTAGAGTATCTATAGAATACTTACTAGACGAATTATATAGAGATAACTACTTTATCTCTTAAAATAGATCTTTTATAATATTTTTATTTATATCTATATCTCTACTTCCTAAATAACTTTATTAATATATCGCTAACTAGATATTTATATCTTTTAGCTACTAGACTAAATAGATCGTAGTTTATATACTATACCTATTCTATTATACCTCCTACTTTATCTAAGCCGTTGATTCCGATTATAGATAGAGAAGTAGGGTCCTTAATAGTAGACTATAAGCCGCTTATTCTTTAAGACTATAAAGGGGGTAGAAGGAGACGAAGTATAGAGGGAGTAGATAAAGTATAAAGAGAGTAGATAAAGTATAGAGGGAGTAGATAAAGTATAAAGGAAGTAGACGAAGTATAGAGAGAGTAGATAAAGAAGGATTAAATAGCTTACTTAAGGTATAATACCCTTTATATACCTCTCTTTTTACCTCTCTATAGATAAGAGAGTATAAGGTATACTTATATACTTAATTATATAATATATAGCTTCTATAGTATATCTTTCTTTTATATATACCCCCTATATCTTCCTAATAAGCCTAGACTAACTAGATAGATATAATACTATTACTAGTACGATAAAATTATAGATAGTTAGATTAATAAATATTAATAGTACCCCCTCTACTAACTTATATATTAATATCTTAATTCTAGTATTATAAGGTATAGGTATATAGGACTAATACCGCCCCTATTCTTCTATATTAGTATAGCTACTAGCTATACTATAACTACTTTACTATTAGGAACTTTGTATAAATTCCCCTCTTACTAGCTAGAGAGTATAATTAAATTAATCTATAGCTTAAAGACTATTCTTAGTACTTATAATACTAGACTATAACGAATATAGGTCTTTATAAGCCGTATAGCTACTTAGGATATATACTCTTCTAGTTATATATCTATTTAGTATTATTAGAATTAAGACTTAGATATTCTATTTATATAAGGGTTTATCTTAGTAGAGATACGTATAGCTATATATAGAGACGCCGTCTCCCCCTAAAGATTAGATAAGATATAGTAATAGTTAATACCCTAGTATAGTAACGTAAACTACTACCTACTCTTTTATTACTTTTTACTACTATCTACGGCTACTAGTAGGCTACTATAAATTATAGCGCTAAGATATTAGTAGAGCTTCGTTAATATAGCGCTTTTATATTACTAAGTACTAAGTAGCTATAATAAACCTACTAAATATCTAAGATAAATAGGTCTCTAGGGTTCGATAGATAAGGAGGTATCTTCCTATTCGGATACTCTATAGATTACCTCCTCTTCGTTATAGTACTTATCCTTCTTATTAGCTTTATTCTTTACTTCTTAGATAGACTTCTACTAAGTATTATACTTATATACTAAGATATTATACTATATAGATCGAATGGAACGAACGAGATATTAGAGTATAACTACTTCTAGAATAGAATCTTAGGTATTCTCTTTAGTATATATTAGATAGGCTTATCTATTACTAGTATAACTATAATTATAATTATACGTACTATAAATACTAAGCTTTATTAACTAGACGTAGTAATTCTATATACCCTTTACCTTCTTATAGGTATAAATATAAGTACTATTATTAATATATTAGTTAGTTCGCTAATAAATAATACGATTAGCTTATCTAGATACTCTATATTTTAATCCTTCTCCGGTAGACTATAGGCCTAGTATACGCTATAACTATCTTAACTATACTAGATATTATCTACTATATAAAGTAGGAGATATTTATACTTAACCTTTTAACTTTTCTAATATAAACTAGAGACGAGAATATATACTTTATTTATAAGTCCGTACTACTTTCTTATATTATAGTCGTATTACTTATCTCTTTATCTCTTTTACGTAGGTAGCTAGAAAAGTATAAGAGCTTAGGACTAGGGTAGATTAACCTATAGTATATACGATTACTAATAGTATTTATTACTATAAATATAATTATAGCGTTATACTAGATATATAGAGTAATTATTCTTTATAGTCTATTACTTACTAATAGAAAAGTTAGTACTTACCTTTACTAGGGTATATTTCTTATATATCTTAAACTCCTTAGATTACGTAACCTAACGTAGGTAGATCTATATATTTACTTAATTACTAAATTCTTTTACTTTTTACCTTACTAGTATTAAATACCGAATTTTTAAGCCTATTAGAGCTTAGATATATAGTTTACGCTTAGCTCGTATAAGAAATAGTAATCTTAAGGAAGTAGTACGACTAAATAGTCTATAAGCTACTATAGATTTTATAGATAGAGAAAACGACCTAATATTAGTAAGAATTTATTTTAGTCTAAGTTATTTATAGTTTAAGCCTTAACTTAAAAAGGGACTAAAACCTACTAGATTAGTACGTAGTAAGATTAGAGGGTAGCTTATAAGGTTTCTAGTCGGTACTTAATAATTAGTTTAAGCTTATATATACTATACTATACTAATTAATTCGTATATATATAGTTTAAAGTTAAATTTATTCTAACTTATAGAGTAATTATACGTTATATTATATTAGTATCTTTCGGACTTAGTACCGGATAGAGCTTTACTTTACTTTATCTTAACTACCCTAGATAATACTTCTTAATCTATCTTTATTAACTAGTAATAGGTAAAAACCTAATTCCTTAAGAGGGTAGCTAGACTAACTAGTTAAGATTTCTCGTACTCTCTATTCTATTAGATTTACTTAATTAGTTCGTTATTATTATACTATAAATCGAGAACTATAATTAGGATATTAATAAGGCTTAGGTATTGTTACGATATCGATTAATTACGTTACCTACTTTAATACTAAGCGAGATAGACCTATATTATAGGATACTTAGGCGGTATAGAAATCGACCTACTATAGAATAGGAATAAGAGTAATTCCGTATCTAATTCTAAGATACCTAAAAGAGAAAGAGGTATATTCGTCTTTACTCTAGTATATATTCCTTTATACTACCCTTTAATACTAACTTAATAGTCTTTTAGCCTACTACTTAAGCTATACCTTAAGTATTCTTTATAATTATACTTAACTATTAGATAGAATATATAGTCTAGTTCTTAGCTATAACTTCTCTATAGATCTTATACTATATCTTAGAAGTACCGTCGTATATTTTAAGGTAGAGTAGTCTATTTATTAAATATATAGTAGACTTATATATACCTTAACTACTATAATATTATATCTAAGTATCTAATAACTTAGTCTTTATATCTACGCTTGGATACCCCTCTTTATACTATATTATATAGATATTCGGAATCTACGTCCGTATCTCGCTCCCTAGAACGGCTTCGGCGGCTAGCCTCTTTTTATAATAACTTTATCTTATATAGATATCTATAGTATATAGGATATTCTTTAGATAAGAGTATTAGTTTAAATATATTAAGCTTATAAAGCTATACCTCTCTTCTTATCTCTATAGAAAGCTAGTCTATCTATTTACGTCCTAGTTATACGAGATAGACTTAAACCTCTTATCTTTTCCCTAGACTTAACTTTATAACTACCTACCCCCTTCTATAATAATAGAGTTTTCGATAGGGTTAGATAATATAATATTATATAATATTTACTACTAATATATATATCGCTACTATAAGTATACTAGATTAGTACTAGAATCCTAGCTATAGAGTATAAATACGACGTTACTAAAGGTTACTTATACTATATCTTTATATATAGAGAGGTAACGGGTACTAATTAGTAAAGACGTTATTATAGACGATTAGAAAGGAATTATAGGATACTCTTAAAAGGTAAAGCTCTTAAAGGAATAGATACTCTAGACTAATCCTTTAGATTATATAAAGATAGGTTAGTCTTAGTTACTAATAAATCGAGATACTTCGCGGATACTTAGAATATAAGGTATATAAAGCGAAGTAAGAAAATAGATAGAATAGGTTAATTAAGTAGACGAAGTAGACGAAGTAGAGTAATAAGCTCTTTATCCCCCTCTTTTAGTACTTTATAGTCGAGAGAGTAAGATATATATATATACTTAACTATAGATATAACTTCTATCGTATATCTTCCGTATATACGTATCTCCTATACCTTTAGACTATTCTAGATTAGCTATAAAGGTATAAAACTATCGCCGGTATAGTAAAGATATAGATAGCTAAATAGATAACTAATAATAGCGCCTCTACTAACTTAAAGTTTAATATCTCCGTCTTACTATTCTAAGTATTAGTATATAATACTAAAGTTACTATAATCTATATAATTACTAGGTAAAGTAACTATCTACGGCGGCTACTAGGAGAGGTATCCCTAATCCTAGACTATAGAATAAATCCTTATTAAGCTATATAGATATATTAGTATCGATTCTAATATATCTAATTAATATATAGTAAAAGAGGTACCTATTCTAAGTATCTATATAGCTAGTAGGGGCCTATATTAGTCGTAGTCTAGTATCTAAGATAAGTTCGCGGTAGTAGTAGTAGATTATTACTTTATAATTAGGAATTCTATACGTATATCTCTTACTAGCTAAGGTATAGCTAGTACTAGTATAGTATAGAACGATAGAGGCTATAGTATTATATATATATATCTTATAAGGGTACGACTCTTATACGGGTAATATAGCTATATTAGAGATAAGACTTTTAGCTAAAGGAAATTATAGTAGCTAATAGAGCTATTAAGTATAAATAGTATCTACTATATATAATAAGCTCTACCTTATACTACGCCTACTAGGGATTTAAGATAACGTTAAGAATAAATCTATTTTATAACGGCTAAGCCCTAGACGTAGTCGGATAAGAAAACTATAGCGACTAAATACTAAATAGAAATAGGTTACTACCTTATATATAGATTAGGGAAGTAGATAAAAGAAAGTCGAGCGTCTAGAGCTAGTAGATTAAATTCTAAAAAACTTACTTCTATAATCTAAATATTATATCTTAACTCTCTATAGTTATAAGTCGTTATAAATTAAATACTATAAATAAGCTAGTAGAAGTATACCTATATTCTCTACTTTTATAGGAGGTAGCTAACCCTTTAAGTATAAGTTTATTTCTTTCCCCCCTTTAATTAATTATATTCCGTCCTCTACTTCGTCGATAATAAGGGGTATAATAATAACTATCTTTTAGAAGAACGGGAGACTAAGTTCTAAGGACGAATTTATTAAGGATAACCTTCTATTTAGCTACGTTACGAATCTCTAGGCTAGCTTCTATTACTTCTCCGATAATAAAGGGGATATAGAAAGTTAGGGAAGTAGTATTATTTATACTAAAAGTAGGTATATAGATATAGAGGTAGTAATATTTCCTTTAGTCTTCTTCTATCTACCTACTAGCCCGTCTATATCTAACTATATTAATCCTAGAGCTCTCCTCTTATAAGAATATCCT
>JASJFT010000219.1:0-75642 GCA_030770425.1 Darksidea phi | reverse complement strand
TATCTATAGCAGAAGAAAAGTCAACATTATGGCACGTGCCACGCCCTCTCTGAGGCTTGGGCCGTTACCTTCGTAGTGATACCGTAACGCCTTAGGCAATTAATAACCTCCTTACGTTTTAAGGTATTCGAGACGAAATACCTTTTTATATTACTTTTTGGGTTATTCCGTGCGTTTGACCACGCGATGGCTTTTACTCATGCGATACGTAGTTTTCTAGTACGTATAGAGGGACGTTAGATATTCGGATAGAAAATAATATACAACGCACTTCCTATATAATATCCTTCTCAAATCCCACTCCCTAGCCCAACCTCCTCAAAACCTCCTCTGTAGAAACAACATCCCTATACCCAAACTCCCAAGCCTTAAGCCCCCTCTCATGCCTACAAGCACACCCACAGGTCAGCCACCTGCAAACAACCAGCCTATCAAACACCGATAGAAGGGTCATACATACTGCGTCTTACTCGCACTCCCCATCGCATCTGCCACCATCCACGTTTCAAAGCCACGATTAAACGCACTCCGCGCCGTAGTATCGCAACAACAATCCGTCATAACGCCTACGATGACGACGCGTTTTACGGCTGCTGCTTCTAGCTGGCTGGCGAGCGGCGTGTTGAGGAAGGCGTCGTAGGTGTTTTTAGGGATGATGGAGGGAGGAGGTGGGGTGGTAGGGGTGGTTAGAGAAGCGATGGTGGGAATTAATTGCCAGGAGGTTGTGTTGGTGCTGTGTAGGGGTGGGGGATATCTCAGCGTAGTTCTAGTTTCAACATCGTTCGTACCGGGGGGGTACTTGGGATGCTGGGTGTCAAACGAACAACTTACTACGCACACGCGTTAGCAACCAATCACACGTAGATTCACCACCACCTTTACCACCACCATCTACCACTTCCCCTAATAAAAACATACCTGTATCGACCCATCAACCCCCCACTTCCTGACCAACTGATTCGTAATCGGTTCCTCGAAATCACTCGGCGGATGACCATGTTGCGTGAAGAACTGCGGCCATTCCTTGTCGCGGAAGAAGTTTGATAGGCGGACTATGTTGGGGAGGGCGGTGGTGGTCATGCGGAGGAAGACGTTTTGCATGTCGATTACTAGGAGGGCGGTTTTGGTGGTTGATGCCATGGTGCCTGTGGGGGGTGTGGATGAGGAGTGTTGGAGGATTTAGAAGAGGAGATTATGTTGGGAGGAATTGGATGTCTGGTTGTACGTAGATGTAGATGAGGAATTATGCGGTATAGAGTTGGTGATGTTGCTTAGAGACTTGTGACGTGATGTGCCAAGAGCGTTCACGTGCGGGGACATACACTTTAAATGCACTATCCAGAGTTCAATGTTCTCAAGTCATCTTTAATACGCATGCACGCTAGCTAGCCCAGCGAATCTAAGCACTCACCAAGCCACTGAACCGCCAGAGTATGAGTACGCTTGCGCGCATGCAAGCAGTGAAGATGCAGGCGAACAAAGCGCACTCCCACTGCACCTCGCCGGATTAAGTACATGTCCGCAATCGACCACGCTGCAATGTGCATACAAAGCCCTAAGCCTCACCTGCCGCATCACTTGCAAGGACGCCGGCTGGAAGCCCACTCTCGAACAAATCTCTCCAAGTTCGCTGCCATGTATTTGGAACCGGCTCCGGGCGCTCGCCCACACCTCATGTCCTCTTTCCCATGGCCCGCCTTCTGGCGCGGCACTACTGCGCTCAGAGCCGAAGAACCACTCCCCACTGCCATCGTCAATATAACAGAAAACTTCCTCTACGCCAATGCGCGCAACAGTTCGCTGCCACTAGGATGGTTAATCGAGTTGTTCTGGATTCTTCTCGTCGCATCGGTTCCGATTGTATTCTTCCAGGCGTACCGCCAAAAGAAGCATTTGGCGGCTATCAAAGCCAAGGACAGTCGAACAGCTGCATCACTAGCTGGCCTGTGGTTGACGCCGAGTTGGATGGTGTTCTTCGGACTGTGCGATTTGTACATACTCGGCATACTACCGGTCGGTCCGTGGAAGGAAAAGTCAGACAAGAGTCTGAAGGCGTGGTCTGAGAAGAGATACCTCCGGCGCTTGGTGCACATGGGTATCGTGCCGCTCTACATCCAGGACGGTGGGCTCGAGACGCGACAGGAGCAGACAGTTGAAATTTCTGGTGGCAGCCCACGGACTATGCTGCCAAAGTACATCCAGAGCAAACGACGAGCCTGCTTTGAGTTCCTCGTGCCCATGGCGCGAGGTTACTCGACACCGGAGTACAAATGGAAGGACCCACGAACACGCCCATTCAAGCAATTCGTCCAAGCCCTCCTCGCCAACCGCCACGCCCATTCAAGCAATTCGTCCAAGCCCTCCTCGCCAACCGCCACGACTATGACGTCACCGTCTCTAGTCCCTATCCGGATATCGCCTTCGACTATTCCTATCCGCCGAGTTACGAACCACGGCCTCTGGAAGTCGGGGCATCATCCTGGTTGAAGGCTCTTCTCCCCTTCAAAAGTGATCGCATACTGCAGCCAGCAAAAGATCAGATCGTGCAAACCATTTTTGAGTTTATTAGACCAGACGTATCGCCATTGCTAGAGTCTCACAGGTGTCCGCTTGTAAGGGTGGAGGTGCCGGGTTTCCGGAAGAAGAGGCTGGATGAGTGGATTTATGGGGTGGCACAGAAGTCGGGGTTGGGCGAAGTTTGGAACGAGGGCGCGTTGCATGCGCATGCTTCGGATTGGATTCTGGAGAATAACTTGGAGCTGCCTGAGCATTTGATACCCGTGAAGGATAGGCTGTAGCAATCGGTGATCTTGTATGCGTTTCTTACAGGAATTTGGCCATGTCTCTTACTACCACTATACGAATTCAGGCTTCAAACTTTCCTTCATGAAAGCGCCTACTCTTTCGGTCTGTTCTTTCCAATCATCGTCTTCATTTTGGTGAGTCCAAAGACCGATGCCTTGCACGAGGTCCACTTGAACTCTGCTATCCGCATATGCTTCATAGTTTTCCTTCTCCGTAGAGTCGTGCCACCTGGCTCGCCCTGTGCGATTCTTCAGTGTCTGGCGGGCGATGCTCCGTTTGATCATCTTGGTAAGCTCATTGCCCTGGTCCAGTAGGGGACTCTGTGAACCAGTAGTTATATGCCAGACGGGTAAGCTCAGATTGAAACCGGCGGGTGGATAGATACGCGCATACGCTCGACATCGCGCTAACGTGGGCAGTTCGAGCGGACCCGATGCTGCCCCGACGGACTGGTAATGGTCAATGTCTAGCTGCGTCTCGATATCGAGCGGTCCGTCAGGCTGCGCGGATGCCAGCATGTCTACATCTTTTGGAAGAAGTAGCATCCCATGTGGCGAGCGAAAGAAGTGTATGGGCGAGGCAAAGCGGTCAAAGTAGTCCTGAGGCGTGCGGAAGAGGATGTTTCTTTCGCCCGACAAGGTGACAGTGGGGATAATGGTATTGTCGCCATGAAGCTGCCATGCAGTCGGCGGAGGTGGCTTCGGTACTCGCTTTGAATATTTTTGCGCTGGAGCCGCTGCTTCGTCCTTTGAGACGTCCCGAACCTCTGCGAGGGCTTGTGGAATCCCTGGAGACATGGGATCCTCCTCGGCTGGAAAGGCGGTTTCTTCTGGCCGAAGAGGCTCGATAAATTCGGAAGCTGGAACGATAGGCAGATCGTCTGGGAATACCCAGTCCATGATGGGATTGTTGACTGCAGCAGCTCCGATCCGGCTTTCGCCGGGGCGACATTCAGTCAGAGCGAGCGTCGTCGCGAGTGAGCCGCCCATGAGCTCACCGCAGACGCCCATGCGTGCGAGGATGGGGCGCGAGAAGCCATCTCGGAGGACGTTGTCCTTCAACCAGTCGTAGCCAAGAAGTACATCATGCACGGGGGTGGGAAACTGATGGTTGGACGATGCGCGGTAGTTGATTCGCGCAACGGTAGCTCCACTTGCGATGCCCAGAGCGGATATGATGCGCTCTTCTTCCTCGGCGCGCTCGGGGACCACGGGACCAGAGGGTAGGTAGATGAGGATGGGCGAGGCTGGGGTAGAAGAGTGAAATAGGCTAGGGATATGGTGGTCAGTGCGCTGTTAACATGACGCTACTTGTACAGTCAGGCTGAGAAGAGGGCGGATAATCAAGGGCCCGATCTCATCTAAAACGAGCCGCTTTGCTGGCCTCTTTTGTGCTGTGCCCCTTGGGCTGCAAGTAATCCGTCTCAGGGCTCGGTGACCGTGCGGTATTTTGGTGCACAACGTCTCGCTTGCCATGTGAAGGTGCTGCAAGATGCGGAAGGATTTGGCGTAGAGGATGGGGGCTAGGCTGCAAGAGGCAGGGATGCATCCCATGCCGCGAGGCTGTGAGCTCATGGCACAGATTATCGCGCATGGCTTGGAAGTGCAAACGCAGCACGGGGGCCGACAGCGATGGCGTGGCGGACTCGATGGTGCTGGAGAAGGACAGGCTCCACTTACTCGATGTTGACGGAGCCGCTGGACCGAGACGGGACGGTGAAGTGCTCGAGGCGCGGCGGGGATGTGACCAGCGATGAGTACGGGCGCGGATTGCGCTGCGACGGTAGACGTCTAAGCGCGACGGACTCGTAGACGCGGCCACATCTCGGCAGCCGCATCGAGGACGGCGGCGGAGACGGTCGCGGACGCGCGTGTCGGGCAGAAACGGGCAGCGTTGCGGGGAGGAGGGAAAGACGGCCGCACGACGAATGGATAGATGGATGGACGGATAATGCATCTCTCGCGATCGGAGGCTGTTCGAGCGTGTCAGGGGGATTGCGGCGGCGTCGGGGGTCTAATTTCGTGGGTTGCCATGGGGCGCAGCCTGGTCTGGGCGCATCCGCAGAACCACACCCCAGGCCGAACTCTGCATCCCCATTTCTTCAGCTGGCCAGCCCGCTCCCACGCCGCCCTCCGCTCGCTATCTGCTCCTCTCCTTCTTCTTGCTCTTCCTCTTCTTGTCCATCCTTTGCCGTGCGTGTGCCGCGTCGCCATTGTACCATCTGCGCGCCGCTCTCGACGTGCTGCTGTACGCCGCTCCTGCTGCGACTCCTGATCTGCAGCTCCCCCCGTTCGGCCAACGAGCACCGCCTCCTCCCCCCCAGCGCTTCGAGTTACGCCAGCAGCCGTACACCTCAACACCTGCACCTGCATCTGCACCTCCACCTCAGCCGTACCATAGTGTATTTCGATATACCCACGCCCCCGCCCGTCAATTGTGCGCCGCCTTCATTCGACACCCACTGCCTCGTCACATAGACATCCGCCGGTCAAACTCGCCTCCTTTCTCTCGACCCCCCACGCCCACGCGAGCCTGCCCCGCCCCTACACATACACACCTCGCGCACGCCAGCATACCCATACACGAGGACGACAGCCTGGCTCGCGTTCGGTAGTCGTCGCTGAGCAATTGCTTCGGCGTCTTCCTTGGTACCGTCGACATGGCCGAGCACTCGCGGGCAAGAGCCTTCCTCGCGCTGCTGAAGAATATCACCTTCGCCGCCCTCATCTATGCCCTCATCTATGGCCTGATAACGCTGGTGAGCGACCCCAGCGTAGCAGCCAAGGGCAAACTCGGCATTCCCGCCTTCCTGGACAAGACTGGGCCCACCGAGCTCATCAAGACAACCAAGGCAGGACTGCAGGTCAAGTTCGCGAGCTCCGCGAAGACGGTCACCATCAACCCCCACGCCAACGTCTTCAACCGGCCCGTCACTGCCGTCAAGATCAAGGACGACTTCTACGGACCCCGCCCCCACGTCGACACCGAGGCCGACCTGCACATGCTGGTCGAGGAGTGCCGGGGCTCGTACAGTGGAATCGAGAAGATGCGGAATGTCTTCGACTGCCTCAAGTTCTTCGCCGACGAGGAGAACCGCTACTACACGCTGCCGCAAAAGGCGGACCGAGCCAGTGCCCAGGACCCCCACAACGCCGAATACGTCAACGCCGATGGCCATGGAAACACTTTGAGCAGCTACGTCGCTGTCGAGGATGCCGTGGCAGCCAACGGTACCAATATTGGCACCTGCGCTGGGCCCATCATCCCCTTCCACGTCTACTGGACTGGACCCGCTAGCTGGCGAGTCGAAGTCTTCATCAAGAGCTACCTCTACACGCAAAACTTGGCTTGCTCGCGGCTCTGGCTGTGGCTCGACAGCGACCGGAACCCCAACGCCGTCCACGACATGCTAACCAAAGACCCTCTTTTTGCGCGCTTCCTTCCTCTCGTCGAGCGCGGTGATGTGGTTCTCAAGGAGTGGAAGTTCCCTTCCCGGATCCCCCTTCCAAAGGACGAGGAAAACAGGAACGGCTTTGGCTACTACAGCTCCCCTGGAAAACCAAACTCCAGGGGCGAGAAAGCAGTTGCTGAAAATATTGTCGAGGACCGAAACGGGCAACAGTGGCTCGTGCTCACCCCGAAACAGATGACGTTCCTCCCGGTGGCTGTTTCAGATGCGATGCGATTTGTCGTCTTACACATCCATGGCGGAGCGTACTTCGACATGGATGTGCTCATGCTTAGAGACATGCGCCCGCTTCTCCTGCCCAAAGAGCATGCGTTTGCTGAGCGCTGGGCAGCCCACCCCCACCCTGGAGACTACAACACAGCCATCATGTCGCTCACTGCCAACTCCTCCATCTCGTCGTACTTGCTCTATGGTGGCATCCGCATGGGTCTGAACTTCCACCCCCGCGTCCTGGGTCGCATGGCCTGGAAAGACAACCGCGATCAAGAGTTCCTGATGCTGGAAACTGCGGCATTCGATCCCATCTGGACAGAATTTAACTGGGATCGCGAAGGCCGCTGCACTGTGCCGTGTCTCCGAGACTACAGTGCCGCTTTTAAGGGCAAGCAGGGAGCGATCAAGGACGAATGGGAGAGCTACGACGGCCCCCAATTGGAAGCCATCGATCTCGGCGAGGCGCAGGTGAAGGAGCTGCGGATACGAGGCACACTAAACAGCGCGGAATCAGACACAGCCGCACCCGTTCCGTCTCGACGTATGAGGAGGGCTCGCGAGGATCTGGACAACGTCCCGGCCTCGGCCGCCGCGCCAACCCCCAAAGGCGAGCATGCAGATTCGTTCCATGCGACGCTTGACGAGGAGGTGGAACTGCGCAAGGCCGGCGTGGTCTCTGACTACATCCTTGCCGAAGATAAATTCGCTCCCAACAATCGCACGCTCGAGAACTTTTTCCGGGGTGCCTGGACATATCACATCCACAATCAGGTAAGTTTTCATGATACCCCGCCAAGTCCCTGCGTCTGGTCGAACCGTCAGGAGCTTATCAACATCAACCAATAAGAGCAATGCTGACTCAAATATTTCCAGTGGATGAAACACCCCGAACCCTCGTCCTGGATTTCTGTTCTCGAGCACGCTCATGATGGTTTCTTCGCGGGCTCGCGCACCAATTCGTATGGAGAGAAATGGACCGGACCGAGCCTAATGCCATACAATCACTGGCCCGAGTTTGTGTGAAGGCGGCACCGAGCCGTTTCGCACCCGCCCCCCTCCCTGTTTATGGCTTGGCTAGACCACTCCGTCAGGCTGAAGGTTGCCGCGCCGCGAGATCGCGCACAACACCAGCATACGCGGGAGAGGCCTTCGCAGGCCCTTCACGCACTAGTACTGACTCGGAGCTACGCCAAATTATTAATGGTCATTGAACCAATTCCTCGCTTTCCATGAAACCGACTGCTCGAGCAGCGGTCACGGCTCTATTGACGGCAATCTGATATCAGCAACCGGAGTTCTATTGTACGACTTATCGCGGCGGAGTAATGTGGTGTTTTTAAGAAAAGATTTATCGACTTAGGCGGGCCCGCCTTGGCGGCGTTTTAGATGTTTCCCGGGCGTTGTTGCACCCGTGCTCCCACCGAGCCAGGGGTTTTCTCGAAACATTCGCTTCAACTGACTGTGTCTGCGTTACTGCATACCCGCTTTTATTCTTATTTTCTCTCTGTTCGCTTCTCCAGATCTATTATACCAACCTCGCTCGGACTTATGAGCTAGAGGAATTTGCATGGCCCATCCTTTTAGGGCCTGGCGTACTGGGTGTTTTACTGAGGTGTTTACGGTGCGGCATATTCTGCAAGAAACTTGGGACTGAAAGAGGATGCAATAGATATCCTTCGCTGAGTATGGATAGCAAATACCATCATTTATATCAATATCGTCTTTGATTCGAGGCGTAAAGTAACAGCACTGAGTAGACGCAAGTGGTATGGCATGTAATCAGCACATTCTGTTGATCGGAAATGTACATAGATCGCATTTGTGAACATGTGTGAACGACGAGTCACCTAATCTATAACTAGCACGTTCCAGTAGCCCTACTCTCGCGTCATACATTTGTCACATCAGGTTCGTAGCACAAGGCGGCAGAGAGTCAGACCGGCTGGTGGTATCACCCTGTCATTCTCCACTCATCGTCTCTCTATCTACACGCTCAACAAGTCCACCCAACAAAGTAATCCTTCAAACGCCATATCCATCCGTTCAGGTCCCCTCAAGGGAGAAATGGGAACTCAAGTCCAAAACACACCCATGTCACTAGCCTTTCACAGGGAAAGGAAACTAGCGCTAGAGCGTCATGGGATGCAAATGCAATGACGAAAACACACACGACAGCTATTCATCCGATACCAATGAACGGCTACAAATCAATTAGCGGTTCATCGATCACTTTCTGTTGCACGGGGAGCTGGTGCTGTGGTGCTGACGGGAAGCTCTCGGGTCCGTAGCCGCCTGTCGCATAAGGTGCAGGTTGCCACGGCGCAGGTCCCGAGGGCTGCTTCTGCTGAGGTGGTTGTTGCCAGTATTTCTGCTGTGGTGGTGGAGCTTGATGTTGCTGTTGTTGTTGTTGTTGTTGTTGTTGTGGGGGAGCTTGCTGCGATTGCGGCGGTTGTTGCTGCTGCTGAGGTGTTGGCGTGGCATCGGGTTGTTGCCAATACGGGGCTGACGACTGTTGCTGTTGATTTGGATAAGGGGGGGTTGGTTGTGCGGCGGCGGGTTGAACGGGGGGTGACATTGGTGTTTGCTGTGGTGGAGCGCGATACAAGTGTGGCGATGCAGTGCTTGGCCCTTGCGCAGATTGCGACTGCTGTGAAGCGAAACTCTGTGTGCGTTGAATAGGCGGTGCAGATGGTTGTGCTGCGTTAGAATCGCCGTAATAGAAATTCGTGCCCTCGGTGTCGGACATTGTTGACGGTGGTGCTTGTGATGGGTACGTGGACGATGGTTGGGGGGGGTATTGCTGGCCGGAGACCTGTCGCTGTAATTGCGGGGATGAAGGCTTTTGGTACGTTGTGCTAGGTGGATGTTGCTGTGGTGCTGTTCCACCGGGATATGATGACGGGTTTGGGTATGGGTGTGATGGTTGTTGTACTTCTTGAAATTGATCGGGAAGGGGGGCGTTGAACTGCGCTGGTGGTACAGATGCTCGCTTGTCATATTGCGTGTACGACTGTTGTGATGTCGGCTGGTATCCTCCGTAATAAGATTGCGGTCGTGTGTATGAATCAGCAGGCGCGGTGTTCCCGGTGTAAAAGCTTTCGTTGCCTTGCACGTCCGATGGGCCGCTAGACTGAATGGTAGGATACAGGGATGACGCAGGGCGTTGCATGGTGGGCGGGAGGCCGTACATGGCACCAGCCTGAGTGTACGTGCTGGATAGCCGCTCCTCAAGCATTCTGTCGTAGTAGCGGACGACGGTGGAAAGCTTGGCATGCAGGTCGAGAAGAGTATCTGCTTTGATTAGCCACGCTCGGTTCGTCTAGTATGTTTGGCACCTACCATGCTTGCTCATCGTCTCTCCGTAGGTGCGGGCCAATTTCGGGCGCATCTTGCCAATGCTCTCATACAGCTCCTGTATCTGTGGTTCCCGCAGTATTGTCCCCGGAGGCTGGTGCTGCAGCCGATCTACAAGCGTCGAAAAAAGGTTGATGTTCTCCGCCTCTACGGGCGTGAGTTCATAATCGTTCTTCGGAGCTACGACACGTGTGCCATTAGAAGTGCCGGTCTGTTGACGGAGAGCCGTGGCGTGCCGTTTCTTTTGCTCCTCCATGTCAGCAAGTGATGCTGCAATTGCCGCTGCAAGGTCCGCATCCTCTTCCTCTTCCGGCTCAGCTTTCGAGGTCCCATTCGTCGTCGTCGGTGGTTTGGAGTGTGACTGTAGTTGGGATTGCGGCACATATCCAGACCCGCCCTGTCCTTTTGCATCTTCCAAACTCATTTCAAGCGCGCGCTTCAGATCGAGGTCGAAGCTATCTTCGACGCGAGCACTGCGTGGCTCCATGGACCCTTGGTATAGGGTGCGGCTCGGTTTGGAAGCGTCGAAGGTCTTCGGGACAGGTGTTCCATGAGACTTGTCTGTCAACTTCTGATGGCAGCCGTCGTCCACCCGCACCGGATCCATTATTCCCAGATGGGGGAGTGGGATGTTCTTGCTTGAACAGGAGCCGCAGAAGACGTTCCCGCAGTTCCGGCAGTGATGCTTTCGGTTCGTAAAGGTAAACGCCGTTCGACATCGCATGCACACGTCCGAGTCCGTCCACTCCGGCGGCTGCGAGTACGTACCGTCAGTATAACGATATAACTGGCCGTCAAGGGTGGGATGACTTACTGCGCTGCTATCAAACATGCTGCTCGCAACGTGTTCCCTCGGCGGGAACCGGAAGCCTTCTCGTTGCAGGGTGTTGTAGACCTCATTAATGTAGCCTAGGTTGCTCCGCCCTTCTGCCGCAGCAGCCCACGACTGAATAAGCTCCAACATCTTGTTCTTCACATCCTGATTCGGAGCGACGGCCCCCGGTGCTTTCAAAAGCGATGTGAGGTTGTCCATGAATTCCCGCGAAGCAATCTCTTGTATGAAATGCGAGCCGCCGTTCTTGACACAGGTATCCGTGAGCTGTTCACGGTTAGCGGTGGGCGGCTCACGTAGGGAGGCGAGCAGCATACATTCAGTGTGGCGATCTGGATGTTGGGGTTCTTGTTCTCTATCCTACGCTTCAGCGAGCGCATGGCATCTTTAGGCTGCACTGTCTTAGAGCGAATGACGTCGGATATCTCGAGGTTGAGGGGCATGTCCTCTCTAAAGAATATTAGCATAGCTCATTCATGTCATTATACAACCGGAAAAGTGTTAGAACCCCCACATACAAGCTCGACGAGGTGGCGCGCTCGATCTGCTCGTCGAGCGCGCTGTTGGACGACGACCCAAACCAGCCCGCCATGTCTGCGGAGGTGCGCCGTTCGAGTATACGTTGATCGTAGTGGGATAGCGATTACTGTAGATTGTTCCGCTGATCTCTAGAAGGCGTGAATGAGAGCGGCGGAGTCGGATATATCGAGTTGCATGGGTGTGGTAGGTAGAAGCTCAGGAAGCTTTCCGGAGGTTGAAGGCCTTGGCGCTACGCAATACGCTCGAAGTGGCGGAGGAGCCGCAGACGACACACGAAGACCGCAGGACACCACCCTGGTACACTACCGACCACGACCCTCTTCGCCGACGCCTACCCTTCCACGGCCGTTCTGTCACGCCTCCCCACCCACCCTCACCCAGCGCAGATACATCACAGCTCATTTCCCGCCGCCGCAGTGTCAAATTGCCTCCGCCGTCTTTCAATATCGAGTTCCCCACCACTGTTCCAGGCTGAGACCAACTTTCCGATTCCTACTACGTTCACGCATACCTACGAATACATACTCCCCCTACGCTCGTTATACTCTGAACATGACCAGGTTGCGCAGCCTTTAAGGAGTTGTAATGAGTGCTGCTGCTCCCTTGCCGCCCCCAGGTTCCCGTACCGCGAACGCCATGAACGGCCACCCACAGAGCGCCCATGGTCCCGGTGCAGACGCGTGGAAGGGTAGCGATGGAGCAGGCGACACCCGAGGCCCTAGCGGTTCTGGCGGCATATATCCAGCCCTCGCCGAGATCGCTGCGAAAGCTTCGGAAAAGGTGAACGAAATGAGACAGTACCCGGTATATACGCCCATGCTCTGGCTTAGAGGTCTATGCTGAACAACCTAGATTGGTCATGTCTTAGAGAGCGGAAAGTACCATTTCAGCCAAGCCAAGGTGCAGCTCAACAGCCGTTCGCCCGCCGGCGCATACTGGGAATTCCTCGTCGCGTATCAAATCGTAGCGGATGTACTACCGGGCCATCGTGAGTTTTATGACAGAATCGATCAGAGCCGCGGCCAGATGCATCGCGACTTTGGTCAGCTTCTCAGGGAAGTCAGGTCGAGTGAGGAGAGATTTGCGCGCATCAAGGAGATCATCCTGAACGACAACAAAAGAAACGGTGCCGCACAGCATAGTGTGTACACAGAGCAGCTGCCGCAGAGCTCTCGGCAGATAAATGGCGCAATTGCTCGTCCTCAAGATGAGCTGATGTTCCCTAGTGTGCCCACTACAGCGCCTGTAGGCCGCGTTCCACTCGCAAACCAGCCCGAGCCTTCTCGGAGAAAGCCACCAGTCCAGCCAAAGCCCCAATCTCTTCACGGCCGCGCCATACATCAAAGCTCCTCATCTGTCAACGGTGTGGGCATGAATGATTTGGCGGACCGATTCGCGAAGCTTAGAGGAGTCGCAGCGCCGATCGAAACTGCTTCTGGGCGCCCTAGTCACGATCTCTCTGTCAAAATGCCGTCGCCATCAGACTATCACTCCAATCGACCTTTTGGTCCTCGCGATATGCCCCCCACCTCCCATGTACCGTCGTATCCGCCAAAACTACCGCTGGATACACAGCTAGCCGCTTCGTTACCCAAAGAGCCAAGTCCCACATATAGTCCTGCCCGCAATCTCATCCTGCCCGCCAACATAAACCCCCCGCGTAGCACCGCAAGAAGCATGGTAGGCACCGGTGGCCGCAGTAATTCCCTAGCCGCGTCCAGCGTATCCAGCCATGCGCCCAATGCAAACGGACAATCTGACAGTTATTTCCCAACGCAGCCAGGTATACAAGAGGGCCTTTCGGCTAGAAGGAAATCCGTTAATAAGCCTGTTGAGCTTCAAATTACTGCTGATAAATTGTACGACTATATTCGGATGTACAACGTACTTTTGATCGACGTACGGAGCAGATCTGAGTTCGACTCGGGCCACATCTTCGTGCACTCGATTATGTGTATAGAGCCGACAAGTCTGCAAGATGGCTTCTCGGCCGAACAGCTACAGGATCGACTCGTAATATCCCCAGACGAAGAGCAAATCATGTATGAACGGCGGAATGAGTATGACTTGGTGGTCTACTACGACGAATGTACCAAGACACACGCATTCCTTCAACGATACAATCCAAACGAGAATGAGCTTGCACTCAAGCGATTGTTCGACACACTGTACGAATTTAACCAGGACAAGCCACTAAAGCGACCACCAATATTTCTCATGGGGGGCATTGATGCCTGGGCAGATCTAGTTGGGACCCAAGCGTTGAAAATGTCGGCAACAGTTTCATTAGTCGCAAATGGCCAGACGAAGCCACCCGGCCTGAGAAGGATCCCTGCTGTAGGCCATGCAGGGCGGATGCCCCTTGGAAATCGACACAAACGCGAATACAGACCCATGGACCAGGAAGAGCAACGGAAATGGCTAGAAGAAGCTCGGAAAGGAAGGTCCGTCGTGGAGCAACCCTACGAGGAAGAAGACGAAGAGGCAACATCCCCTATGTATCGCACCACTGAGGAGTTTATGCGACGATTTCCAGATATAGAAGAGCAGCAGAGTATGGTGCTTCCCCCTTCGCGACCGCAAGCTGCGAGTCAATACGTTGCTCCATCGATACCTCAGGCTCCTTCCCGCCCAGCGCCATCTGTGCCACGGGTCAGCTATAGCGGGGTTCATGAGCGCCAGCTTGCCCGCCAGAGCAGTGGCACTCAGCCGTCTCTTTATATATCGCCTGGACGACATGGCCAAGCTCCTTTGCATAGGACTGGTCTCATGAATTTCGGGGTGACTTGCTACATGAACTCGGTTATTCAGTGTTTGAGTGCAAATGCGGCCCTCACCGGCCTTTTCTTGACCGGGCGATACGCCCAGGATCTTCAGAGAAATAATTTTAAAGGCACCCAAGGTATCTTGCCAGAAGCATACGCGACGTTGCTTTCCAATCTGTACAAAGGCGACACTAGTGCTATTCGTCCTAGTACATTCAGGGTGAGTAGATGGACCTGACCTTGCTAGAAGTCACTGACAAGGAGTAGAGAATATGTGGACATTTCAGGCGAGACTGGATAATCGACGAGCAGCAAGATGCCAAAGAGTTCCTCGAATTCGTACTGGATTTCCTCCACGAGGATCTTAACACTGCATGGGATAAGCATCCGCTCAAAGAACTCACAGACGCTGATGAGTTGGCGCGAGAAAGACTTCCTCGCCAGTATGCAGCAAGGATCGAGTGGAACCGCTACCTGCACCGGGACAACTCCCTAATCGGCAACTTGTTTGCTGGTCAGCATGCCTCCAAGCTGACATGTGCGACCTGTGGGACTACTAGTACCAAGTACGAAGCTTTCTGGAGCATTAGCGTTGAGATACCCCACGACCGTGCCTGTGACGTGCGGGATTGCTTACGGTCGTACTGTTCAGCGGAACGCTTGGACACGGAGGACTCATGGCGCTGCCCCCGTTGTCAGGCGCCTCGCGAGGCTACGAAGAAGATCACTATTACACGAGCGCCAGATACGCTTGTGATACACTTCAAGCGCTTCAGCGCTTCCCGGAATGAAAGTGCGCGCAAGATCCGTACGCCGGTCTATTTCCCCCTCCAAGGTCTGGATATGGGACCTTTCATGGAGCCAGCCATCACACCGGAACAGGAGTCGTATGTCGCGGGAAATGCGCGGGATTCTGCTGCCCAGCTAACTGGGCTAAGAACTGATCCTGCTATGAACGGACCGTACATGTACAACGCGTACGCTGTTATCTGGCATGTCGGTAATACTCTCGGCAGTGGCCATTACATTGCTTTTGTAAAAGACAAAGCGAAGGGATGTTGGCGGCAGTTCAACGACGAGCGCATCCACGATTTCGAGCCTGCCAACCTGGCCGAGAAGGACCGTTTACAGAACGAGAAAGCCTACGTCGTCTTCTACGAACGTGAGCGAGTCGCCGGAGGTATCTAAGCCAACGAAGGCGGCGTTTCCGGATGGACGGACATCATGATGAGATCTCTAGAGGGGGATGATACCATGGCGTTACTGGAGTTTGGATTTGTTTTGTCTATACCATTGCTTGCCAGCCCTATTGGGTTTGGATTATGTGGATATCATTTTCTGTTTGTACTTTCTCTTTCTATGTTTACCAGGTCCTGGCGAGGACGCATCTGCATGTATGGCGTCGGCGATCTGAGGATGTAGCGAGGCGTTTCTGCATGGGAAGGCGTTGACACACTTTTGTGCGATATCATAGCTCCTTTGATCATTCATGAATAGCAGATCTTGCAAGGAGAATCATGCGGTGCGTGCCCATATCAGAGATTTTTCGGTCGGTTGGTGTCGGTAGGGCTGCCATGCAAAGGTTCTGCGCTAAGCCGAAGATCGGAACGGTCGAAGGAGCTTGGGCCAACAAAATTTGAGCGGTGGGCTATTGATAAACTAACTGAGCCCTGCCCCGCAAACCGACAACCCTTTTTTTTGTTGCGAAACAAGTTGATCTCGCATACACCCCATTTCCACGCTAAAATCACGGATTATGGCTAAGGGACGCGTTTGCTTGGCTTACTCTGGTATGTTGGCTCCCAATTGCTGCGTTGAATCGTGCGGATGGCTGAGGATTGTACTGACGTGAGTCATTAGGCGGCCTTGATACATCGGTATGCGCAACTATGCGGTCGAGGGGATGGATTCGTGTGAGATGAGGGCTTATACGTGCCTAGACTATCTTGCGATGGCTTATTGAGGAAGGGTATGAGGTCGTGTGCTTCCTTGCCAATGTGGGCCAGGATGAGCCATGGGATGAAGTGGAGAAGAAGGCGTTGAAGATTGGGGCGGAGAAGATGGTACGTTCCTTGCCATATACTAGCGCTTTTGTCTATTCAGCTAACGTGCTGGATCGTTCACAGGTCATCCTCGATCTCCAAAAGGAATTCGTCGAAGAGCTCTGCTTCCGCGCCGTCCAATGCAACGCTACCTACGAAGGCCGCTACCTCCTTGGCACCTCGCTCGCTCGCCCCGTTATCGCCCGCGCTCAGATCCGCGTCGCCCAGCAGGAGAACTGCAACTTTGTGTCGCATGGTTGCACTGGGTATGGGCTCAATAACATGTAAAATATTAATCACACTAATAATGTATAGCAAAGGCAATGATCAGGTTCGCTTTGAGTTGGCATTCTATACGCTCCAGCCGAGCATCAAGGTCATTGCGCCGTGGAGGCTGCCTGAATTCTGCGATAGATTCAAAGGCAGGCAGGATTTGCTCGATTATGCGGAGAAGCACAATATTCCGGTAACGTCGACAAAGGCGAAGCCATGGTCTATGGACGCCAACTTGGCACATTGCAGTTATGAGGCTGGTATGTTTACAGACTGTGTTGTTGGGAAAGATGAGACGGAATCTAATTAGCGGCATAGGTATCCTTGAGGACCCCGATGTCTCCCCGCCGGATGACATGTGGACCATGACCGACAGCCCGCTCAACGCGCCTAACGAGCCTACCGACATCACCGTGGAATTCGAGCAGGGCATCCCCACCAAGGTCATCACTCCCGAAAAGACCTACACCGACTCCGTTGAGCTGTTTACCGCCCTGAACAAACTCGGCTATACTCACGGCATTGGCCGCATCGACATTGTCGAAAACCGCTTTATCGGTCTCAAATCTCGCGGCTGCTACGACTCGCCAGCCATGACCATCCTCCGCCTCGCTCATTTGGATCTTGAGGGTCTCGTCATGGATGCCCAGGTCCGCTCTATCCGTGATCAGTTTGTTACCCACCATTGGAGCTACCAGCTGTACAATGGCATGTACTTCTCTCCCGAGCGCGAGTTTGTGGAGAACTCGTTGCTGTTCTCGCAGCGTCGTGTGAATGGCGAGGTCCGCCTAAAGCTGTACAAGGGGAATGCATATGTGTTAGGGAGGTCAAGCAAGACGGAGAAGCTGTACTCTGAGGAGGAAGCTTCAATGGATACACTGGATAACTTTAGCCCGATGGATACGACTGGGTTTATTGCTATCCAGAGCATCAGGTAAGTCGTCAAACCTCTGGGAGGCGTTATTGTTGTGCTAATAGGTTTTCAGGCTCAAGAAGTATGGTCTGCAGAAGGGTGAGGAGGGTGCCAATATGAGCCGCGCATGAGCGTAACATAAGTTCGCGATATGACTATGGCACGATGAATGGCTCGAACGAATGATGCCGGCGTCTTGGGGCTTCTAAAACTGTGGTGGATACTCATATGTAGAACAGGTAATGCTAATCAATCAGGCTTTTCGATTGTGCTTTCTATTCTGATCTGTGACCACTTTCTCTTACAACGAAGGTGTACCGAGGCGGGACCGGATCGTTCTAGATTCCACTCGTCCTCAAATCATGTTAGCTATCTCTGAGCATCATCTCTTTGTGATGGAAGATTTACGATGACAAGGCATAAAATATCCTCCGGCTCAGGTTAGCAAGCGGCGCATAATTAAGCTCTGTTTCTTACGTTCTGTAGCAAACTCATAAGTCCACCTATTTGAGTCTTACTACTACTTCTTTTTGGAGATTCAGATTTGCCTTTCCCTTTTGGTGTCTCATCATCACCATGCCATTCAGGATCAATCTTGTCTTCGCTGTCTTCGCTCTCGGCAGATTTCCCATGTCTATACTGCCAACGGCCCCCCGTAAACAATGCACCAGATCGCCAATAGCGGCCGGGTGGTTCGGATCGGCGTACCGCGATCGGAACTCCGGCTTCGGCAGCATGTTGCTCGTCGGTAGATGGCGGTTCGTCTCTACCCACTTCGCCTGCGCACGTTTGTCCATGTACTGGTGGAGCCACTTCTCTGCACGGTCGGCGGCATTCTTCTTTTTTCCTGTCGCCGGGGTCATACCGGGGGTGAGATGATCGTTCTGTGTTGGGAAGATCAGCGGAGCCGGCTGAGCCCAGTTGAAGGTACTGTCGGAGGGCTTTATCTTGCTCTGCATCCGTTCCTGCATTTGCTGCCAGCGCTTCCCGCTCGAAGTTTTCTGCTTTACAATATCTTCTATAGTCTGAACGATACCCTCTCCTTTTGCGGCTCAACCGCTCTCCCTTCAAAATCCACAGCTGTAGCAACCTCCCCATCCCCATCCCTCCAACTAACCACCAAACAAACAACCCCCCTTGGCGCAAAAAAAAAACTCCTCCCTACTAACCACCTCTAAAAACCGATTCGACCTCACGCGACTCTGCACCTCCATAACCGCCTTGGTAGCCATCCCGGCGCCCACGCCGAAGAGCATCATCGCTGGTTCGGGTACCAATAGCCCGGCTAGTCCGGTGAGATTGATGGTGTAGAGGTAGGGGTTTAGCTTGAAGAATTTGTTCAGTGAGCAGATAAAGTCGAGGAAGGTGGTTTGCGAGATTCCGATGTTGGAGAGTGAGGACGCGTAGGCGGGGCGGCGTTGGGGGGGAGCATTGGGGAGAGAAGGGGTTGTGATGTTGTGATGCGTGGGGGGCGAGGAATGCGGAGGTGAGTGCATGGGGAGATTTAGGCGAGGGAGATGCGGGTGAGAGCATATCTGCTTCTTGTCTGGCATCATTCAATGTTCATATCGCCTCGTTGCGTTGTTCTGCCACATCTTCCACCTCATTTGCTCGCCACTCCTGACGCGTGTTCGCTTCCCCTCCTACTCTCCTCTTCACTCGTCGATGGTGAACTGCTTCTGATACGTAACCGATACTTGCAGCTGCTGCTCTGACGAATCCATCGATGGGATCGTCTTTCTTAATACTAGGGCTGCCGCTGGGCTTGCTGAATGTTTTATCTCGGTCTCGCAGAACGTCTTGGACTACAGTAATTTCAAGGCTGCTTTGGAAGCTTGTTTCTTGACTTCTTTTGCTTGATTTGAGGCTATGGTTGGAAACACACTTGTGTTTTATGAAGGTGTCGTACGTGACTGCATGTTTGGCGTTGCTTCGGTACCTACAGTAGTACTTAAGATACCATGCCAACACAACGCGCTGCGCCTCATCCCGACATGTTCTACCACCATCGCAATGCGCCACAGTTTACGAAGAGACATACGAATGCATCTGGGCGCCGATTTATGTAACTCTTCCCTATATGTTAGGAGCCAATTAGTGTTTTCTGCTTCGATTTATCTCGCGGTCCGCGGGGCGCGATGCTATGGAAGCGAGGACTTGGTGGAGGAAGGAGCATTAAGGCCACAAGGCGAAAAACTTCAGAATAGATAAGCTTGGGTGGTGATAAGATTGCATTGGGTTGATCCTGGTGGTTATGGTTGTCATAACTAGGCATCATAGGGTGGCATTAAGTTGTTTTGCTAGCTGTGGGAGTGTTCTAGTCACGGACAGCTCCTAACCATGGGTGTCTTAACAAGTCCATCGTTGACAACCTCTCAGAAGGGTCAATCTTCATCAACATCTTTAGAAAATCGACAAACTTCTCCCTAGTTTCGTGATCGAGATCCGGCGTGAAGCCCTCTGAGGCGAGACCCACTCGAGTCATTGGCTCTGAGCCCCGCACCCTTCCATCATTACCGAATATTGCTCCAACGATCTTTGGGTCTCCTCTCTCTAGTAGCGGCTTAGGAAAGGGGCCAAAGAGTTCGACAATCTCCCCCGGGTGCGCCCAAAGCTCATAGTGCCCGTCAGGAGGCACTCTGCCACTGAACATGCGGACAACGCGAAAACCCTCGAGCACAACCGCGGAGAGATTCCACCAGTCGGTTGTCACATCCCAGGGAGCACCGACGAGCACTTCCGGCGACCGTAGCGCGACGGGCTGAATCATCTCTGTCAGATGTTCGTCCACCCAGCTTGAGACACCCCAGTCTCCCAGTGTGATGTCGAACTCGTCAAAGCGGACATCGGAGTCGCTGAAATAGAAACGCCGGAGAGGGAAAGATGGAATCACCGAGTATTGCTTCTCTTTGCGGTTCTGTCGAGGTATTGGAACTTCGACCAAGTAGCCAGACTCGACGTGGGAGTAATCTCTGAACTTGACGAAGATGTTTTCCGGTTTGATATCTAGGAGAAAACGTTAAAAGACCCGCATCGCGCTCAGATTGTCCACATACCTGCGTGGATGACGCTGTGCTCGTGTGCAAAGTTCAGCGCCAGCAAGAGCTGAATGGTGAATCTCCGCATTACTGAGTTAGGTATCATGTATTCTTCGAACCAGACACCGAAGCCTCGGAGAGTCTCGCCCATGAGCTCAAACACAAGACAGACATGGTTTCCATTCGGCCTCTTGTGTTCAAAATCATCGACTAGATGACATACGTACGCGTAGCCGAGTTGTCTCTTGTCTCCATCACGAAGATGTCTTAAAATTTTCCGCTCAAAAATGTCCTTTTCTTGTCCGTAGCATTCTGCACTCAGCACTTTGAGAGCTAGGAAGGGTGGTTGATCATTGCTGTTTGTCCGGATTAGGCAGGTGGAGGTAGTGGAATGATGCGAGAACCAACTCACTTGCATAACAAGTCTTTAACTAGCCAAACCGTTGAGTAGCGGCCGTAGCCGATTTTGTTCAGCACTTTGTACCTCTCCTCGAAGATATCGCCAATGTAAACGGGGTGGAAGCCGCCTGGCTGATATGCGTTCCGACCTACTTCGATATCGCCCCGATCAGCTGTCTTGTTATCGCAATTCTTGACGTTGGTTATGGGGTCTGCCTGACATTCATCAACGGCGTTGCTTGATTCGATTAAGGAGGGTTCGGGTGTCCTCTCCTACGAAGCCATCACCGGTTGAGCTGAAATGGATGAACCGGAATGAGTCGCAAGGTAGTTCGAGATGGTAGCGGTAGGATTAATGGGCGCGATCTAGGAAGCGAGAATTGGTGTTGATTTGGGGGCCATTCTTGATGTTGTGTTAGGTTGCACAGGTGGCGTCGGGAGAGATTCGCTAGTGTCGATTTGTGCGTGTTCTCCTACGTTTCTGAGCCCGTTCGCTAACATCCTCTTCCGTTGCGATGTAAACGTCATTAATCACGGGATGCTGCTCATCGTATCTACCGGAGATTCGTAGTGCTTCTCCACCGTTCGTGGCCCGTGATGAGCGTTGAGGGATGGGCGCTTAATTGATGCTCAGAGAGGACTAGCGCTAGTAGCCTCGGGGAGAATATCGCACGGCGCGGCCGCGTGCGCAGCCCTTCAGTGCCCCCGCCTCTCAGCTCAGTTACATACCGGATCGCGCGAGTGTAAGGGTAGCTGGGCAATACCGATGAAACACGGCGATGCTCAGGATATGCAGCAAAAGCTTGCGGCGGAAGCCCAGACCGTTAGCTCCCGCCGACGCCAGGCAAACCCAGGTTAGTGGCATTCGACAGACTCGATCGCCGACCGCGGGATGCATCTCTGACACCAGTGTCCAGCTTGTCCAACAAAACGATACGCTTTCGCCACAATCTCTCCCTCCCCGTCCGGTCCTGTCTGGTTCTAAATCTCCCGGCCGGAAAAAGGGCTATGGACTCGAGCTTCTTTACGACGGCACGCTTCGCACTGATTGCGAGGATGGGATGGGAGTGGATATAGTTGCGATACATGGTCTGAACGGAAATGCCTACTCGACTTGGCGACACAAAAATGGTATATTATGGCTTAAGGATCTTCTTCCGCACGACCTTCCCAATGCGCGCATATTCACGTATGGATACCCTGCGGAGGTTTTGTTCAGTAAATCTGTAGATGACTTAATCGACTACTCGCGCGGGTTCCTGAGCGAGCTATGGAGCCAGCTGATTGCAAGTCCGCAAGAAAATGTAAGGAAAAACGGTATCGCCCGATCTACTCTACTGATCTGCTCTTCAAAAGGTGCTTCGCCCCATTATCTTCGTCTGTCATAGCTTGGGAGGACTTGTGTGCAAGCAGGTACGAACGACTTGCCGTGTTCCCATCCGTTCTGACGTTTGAAAGGCACTCCTTTTAGCAAATGAGCAAAAAAACCACTACGAGGATATCTTGGCCGCTACCACTGCTATCGTGTTCCTAGGCACACCGCACCGTGGCTCGAAAATAGCGGATACTGCTAAAGCTGCCGGAGATTTTGCCAATGCGTTTTTGCGAATAACGCAAATCACAGGTTTCACCGGCGCTATCCGGAGCGATCTAGTAAGTGCTTTGAGCGCAGACTCCGACAAGCTGCAGGCACTTGCCAAGTCGTTCCATGACCAGCTGGACCACTTAGGCATTGCCACATTCTACGAAAGGAAGATTACGCCGCCGCTATCAAGCCTGGTAAGACTCTCCCTAGCAGTTGTCTAGCTTGATGGGTTAACTCTTCTCTCCTCAGGTTGTGGATCGCGAATCGGCCATAATGGGTATTCCTGGCGAGCAAGTCATCCCACTGAATGCAGATCACAGGAGCATGTGCCGGTTCGAGGCGAGGAACCAGGAGTATCTTACTGTTCTTAATGAAATCCGGCGACTGGCCCGGGAAGCAAAGCCGAACAGGGGATCAGCTACGATGTGTACGTATCTGTGTGAACATTTCAAACCCCGACTAAAATTTGATCAGCTCTTAAATCGACGGAGAAGCGGTGCATGAGCCTACTTTACTCGACGAATCTAGCAGACTACAAAACACAGTTGCCGAGGCCTGTTCAAGGAACTTGCAGTTGGATTCTCAATGATCCACAGTACCTGTCGTGGATAGAATCCGAAGAGACGGGTCTGCTCTGGGTTACAGGCGAACCGGGCTGTGGAAAAACCATGCTTTCTGTTTATTTGACCGAGCATCTAACACTTAATCCCAAATCTTTACCCCATTCTCAAGTTTTCTATTTCTTTTGCGACGATAAAATCTCGACACAGCGGAATGCCAAAGAGATCCTGCGAAGCATTCTACATCAGATCCTTCAGCAACATCGAAGACTCATTAAGTACGCTAAATCGAGGTGGGAAGCTATCGGGCATAACCTCGTGGAATCGTTTGCCGCTCTTTGGGAGATCTTCTTAAGAATCGTTTCGGAGTCAAGATTAGGCGCGCTCGGCATTATTGTGGATGGGATCGATGAGTGTGAAGCCGACACTCGACGAACTTTTCTGCAGTCGATCAAGCAACTTGTACAAGACTCGCAGATGACGGTTAGTCGGCCGCGGAACTTTGTCAAATTCCTTGTGACCAGTCGCCCTTCTCTCCACGACCTAAGTGTCCTTGGTGATTACCATAAATTTATATTGCCCATCGACGAAAACCAAACAAGAATTAGTCAGGACATTAGTCTAGTCATCAAGAGTAGATTCGAGCCAATCGCAAAAAGAGTGGGCTTTTCGGACGAAACAAGACTGGAAATCGAAGACTTGCTGATTTCGAAGGCTGAAAAATCATTTCTTTGGCTCAACATAGTGCTCCAGTCCCTGGAGAACAGTCCATCAACCTCCAAGAAGGACTTCAAGCGGATCATCAATGATTTCCCTCGAAAGCTCGAAGGGACTTATGCGAACTTCTTGCATCGAATATCGGAAGAGAGCCGAGATCCTGCTAGGATCATCCTACACTTGCTTATCGGAAGTTCTAGACACCTTACCTTGGAAGAAATGAACATTGCATACACAATCAATCAAGAAGAGTACCAGACTGTGGCACAAGTTTCAGAAGATCGTCAAAACGCAATTGATCGGCTGCTGCTTGGAATTGTGGGGCCATTTGTTCGCATGGAGGGATCCAGGGTTTCTCTTATCCACCAGTCCGTGAAAGACTTCCTGGTTGACTATGCCCCTCTCTCATCGGATGACACGACTCGGAGGTTTGGCGTCACTCCTTCTGTTGCTGCACTAGGTATAGCTCGGACGTGCATCCAGTACCTGCTGCTAGAGGATTTCGCAACAGATCTCTTCATAACTGAAAGATTCCTTCCCGATCCTGATGCGGATGAAGATGATGGTATAGTCGCCGACCCCCCATTATTCGATTTTGATGCTGCTCTGGTTGACGGACCTCTTGTAAATTTTGGCGAGGAATTGGGGGAAGACCATTGCTTGTTGATAGCGCAACGATACGAACTTTTCGACTATGCCGCTACCAATTGGGCTACGCACTTTGCACAGTGTGACAGCGTTGCTCCGAAAGAAACCTTGGAGGCTGTTCGAAGGCTGTCGCAGGGTGGAAGTTACAACTTGAAGAACTGGTTGAAGTACTACTGGATTAAGACGGACATGGAGTTTGCATTACCGGATGACTTCGATACCATTATGGTTGCCGCATTCTTCAATTGCGCCCATCTGCTCAACGAATCTTTGCGCCAAGACACCCACATCGACCAGTCTCGAAAAGACCGTGCATTGTTCTGGGCGGCAAGGATGGGCGCTGAAAATTCGCTGGAGGTACTACTCAAAAATGGCGCTGATCCTAACTTCCGTGGGCTGTATCAACATACCCCCTTGACAATCGCTTCGCATCATGGTCACTTAAATGCTGTGAGGGTTCTGTTAGCCGATGCCCATACTGCGGTCAATGCCGAAGGGAAGTCCGGTCGCTCGGCTTTGTCTTTTGCAGCTGGAAACAGCCACGTAGAAGTCTTCCAAGTGTTGTTTGATCATAAAGATTGTCGGCCTGACCATCAGGATGAGAACGGTTGGACCCCGCTGTTCTGGGCGATTGAAAGAGATCATACAACTATCGCGCATGCGCTGCTGAGTCATTCAGCTATGGATATCAATCACGTCGATCACGACGGTCGCACGATACTGTCGTGGGCTGCAGGTGAAGGCTTTCTACAAGCGCTCCAAATGTTACTGGACCATCCGGACGTGGACGTGAACCTCAAAGATTCGAGGGGTCGATCACCCTTGCTATGGGCTGCTAGTAACGGCCAAGAAAAAGTTATTGACGCTCTCATGCAGGACGAGTACAGTGTCGACAGACTGAGCAAAGACAACCAGCAACGAAACGCCCTCTCTCTGGCCTGTGGAGGAGGGCATACAGATACAGTGAAAGCTTTGATAAAATATGGATGCGGGAATGAAGATGAAGAAGACGTGAATGGATGGACGCCTCTAGCTTGGGCGCTGGATCGTCGATCGCCCTCGACAGTGGAAGCTCTTCTGTCGGGCCGAGGACTACAACTAGATCGCAAGGATTGGAGTGGTCGCACTGCATTGATATGGGCTACGAACTACGGCTTCGCTGAGGTGGTGCAGATGTTGTTGTATCAAGGGGCGGATCCTCGTGTTGTAGACGATGATGGCCGGACTGCTCTTGATCACGCAAGGATGTATGCTCGCACTGAGATTGTCCATTTGCTGGAGGAAGAATTATCTAAGACGGATCTTGGGGACTGACTTCGCGAATGGGTTGACAAATTTTGGAATCTTTCAGACTGTTTGGTACATGGAGTGTCAGGGTCGACTTCGCATCCTTACGGGTCGCCTGTGGTGTCTTTCTTCTCTCACGGCCCTGAAAATAAAATTTACTCCTCTGCGCTGTAAAAAATATGGATCTGCATCTGCATCTGCATAGCATATGCCACGACGGTGGAAAATTTCCCTGTCCCAGACTCATGCCTTTGTGTCTATCGCTATCCATGCCTAATGCATTACTATACTGAGTTGCGTCACACATACAAGACGATGAACGAAATGATGATCGCTAGCGCAACATGCTGGAGCCGGCCACAATACCATTAGCGTTGTGGGACATTCTGCAACAAACCAAATACATACGGCGCCTTCTTGGCGAATGAAATCAGTATCCCAAATTCCGTTGCAACTCCTGTTCCCCGCATTAGTATATCGGTGCGGGCGAATCTTCTATTACTCACTTTCCAACGCTCCATGTCTATCTCTGACTGTGTTGCTTCCTCGAAGTCTACGAACTGACTAACGAGCTTCAACTTCTGTTGCTGGATCCATTGGATATACTGCGAGGATCAGTGTACTGTCTTTCTGCAGGCGGTAGTCTTGGATCATCGTATCTTACCGTCTCAATCGAGTTGCGCACAATGTATCTCTTGATAAATACTTCGCGCGATTGTCCCATTCGATAAACACGGTCGACGGCCTGGGACTCCGCCATAGGGTTCCAATGAGGTTCCATTAAATGTACGTGATTCGCGACTGTGAGGTCGAGCCTAGGATCAAGAATCGCATAAGCTCTTGAAGCATGGCTAGGGTGACCACAAGTCTCACTTACCCCTCACCAGCGCTTCCAATGCTTGCAAGCATTATGGTGCAGTTAGGATCCTCGTTGAACCGACGAATCGTCTCTCTTCTCCCATTTAGGCTGGCGTCACCATCAATGCGACAGCAAATGAAGCCATGTAACTCAAGGGCTTGCTGAATCAAGTCAAGCATTCTAGTCCACATGGTAAATACAACGCTACTTGCAGTTAGCAACGCATCCAATAAGAAGAAAACAGCCGGCATCCACACCTCTTGATCGGTGTCTCTAGAGGCCGGTGGTCCTCCGAAGCATGGGCCAGTCGGAGATTTTCTAGAAGAGCCTCGATTTTCGCTGATGGTGAACTGACACTGGGTGTCGAGAAACTGCTGGCTTCGTCTTTCATCATTTTCCAGGCCATAGCAGTATTGTCTCGAGCGTTCCAGGTACTCAAAGCAAGCTCGGGAAGAAGTTGTTGTCCGTGGTTGCATATCTGCCTCAGTGAGTTGAGAAGGACGATCATATTGTCTTCCTTGTCTTGAGTGGTCCGGATAGCTCCAGGACTATTACGCTGCATGCCAGCGGCTAAGTTAATCGCCTTCGTTTTGAAGAAGTTGTACAACTCCCGGTCTCCCGGAGAAAGATCTACGTAGACAATGTCTTCAGCGCGGGCAGGAAGAATGAAAGATTGTCCGATCCTTTCTTTCGTACGACGAAGGCACGTGGCCTTTACAAGACTCTGAAGCCTTCTGAAGCCTTCGCGGTCCTTGTTTTGGATAGGAGTTGTGATCCAGAAGTCAAACGTAGGCTTCTCGGCAAAAGGTGGAACATTGAGAAATCCCAACAGAGCGCCGTAATCGTCAAGCGTATTGTGAATTGGGGTTCCAGTAAGACACCATCGATACCGAGAGTTGATTGCACAAGCTGCCTTGAATAACTGGGAGTTTCTGTTCCGAATATGGTGGGCTGATGCTATGGTCAACCGACAGATTCTTGCATGCAGTTCAGAACGCTTTACTCACCCTCGTCCAGAACCACACGGTACCACTCCTCCTGGTAAAGAGTTTGGTTCGTTGTCCAGTCAGCTCGTAAAGTCCCATAAGTTGTAAGAACAATATCGTAATCTTTGAGGTCATTCAGTGAGGTTCCCCGCGTGGAACCATGGTAGACTGCTACCCGTAGGTGGCCGGGGTAGATATGCCTTGTAATTGGTAAGAACCTTAAACCGTTCCGATACTTTGATCTTACCTGTGGATTTGCTGTTGCCAGCCAGGCAACGCTGGTAAGTGTTAGTAATCGAGTGCAATCAGGACTTTTGAATGAATTCATACTTGATTTTGGGGTTACAACAAGAGTCCTTCGAGATATCGATTCGTCTTTCTCCGTATCGAGCGACCAGCAGATCAAGGCTAGAGTGCTTAGAGTTTTCCCAAGGCCCATATCCTTTCGTTAATGTCAGTGATCTACAAATAATATAAATGAGTGACAAGCTCACATCAGCTAGAATTCCACCCCTGACTGGAACCGGAGAATTTGTATAAATTCCAGTGATAGTATTCCGATACCTATCGGTGGGTAGTCAGTAAAACAATTCTACTTGCGCCGCAATGTTTTGTTACCTTTTCGTTGACCAAGATGCATCTGTCCGCTCCCACAATGACGGAAACGTAGGCGCTTCAGCAATACCACATTCTTTCTCGGACATCATAGCAAGAGCGATAAGTTGATGACTAGGTTTTCTTAGTGGCCGCTTCTATGTTGATGGTGCTTTGCTCACGCTTTTAAGGTTGAACTAAGTCGACTACTGGGCCTCATCTGTGGAGAGATCCCATCACCATTTGCATAGTCGAAGATCCGCATAAGTCGATTTTTGTTTACTTCGGTGAGTGTATGTGACGATTCTGAGGTCCGTACGTTGGATTGTGTTGAGTATTGGCTTAATTGTGGAAGCTGGGCACCCGGTCGCACTAGATAATGGGGGTTGCAGTACTCGACATCATCATCACACTCTCCTATTGACGGATGTTGTAGATATAAACCAGCATCTGAGAGTAGGTTACCCAGAGCCACTCTATCTCTTCGCATTCCATGTACTACTATGCGCACTGTACACTCACGTGGCCACTGTTCGTTTTCCTTCCCTGCGGAACCTTTTTTAGGGAGCTCTGACGATCCGGTCAGTGTTGCGGTTAGTTTTACGTTGTCCTCGTTAAGAAGCTTGCTTAGTATTGGTACTCTTATAATTCCGGCGTACTTGTTAGATTCCTGGGAAATGAGTTTTACCATGTCGCCGAAAACTTTCAGTTCTACTGGTGCATGTATGCCCTTTGCGTCGTCGAAAGTCGATGTTGCGTTTACTACAAGCTTGTTTCGATTAGGGCAAATTGACTATTTGGATCCTCTGTACTTACAACACCGAAACAAGAGTCATACTCATTAGACTCAGAGTCGTCCCAAGGTGAACCACCGTCAAACATTGTGAAGGCATTGACTGGATTTAGTGTTGGGGCCGCAGCCGTCCAGTCCATATCGCCGCTGTACTGTGAGATGCTGACATTGGAAAATGCACTAGGTACGGACGCGTCTGGTGACTGTAGACATGGCCGATTGTCTGTTCGCATGTCTTCGTAGGCCGAGGCTGTCGGATCTAGTCTCTTAGACATACACTGAGCATTTCCAGACGGCGAGAAGGCGTATTGCGTACTATCCGTAGATTTGGGATGGAATGCATCATATTGGATCGACTCCACTGGAAAGGCCGGCTGTGAACCTGCGCTCGGCCGAGCGACAAGGCATTCCGCTTCAAGCTGTGTGCGAGGCTTCTTTGATTCGGAATGAAAGTCGTCGCCATCAGATCCGTGACGCCTTTTGGGGTTTTCGTTGAGCGAAGGACCGAGGACAGGGAAATGATCCATTTGTGAGTGTGTTGGGGAGCGCTGGAAGTGTGCATAGGGAAAGCATGGCCAACTTTCCAGCCTCATGCGGGTTAACCTCCGGCTAGGCAACAGCACCGCCACAACATAGCCACGAGGTGTCTTCTTTCGGCGCACTCGGCCAACACTGTCGCGCAGCCCGGATGCGTTAACCACTCGCTTGGATCTTTCGTGTGTATGATGGATATCACGTTGAAGTGTCGTTGGTTCTCGGGAAGCAGTGCCACGGCCACCTGATATATTGCTTGAATAAGCAGGCGCGTTGGTTCGAGCAGGCAAGGCAGATCGAGCGAGGGTTTTGGCAAAGTAATAATCGGGTTTTCAGACAAGCTTTGAGCGGCATTGTCTTGCTTTTGCCTCACGGACCTGATGCGGGGATGGTACATAATATGCGTTGTCGTGAGTGCCTTGCGAGCGCCTCGCAAGCTAAGCCACCGCCACATTCAGCTCTGGGAAAAAGTGAAAGGCGCTGAGCTTATAGCTGCTTGGTGTTGACAACAATCCCTAGAGTTTTGACTTTCCTCCTGAACAGTTGACCGTTTGTCATCGCAACTATATTCTTTTCTGTTCAATGGCCACTCCTTGCGACCCGATCCAAGCCGTGTTTGACACGACGATACGAGATTTTCGCGCAAGACTCAAGAACGAAACGCTATACCGCGAGATCCTGCAGACGACCACCATCGACCAAGTCTACGATGCCACGGATAAACTTCAGGAGGAACAAGCGCAGAAAGGGCAACTTCGACATCTCTCCAAGATTGAGCCTTATCTCGAAGGTCTTCGGAGCTACGCTAGTGTAATAGAAGTGTTCATGCAAGCGAAACCTGACATTCTTGCACTGATATGGGGCCCGATTAAGCTCCTGCTGCAGTGGGCGAGTAATCTGAAATATTCACTCGATGCAATCATCAACATCACCGCAGAGATTGGTAGTCTGTTGCCAGAATTCCGGAAGGCTGCCCATCTCTTTAGTCACAACGCCCCTGTGAAGGAGGTACTGGCGCTCTTCTTCCGAGATATTCTTGACTTTTACGTTATCGCGCTGGGATTCTTTAGTTTGCCTCGTAAGTATTTCTTCTTTGTTAGATGAATCCCACATTTGAACCCTGACGTGGAACCACCAGGCTGGAAGTACTTATTCGAATCAGTCTGGCCTAAACACCGGGATAAGATAAAGATCGTAACCAACCACATCGAACGACATACCCTACTCCTTCGAAACGAAGTTCGCTTGGAGCATATCCAAGCGGAGCATGATGCTAGGACACGCGCGCTGGAGCATTTCGAAAGCATTGAAGAATCGTCTCAGCGCCAGGAGTTCCACAGTATTATGGCAGACATATCACCGCCGACATATGAGGATAAGCTCGATTACGTCGATGGACGGATGTGTCACGGGACTGGAAAATGGCTGTTGAAAGATACAACCTTCACGACATGGCTGAAGAACACAGACACGAGCACGAAAGTACTGTGGTTGCAAGGTATTCCTGGATCAGGTGGGTCATGCTTCAAAAGAGTGTTTTATCGATTCTTTCTGGCTGACAACGATCTTCGCAGGCAAGACTTTTCTATCCGGTACAGCCATTCACGAAACAAGGAAAGCTGGGCATTCTATGTTCGCTTTCCTGAGCTATGCCATCTCTAACCATGCGTCGGCATTAAAAATCATGCAGTCACTAATATTTCAGCTGGCTTCAGACGACAAGCATCTAAAAGATATCGTTTGCCAGTCAAGCCGCAGCAACCTCAAAAGCAGTATATCTGCTACAAAAGACCTCTTCTTAAAGCTTATCCGTGCCGCCGGTGCAGTCTACATTACCATTGATGGTTTAGACGAAATAGACGGAGTCGAACGATCAAGACTTCTGAAAAATCTCCTACAGTTGGTGGAGGAAAGTGACGAGGCGAAAATGCTTATCAGTTGCCGGCCAGAGGCGGATATTACAGGATTACTCAAGGACAAATCCTCAATACTTCGAGTGGACAACCGAAATTCCGGCAGCATTCAAAGATTCATTACCGAATACATGCGGAACTGGTTTAGGGAGCGCGACTTTCTACCCCAAGCGCAATCTGAGATTGAGCGCCTTTTGGCACCACTTGCTTCAAAATCGAAGGGTATGTGAACTTCGTCTCACGATGCTGGCAGAAGCTAACCTAGCAAGGAATGTTTCTGTATGCGAAAGTAGTCCTTAGTAGCATTGAGCATCTGGACATTGAGGAGATACAGGATGATATACAAGTCCTACCAGACACACTAGACGATGCGTACGAGTAACCTTTCTTAATCTCTCCAGGCTCATACTAACTAATTGGTTTAACAGCTATGGTAGAGTTCTCGCACGAATCAACGGTCTCGCACCGCCAACTTTGAAGGAAAAGGCTCGAAAACTTCTCGGATGGATAGGCGCAACGCCCACGCCGCTAACAGTTCAGGAAATTGAGCAAGCTTTAACCATCAAGCTTGAAGATGTGGAGGGTAAAGCAAGAGTGCTCGCCAGAGTTAATATCATCGAAATCTGCGGCCCAATCGTTGAAGTTGTTGACGACTATGTTCAGTTTGTCCACTTTACTGTCCAGGAGTAAGTCTAACATTTTGCTAGAGTGACTCTCTCTAACCTTCCATTGCACAGGTACTTCTTCAGTCCCCAGGTTCTCGGTTCGATTGACGCCGGCGAAAGCAAACTGAGTTTAGCAATGTGTTGCGTAATGTATCTTTGCCAAGGCCATCATGACCCGGAAATCTCGAGCGAAGATTCGCTCCACAACACCCTTACCGGCGCGTACAGCCTGCACGACTTTGCGTCGACTATGTGGCTCGAGCTTACGGAACAGCTCGCCTCTGAGTCTTGCAGCGTTCTATCTGAGCTGGTCAGTTTACTTGAAACTCTCATCTGTGAGAGGGCAAATGATCAGCACGACGGAACAGACGAGCAAGTTACCTCGCCGACCCTGGACGCCTTAAAAGGGCGTTGGCCTCATGTATACGCTGTTCTATGTGATGCTTTTTCCTTCCGCAAGCTTTCTTTAAAATCCGACTTCCGGAAATCCCAGAGTAAGTATATCCGAATAGTGACCGTCACCGACCAGACAGCTAAAGTTAGCAGTTGCAAGTTGGAGCCATCTTGACCCACTGACCATTTCCAATACTTCTGCCCGGATACACGACCACCACGAGACACTTCTCTTGGACACGACAAACAACAAAAAGGGTTATCTCACTTTGATACATCGGCATTACGGAAAACGCCCGTTTAAGTGCGATTACGTAAACTGTTCCTTTCGCCGACACGGCTTCGAGTCTGCATCTCTTCGCAGAACCCACCTGGGATACCACAGTCGTCCATGGAAATGTACCTTCCCGGGTTGTGAATACGAGGACGGAGGCTTTCTCACCCGTAAAATGCAAGCTGAACATTTAAATCAGTTCCACCAGGGCCGGGCAAAGGATAGTTCTGTTATGGAGAAGCCTGACGCGGACGAGATACAGCCATTGTTATTTGACTTGGTGAAAGCGAATAAAGTGGAGATCGTTAAAGGCCTACTGGAAGAAGTGCTGAAGCTCCCAGGACCGACTCAAGGGAGATTGGCAGAGTGTGCTGCCCGTTTCGGGACTCCTTCCATGGTTGAATTATTTCCAATAACCGAATCACTACTGGAACCAGCCGTACAAGGGAAAAACCCTGAAACATTCCGGTACATATCTTCAAAACTGGGAGCAGAATACACTTGGGACGACGATGAGGTTTTCTGGATAGCGAAAGATATAATATCCTGCGACTCAGAAGAAATTTGGGAAGAATGGGCTAAAATTATTGATCGCTACAAGAAACACGGACCAAAAAAGAGCTGGAGAAAGCATGTGGTTCCTGGCGCAATAGATCACCGTACATCTAGAGATCTTTGGCTTGAACAGTTGCTGAAATCGGTGTGGGAGAAGCACATCTTGAAGAATTTAAGTAAGAGAGAGATTGGTATTGCATTACTGGATGTTGCATCGTCGTCTTGCTCCGTTGTGCTTGCTAAAGCGTTGATTGATCACGGTGCTGCTGTGGACTATCGAAAGGACAATGGTTTTCTGACGCCACTCCGCCTTGCAGCCCGACAGACAACCCAAGAAGCAGCAGAGTTGATGAAATTTCTCCTTCTCTGTGGAGCAGATTCGGAAGCCAGCTCAACCAAAATAAAAAAACCGTTGCCAATTGGAGAGGAAAAGGGTGCTATGGGAATTTCGAAATGGCTAGGTATATCCTGGGATGAGCTTGTTACGCAAACGAGAGAAGAGAGGGCAAAGCAAGAGGAGAAAATGAAGAAGCAAGAAGAGGGCAAAGGCAAAGCAAGAAGAGAAAATGGAGAAGCAAGAAGGATGAGAACAAGAAGCGAAGGGAAAGGTGTTTAGGTTAGCTTGATGGTTATACTTGTCGTCTAATTTTTTGCATGTATATACAGTTTGACTTGAAGGCTTGTCGAGATTTTCAAACATACAACCGGTACGAAGGGAACGAATTTGAAACTTGAAGACTCTAGGATCGTTTTTACTACAAATCTTTGGTGCATTTTTGGATTTAGGCTCTCTCTCAGAGGAGGTGCCGGACCTGATGACAGGTGTCGCAGGACAGGAGAACCATTAGGCGGTTGTGCATGCCTTAAACCACTCGGCCAATCCGACTTATTGAGTAATGTTGTATTTATGGCTCTTTGACAAGTATATATATACAAATAATTCCAGCGAGTTTATATATGAATGGCTCCCCCTCCCCCAGGAGCTTGGGCCACTACCCGGCGTGACGTCACGTTGGCTCCTGGGCTAGCTGTGTTTTTCGTGATTCTAATCACCTTAATATGTTTCAATGTTTCGACATCTCACGCAACAGTACAGGTAGTAACTACACGATAATAATAGCTCCTAATTTACTAATAATATATATAGACAGTTAAACGCGCCGATAATACCGAACCTCCTACCCCCTACGCCATCGTTCGTATCGTATCTACTATAGATACTAGCTCTATATTCTACGTAATATATTGGCTCCCTCGATAGCCTATTAAGAAGGCCGATTCCTCCTTCCTTAACTATCTTCCCTATATAAGCTTTTCTAGCTAGCGTAGACGGTATAGCTACCTCTAGACGAAACGCCTATCCTCGTTATATAGGGCCTCGGATAGGAATATAATATAGGTAACTACTAATAGCTATACGAGAATCCTATCGCCGCTCGTTCCCTCGAATATATCCAATATATAGTTGGTTTTATACTAATAGTTATTATAATCGAGGAGCCCTGTCGACAGTACCTCCCGCTTATAGCGCTAGGGATACTCCGCCGCGACATTAGAAAGGTTTAGAGCGCTATAATCGAATAGCCTATTATACTCTACCTCCTACTAAAGGTCCTCCTAAAGGACTAGGCGAACGATCGTTGGTAAAGATATATAGTTAGTAGGTGTTAATAGTAAGTTTAAGGAAGAGGGTATATTAGTAAACCTACTCTCGCCGTTAGTAGAAGACTAAGGATATGTAGTAAGGAAGCTGGCTGAGGACAAGAGATGGATATAAGGAAGCTAGCTAAGGATAAGAGATAGATGTAAGTAGGATGCTGGTATTATCGCAGGCAATTTTTATACTGTAGGTGGTAGTGTTGGTACGCTAACTCCTCGCTACCGCTGTTGGTCTCCCAACGCTCTGTAGTTCGGCATCACATGTCATTTCTCGTCCAGCGCCTCAATATTCGAAACATCACCTCGTCGGTATTACTATATATAGCTCTACAGCTCTATTATCGTGTATAAGGTGTGGGTATAGCACCTCTACTATGTACAAACTCATACTGTGTTTCGTGCGGACCTTCTGAAGAGACTCCCACTATGCAAATCCAAATCAAATATGTGAATGGCTCACTTGGTGGCGTTGAGTCAGCGAGTAGGGTTCGTGCCCCACACTAAGCGCCCACACCGCCCGCCTTTTCAAGCCAGTTCCTAATCTCTATCTCTGAGCAACAGCTTGTTCACGGCAACCATCAACTACCCTCTGCGTCTATCGCCTAGATGGGCTAATTCCTTCATTGCATCAAATCGCTGCCCTTGTATGCGAATCATCAGCGATGTCGACTGAGCCGCCACCAACGCTCCAACAGCCTACCGCGCCGGCGGCCTCCATGCGTTACATAGCCAGACTGAATCCTCAAGCACCTTAGCGACTTCGCCCGACGCCTCATTAACGACGAATTCCGGCAGGTAAGGTACATTAAGAGATTTAGGAAGTGTTTATCATCTAGACTAACATGTCTGGCATACAAGTCTTACGCCAATAAATAAAATAGAAACCGAGGTCATGCGTCCTATAGAACTAAGCATTGCGAAGAATGGACTACATATTCTGCACGAGATCTTTCGTCTAGAATGCTATTCTTTCAGGTCACCTAGACTATCGGATGTGGTCCTCATCGCCATTGACTTCGAGAACATCAACACCATTAAGAGTGGATTTTCTCAGAAGAATAATTGCCAAGTTGGCCTTGCCGTTCTCGATACGAAAGAAATCAACCAAGTCTCGCCAGACAAGCTTATATCGACTTATAACTTCGCCACAGGATCTCCCTCGTACCTTAGAAAGGCTTCTGAAAAGTTTATCTTTGGGGAGACAATCACAATCCGTCCATCAGATATGGCAGACCGCATTCAATCTTCTATCCCCCCAGCTCGGAATATAGTGTTTGTGGGCCATGGAATCGTCAACGACCTCCAGGCTTTACAAGCTCTAGGTTTCCAGTTCACAGTACTTCTCTCGGGTGTTCTAGACACTTTCCAGGTGGCAAACGAGGTCTTTCAGTTCTGGGCTGGTTCTCTTAGCGACTTGCTGCTTTCACTAGGATGTTCCTTAATAGGCTTCACTGTGCCGGGAATGACGCAAATTTCACGTTAAGAGCTTTACTTCTTTTGGCTGCTCAAGGGTTTACTGACCAACAGCGGGATCAGGTAGGGGATTACGACACGCTCGCTATTTTACAGCAAATTTCAACCTGCCCAATTCCCCATTGGGTAGACCCAGAGGTTCGAGCGCTGGAAAAACGGGAAAAGAGGAGGGAAAGGAGTCGGAAGCACCAATCAAAGACGTGGGGCAAAGAAAAGCAGGAACAAATCCGTGCAGCTCGAAAACTTAAGAAGGAGGGTATCACGAATATTGGCTAAGGGAGCCCTGGGACTGCGGCTTGCGGGAAACAGGCTAAGGGTTTGCTAATGTCGGAATAGAGATGACCACTTCTGGCCAACCGGCCTTCCGCAGCGTGCAGCACCTAGAGTAGGCACAAAAATGCTCGTACATCTAAGTCTAGCATGTATCTAAAAATCGCCTCCTCCTTGAGCTTGGTGAAATTCCTCGTGTTAGGCTAGCAATCGCGTCGTGTAAGCTCCCTAGCGCGTCCGTCGCGTACCGTCGATCGGGGGACGTCAAACGTCTGGATAGCACCTCTATCGGAGTCAGACTACTTCATATTAATGGCTGAGACGGAACGTTGTATAACGTTATCAGTTTCAGGAGAACGTTGGTGTGAACGGCTCGCTTGCCAGTTACGCTATCGAAACGCTAATCTCCCTGATTGGGCTAACCCCCTAAAGTTTTTCATGGAGTGCCTCGGCCAGTTGACCGAATCCGGCATGCTAGCGCGTGCTAGCGCCCCGCGCATGAAGGCGGCTGGGTTCCCTTGCTTTTGGCTTCTTCTACCCTTGATCAAGGATTCGCCGCTAGCACCACGGACTCCGCCATGTTGTCGGCCCGCACAGGCTTAACAATAGCTATGCTTGAAAAGGATAGAGCCGCCCCCTCTTCCGAGATTTATGGCATCTCCCAATTGGGGCCCAATTGGCCTCCGAACCCTACCACCTGAAGAAACCTCTCCTCTTTGCTACGCTTGTCGCACTTTTGCTTTTGTCCACAATCTCTAAAAGAACATGAGATGATAAACGCCGCCATGTCTATCCGTTATTTTCTCATCAGCTGCGCTTTTGCCGCCGTTAGCGCAGCTGGGGAGAACAAGACTTCGTCTGATGACCTCAAGGGTACCTTCAATGACCTCGTTTCGGACTTGGGCCCTCTCCTGGCACTGTTTGGAGAATCCATGGCCAAGCAGTTTCTCAGCGAGAGCCTGACGTTCAGCGATTACATTATCTTTGCAATGGCTCCGATCGGACTTCTCACCGCACTCGTCTCTGTGATACGACTCTGCGGTTCGGCATCAACTCGTGCATTTATAGGCAGATCACAAGAGGGCGAAGGCGTTGTCGAAGCTGACTTGTGTACCTCTACTAGTCGCGATGTCTGCGAATTGTTCACTCGTGGTGGCATACAACGCGTTCTCGGCCGTCCAAACATCCTCGAGCTCGTTTACATTCCTTGCGATGAAAACGTTGACAAGCAGTCTTCCAGACCCGCAATAAAGAAACCGCTGCTCTTCCTTTCCCGAGACTACTTCAAAAATCGAGGATCGACAGGATCTTTTCCGTGGAGAGAGGTGAAGAGTTCGATTTTCGAGGGAAAAGATAATGCCTCACTCGCGCCGAATCCGAATCTTTCGCTTAATATTGGAATCAAGAGACCGCCCAAGGCTTATCAGTGGGGTTTGGCTACCGTTGCACTCATCCTTCAACTGGGCGTTATTGCGTTGGCTGGTGCTGGTGGTTGGAGATTGGGTTGGAGTGATGTTCGACATGCTCCGCCGCTTTTCATTGCTGGCACAGTCCTCATGTGTCTCGGGATGGGGCTATGTGCAGCTCTGATCGGTCAGACCACGCAGGAGATTCGCTTTCGGCGCGTGGCCCAGGAACATTCGCAACAACCGCGGCTCCTCTGGCTTCAGCCCGGCCCGCAAGTGATAGGCGACCAAAGCTTCGATTCGTTCGCATATCTCGAAGATACTAAACTGAACCCTCTGAAGACCTGGATCTCTTCGAAGAAAACATTGATGCCACATTCAGGACTCTACACGAATATTGCCGTGGTAATTTCAGTGTCAGGTTATGTCATGCAGTTTGTCGGAAGTCGCGGAATGGAGGCCTGGGTTGCCCTTGCACAGCTAATAGTTACTGTGATTATGAGTATTCTACGAGGAGCGCTTCGAACACAACGCCTAGGGCGAGACGATAATGCGATGAAGGAACTGCCTGATATGGTCGCTGGGCATGAGCTTGACTGGATGGCCTTCAAACTCGATCCCCACACGCGGTTTGACCCACAATCAGGGCTAGAGATACCTTCCTGGCATCTTACTGGACGGCATTTTCCTGCGCAGCATGAGCAAGCCCCTGAAAGGAAATCAGATCTACGAGAATCAGACACAAAGAATGAGGATCAACCTGAAAAATCTTCTCGTGAGGTCGAAGAAGCATCTCTGGCCACCTCAGGAGCTACAGTATCTGAGGCCGTTGCCAGGTCTACGCCGTCATCCTTCAGCTCCGAAGCCAGTGACAGCGCCTTCCAGATCAGACTGCGGCTGGCAAATTTGACTGGCCTTGAATCGCTCGGATGTGACTGTGACTATCAATACCAGCAATGGGACGACAAACGCGTGGCTGTCCGTGCAAAAGCTCGAAAGCTCTCCGCTGCAATGGGTCTAGCTGCAACAAATCTATTTTCGCAGATCAAGAAGCACAAAGACGTCATACTGCAAGTAGAAGCAGCTTCCTCGAGAAATACACGGACAAGACAGCTTGAGCAAGTAGTCAACATTGCATTAAAGCCGCCACCCGAGTTCTCGCAGGTCGGATGGAGACTGGACACGGTTCAAGTTGAAGCAATGCTTGGTCTTTGGTTATGGACAATGGTAAAAGACCAGCATTGTTTCTCGTCTAATGATGATTTGGCAGATTATGAGGGTTCTGATCTCCGAGTCTCGCGCGCGGATCAAATACCAGTGGGAAGGATGATGTCCCTCGGGGTCGACGCAAATTGGGAAGCAAAGACCGACATCCAGGGTGAGATGGATCTCTGGCTTGGTCACAGTGCAGTCAAGTTTCACCAAGATACTGTCATACTACATCGGCAGGAACCTTATGGTCTTATGACACATTTCTACAAACCCGAGGGCGACAGCCCAGGCCAATGGCAAGTCCTCGAACCTAACGCTATACACACACAGCAGATTGGCAAGCAGCGCCAAGATACACGCGTCAATAGACAACGGTTCTGCGGTTGGAACATCGCACAGAGCATACTCGACGCGCCAGCACAGTCGGCAGCCCCTTGTGCAGTTCCCGACAAAGCGGCCGAGAGCGCAAATCAAGCAATCGCAGCTCGCGTTCAATACACTCAGATTGCTGTGACCAACAATCAAGATCTCCTGGATATCTGCTGCCAGGAACTATACGTAGCGCTCATGATGTCGTTGATCGAGGCTGAAGGCGCGCCGCCCATGGCAGATACGACATTCGTGGAAGATTCTCAACTCCTCCGACTAGAACATCCGACTGTTAGCGTTTTTGCCGATGCATTTGTGGAAGGTGGGTTGGGTTCTTATGCCAACGCACTGCTATGCATTGTGCCAGCGTTGCGAAAGAAACTTCCCAGCCTGGGTTCGGACACCATGCTCTCGACAATTCTTCAAACTGCCACAACGTATCGCCGTGAAAAGGAATGGAGCAGGGCCGAAGTTGCATTAAGATGGGCGTGTGCGCGTACGGAAGATTTGGATTCCTCCGGCCAGCACTTCGAACACGCCCTGCGAGCTCTATGTGAGCTCTATCGGTTCGCGCTGTCGACCTTCTCCGAGTCGGAGCGAAAATTCGGGCTGAGTGGTATCAAATGGGTTGTTGAAAAGTATGGCAGCAGGCGCAAGAGTGAGCATCATGTGAAGGACATCGTGGATTGCTATAGCGAGATTGCACGACGTTTTCGCGCCGGTGATGCCCAGGCGACTCGAGTGGAAGGTGCAGGCCAGCTGTTGAGGGCAATAAAATGTGAAGACCGGGGAGAGGCAATATTCAACTTATGTCTTGTTGTTCCGGGGTCAATCCATGACGGTACGCTTGCGTTGGCTGCACGGAACAACTGGCCTGAAGTCGTGAGCGGACTACTAGAGATGGGAGCCAAACCAGACGACTGCTACTTCTCCGATACGGGCCTTTTCTATTGTGCCCAACGTGGGCATGAAACATGTGCCAGCATTTTGATCGACCACGGTGCATCCCCAGACATGGGTTTCGAAAAGGAAACGCCATTGCTCCAAGCAGCGAAGAATGGCCATGCGAATATTGTCAAGCTTCTTCTCAAAACTAGCTTCGTGGATGTGAACTCGGGAGGCTCCGGAGGCGATACTCCGCTCAAAGCAGCGGCTAGGAATGGACAAGTAGAAGTCGTCAAGCTTCTCCTTGCCAATGAGAACAAAGTGAATTCCACGAATTCGGCATTTGATCTGGCGGCTGAGGAAGGACATGCCGATATCGTCAAGCTGATCCTCGACACGGGCGATGTGATTAGCACTTACAGCGGGCTGCTGCTAGCGGCCAAAAGAGGCCATGCGGAAGTTTTCAAACTTCTCTTCGATGAAAGAATGAGTGGTGCAGGTCTAAAGGACCCACTTCTCATTGCCGCTCGCCGGGGATACGTGGATATCCTCAAGCTTCTTCTTAATGCTGAAAACATTGACGTGGATGTAGCAGACGATAACAATCGCACGGCACTGTCATGGGCTGCTAGCGGTGGGCATCAGGAAGCCGTGAGACTATTGCTGAAGCATGGTGCGGATCTTGAGTCGAAAGACGAAGAAGACGATCAAACACCGCTAGCCTGGGCTGCTCACGAAGGACACGCGGATGTAGTGCGAGAACTGCTTGATCAAGGCGCAAACAAGGACGTTCAAAACGGATCCCGCGAGACGCCATTGATGCTAGCTACGCTGAGCATGTATCGCAATCCTTCTAGACCACCCTCGGCTAGCGCTAAAGCTGCTGTGAGTCTATTGCTTGGAGCGCGTGCTAATGTAGAGCTGAAGAATCACATGGGCATGTCGGTGCTTGCTCAATCAGCACTTAGAGGACAAAAAGAAGTGGTGGAGTTGTTGTTTCATTACGGTGTTGAGTTGGAGTCAAGAAGCAACTCTGGAATGACGCCGCTGATGTGGGCTGCAAGCGATGCGCGAGAAGAAACATTGCAGATGCTGCTTGAAAAAGGTGCTGATGTTGAGGCGAAGGACGCCTCTGGAAAAACAACCCTAATGTACGCTGCGGGATGTATACGAGGACAAGAAGTTTTGCAAAGGATGCTCAACACAAATGCGGACATCGAGGCAAGAGATAAAGATGGTCAGACAGCGCTATTGTACGCCGTGAAGAAAGGTGTAGAGGAGAACGTGCGGATGCTGCTTATGAAGAACGTTGACATAGAGGCAAAGGACAAGAACGGCCGCACGGCGCTCATGCATGCCGCGGCGAATGGATATGCCGAAATCGTCAAGATGCTGCTTAGTAGCGGAGCTCAGGACAAAGCGGTGGATACCCAGAATTGCACGGCGCTAACGTTGGCGAGGGAACACCGGCGACCAAACTTAACAGTTATTCAGATGCTAGAGTCATATAACCCTTCTAGTGATTCTTAGCAAAAGTAGGCAGTTCGCTTTTGTAGGCATTCCGTCCGTAGGGTATGCCAATAAATGTTTTAGCACTTCTCGGTTGCAGTTCATGGTCTATGGCTACTAATTGACACAGTCTTACCCAATACCCATAGGCAGCAAGACGCGCATCGTAACCTAAGTGCTATGTCGAGAGAGATCTTGTCATTCAAGGCCGTTCTAAAGTATAAGAGAGGACGGAGATACAGGAACCATGCCTAGTTTTCTGCGCCCTCATGTTACTGGGAGTCTCGCACTGTAACGGAACGGGATTTGAGATGGAAACCTGCTTACGGGTGTAAAGCGCACCTTTTACAGTATCCATGTTCAACGTTCTGGCTTTTGAAGGTTCCAACCCTTGGTATTAAGGCTGTGTTGACCTACAAGGCGTCTCAGACGCGGAGGGATTGGGGTCGATGGCTGGAGCGATGCCACAAGCATGTTCTTGTCCTTTGACGAGTTGGCTGCCGTGCGCGTCTTGTCGCCGTACATGATTAATAGGATTTTGAGTTGACATCCGGACGCGGTAGTACGGTCGAGGATAAACCTTAAGAGTCCGAGGAAACGATCGACCCAGTTCTGATCATGACGGTACATCTTGTGTATATCCTGGGTCTCTATAACCACAAAAGCTCTGGGGAGTTTCGTGAGGAGCAGGCATATCAGGTCAACCCATTCGCGTTCTGTGTGGAAGCCTTGGGTCTTCGAAAGGTTCAGTTGCTCACCAAACTCCATAAACAGGTCACGCGAATGCTGCAACGCTTGGAAGATAATGGTCTTGAAGACGTCTGTTATAGTCGTGACATGTTTGGACCAGGGGCCTGAAGAGATATTCCAGAACACGCATTGGTTGTTCGCACGGAGGTGCTTGACGACGTCCGCTGCGAGCTCTGTGGCTTGTTTCTGCGCGCAAAGCCCTGCTTGTAGGACCAGAAATGATGCATACTTGCTGCTGGCCCAATCCCGTAACATGCGTTCAACTTTAAGCTTGTCACGAGTAGGCAAGCTCGGCATCGGACTGCTACGGGCCAATGATTGGATTTTGAGCAGAGCGGCATCAGGTAAGACCGTTGGCATGAATGACCGGACAACGTGTTGGAACTCCAATCGATATACGCTTTGGCTCGTACTTCGAATGTCTCCACTCATTTGCTCGATTGTCCATTTGCTTGAAGTCGCAATTTGTATCATTTGAATCATCTGGGCTTCGAGCTTCGTCTGTCTGTCCGATAGTTTCACAACGCTTGTGTTGATTTCTTTAAGCTGGTTCGTCTGAGCATTATACACATTGTCCACCTTCGCATCAATCTCTATGAGTTTAGAATGGTCTAGCTCAGAGAGAGCGTGGATGGCGCGGATCTCGACTCGCGCTCCGCCGTTGGCAAGACCTTCAACAAGCGTCGAGCATAGTTCGATATCCGAAATTAAATTCTTATACTTGAGCTCAAACGGATTCTTTAAAGAAGACCAGAGGCGGCCCCAAGAGCTTTGGTTGTACCATCGCACACATAGGTGGAGGAACATAATCAAGCAGGTGTACAACCTAGAAAGCGCAGCTTTCATGTCCACAGTTTGGTAGAGCTCCACGCTCAGATGTGCTCGGGGAAGTACGTCACCAATTGTGACTAGGGCCTTAGACAGTTCCTCGACGAGTGTTGCGCGGTTGATGATGCCCTATAGGGGCCGGTATTAGAGCTTCGCGCTATAGAAACATACGGACTGTGACGTACCATCAGGACAAATTTGATAGCGCCCCAGGCTAAGGTGACATACTCGGGATGGTGCTGTGCTAGCACATCAAGCACTGGCGCGTAGTGCATGATGCGACCCGATAACTTTTCGAGCCATTGTCTTGCCCCGGTGTGCTTCGCTGATGTATCCATGTACTTCTGTTTCGCTTTTTCTACAATTGCGTATACGTCTTCTATGGATGCTAGGTTCTCTATCGGCACTGGTGAATCGGAATCGATGCGAATCTCAGCTTTGAGAAGCTCCACCGCATCATGGTAAGCCTCAGTAACGATGTCCCGATTTCTGCATGTGTCAACACCGGAACGATAGATCAGAATGAGGGTCGAATATACCCATATCCTGGAACTGCACTATACCAGGTTGCATGGCGATCGCGCATCGCTAAGACTGGCATGCTGAACCCCAAATTCCTCTGGTGGCTGTTGTTCGCCTCGGCCTCCACATCCCTTCGCCGGATCAGTTGAGGTGGAACCGCACACAACAGAGATGGGATGAACAATAAACTCGTCTGAGTAGCAGTTCAGATGTGAGCCAGTTTGGAGTGTCGAGAAAGAGTGTTGGAGTGAAGTGGCGGGGTGATGCTGAGGGGAAGGCTGTGTTGGAGGGCTGAGCTCTGCCAAGTCGTGGCGCATGCATGATGGTATCGGCGTGTCCGTCACGACATCCGCCACGACATCCGCCACGACATCTGTCACGACATCCTTTGCCTAATCTCATATTCCATCTCAAATAACGCTCTCATCATCTCTGGATCAAGTTCGCTTTGCCATAGGGAAGCGACAGTTGCGGGACGCGAAAGAAGGTGTAGTCGGCACTGGACCCTCAATCAGCCTCTCTGTTGGCCTGACCGGACAACATGCTTCCCACTGGTAGGAGCCCATTCCGCAAACCTGATCAAACACAAGACATTGCAAATAAGTTCAGAACAGCCGGCACGGTATTATCCTCCGACACTCCTGGCAATATACTTCGCGATGAGAAAGCATTGTGCAAGGTGATGGGCGTTGATACTCACCTCAACCGCCGCGAAGGATTTGCGCTGGAGCCGTTAAACTATGCTGCCGAAAGCGGTGAGGAAGTAAATCGCGCTAGAAATATTATTCAACAGCCATCGCCCGCCACTCTAACCGTGCGAGAATCGTCCTTCTCTCCTCTTTCGCACGATGAGATACCGAACATAAATTATTCTGTAGCGCCATACCTACAGATTCCATTCGACTACCCCCAGGGAATTCAAAACTCCGCGATTCCTGGCTATCCAAATCCCTACAACCACACCATTATCAAGAAGGTCACCAGCAACCCACAGAGACGAGTGCTCATTAACTCTGAACCCCTGAGGGGAGTTCAGTCGGCAAGTAACCAGTTTGATAACTACGCACAGAACATCCAAAATGTGCGGCAGCCTGAAGTTACAGTATGTACCCATGGATTAGCCTGCCGTATAGAGTCTCAATTAACACAATACCTTTGCAGACCGGTTACAGCGCTCATGGCTTGCTTGTCCCTCAACCAACCGGCTCAAGCAAAAATCACGTCCTCCAGCACTATCAGATGGAACTCATGTTGCTTGAACGACAGAATAAAAAACGCTTGCTTATGGCTCAACAAGAGCAAGACGCTATGGACGAACTCCGCAAAGAGGACGTGGAAAAGCAGCAAAACAGCTCATCCCAGACAACAGACCTCAATAAACAGGTGGAAGTCCCCGGTTTATCTACAATAGAGGAGGCCGATGGGTACAACAGCGACGCTACGGAGCCGCAGGTCGAGCAGCACTCCATGAAGCATCCGCACGTACGCACGAAAACACCTTTCAAGTACACCATATCTGAAGACTTGACGGTCAACGACGAAATCCGTCATCAGGCGCAATTCGTAGCCTTGCAGGGCCCTACCAAACCGCGATTCATGCTGTCCGAGCATCGCCTTCCGTGATCAGAGTTGCCGACGTCGACAACCGAATAACACAGCTTTAACTTGGAGCTATATATCAGCCAGTGCATTCAGATTAGTTCAATCTTACGCGTAGTCATAACAAACATTTGATGGATCGAAGTGAACCTACCCCGACAACTCCATAAAAAGCGTACATCGCTCGAACCGGACCAGAAGAAGACAGTCAAAAAAGCAGATTTGCGTACACTTTCTTCTCGACATGATATTGCGTCGAAAGTAGGGCAATACACTGTAACGATGTCATAAGACATTTATGCTATCTAAATCCTAGTGCATCCACTTAGGGAATGCAGCACCGCACAGAGCAAATCACGGCTCGCAGGAACTCAGCGGAACATATTTGACAGAGCTGATTAGCCCAGTGCTAACAAACTTACTCTTTTACAATCTAGAATCGAGTGTTTTGTTCTTTGAGTTGCGCTTCTCATTGTTTAAACTTGGTGGCTAGCGAGCTAGCTGCTGCTTCACAACGTTTTCACCCAGTCAGTGGTTGCTTATATGCGCCCAACCACTCCACTCGATTATAAGAACTGTCATTCGTGCTCGAAATCTACTGTGCTCACTTTTGTATCCTGATTTCGTCTATTGGTAGCATTGTGCGAGGCTCTCCTGCTTTCAAGGTGGGCGGGGACAACTCTGCAAGCGAGCCAATGAAAAGTGATAAAGACCCCTGAGCGCGCATGAAACCTGCCAGCCACCTTGCCTTGCCACGTAATCTCTTGCACGGAGGCTCATCATATTCACTCTGACATTCGCCCTCCCTATTTCGACAGCGCGATGAGTTCACCATATTCAGCGAGCTTGAGCCGGGTGCCAACCACGCAGCCACTAGAGGAGCATGATGCCACGGCGGGCGTTTCCGTGATCGGAACGGCCAATCAACTTCCTATTAAGGCTCATATTAAGCATACACTCTCGTCAGCATCAGCAAACCCAGCTCAGGTTCAATACATCGTTTTGCACCAAGTGCAATGCAACTCAAGCCACACAGCCCATGGACATGAATCCATCGCGTACTATTTCGACATTCCACGCCTCCTTGCAGGCGCAAATAGAACTAGTGTTCTACGGGGACAACACCGTATGACGAATGTCGAAGGCTATCTCGAAGACCACCCAGCCACCGCTTTTGCGGTCTGCCTGAAGTACGACTGCAACAGCTATCATGCAGAAATTGAGGGCTCGTTCGTACGCCATTGGATGCCTCCGATGCCCGACGGGATTGCGTTAGAAGCAAAGCCATACTTCTTCATACTGCAGGAAGACGCAAAGCAGGCGACAGCAACTTCGGAAACCATCATCCCATCGAAAGCACTAAAAAGGGCTTTGGACGCGTTATGCGCATACCATCCCAAGCATTTACAGAATTGGGACTATGAGACGAACTTCAACTACCCGTACCTGCAGCTCTTCCACTGTAGGGCTTTATTTACTGGAGCTCCAGCAAGCAAGTTGACTCCGTCTTACCAGCATCAGCTGAAGAGTTTGTCGAGTTACTTCGATACGCATTTGGCTATGGAATACGCCGAAGCAGAAGCACTCTTTCAAAAAGGTCTAGTGAGCAAGAAACATTGGGCAAAGTTATTTCGCCCAAACGAGATGGTTATCACAATGCCAGATGGTGAACCTGTAGCTCACCTTACCATATCATCTCCGCTGGAAGAGATCGCCCAATTAGTCCTACCCTGTTGGTCATGGCAATTCGATGGACAATTTATCCGGAAAACGAAGCAACTGAAAATCTGGTGGCCATCACCTCGGTCCGACACCATTCCAATATCTGAGCTGTCAGTATATCCGCTGCGGCTCGATACCTCAGGCTTGGAAGACAAGCTACGGCGCCGTGGTGAGGTTTTCTGGTCCTGTCGCAAGCGGAGGTATGTGAGCTACGATGTATCATTGCAAGGAATGGAGGTCCAAATAGTAAAATCTAACTTTTCCATTGGTACTGGTGACCTATGCTAATATATACAGGCGAATCTACGTTATATGGTAGACATGAGAACCTACAAAATGATGCACGGTTCGGCAAGCGAGCCTTCGACGCTCGATGAGCTGGACGAACATGCAATGTACGAAGAGAACCCTCCGGAAGAGCCTTTCACTCTTCTCTTACCGGCGACTATCAAAGGTTTCGGGTTTCATAACAAGAAGTGGAGTGAGTAAATTGTAGATGAGCGCAAGGCCTGGGCTAATGCACCAACCAGATGAGTTACAGGTGGAGCACATACGTAACATAGAATGGAATAAAGACGCTTTCGATCATAGCTTGGTGCTTGAAGAGGAGAAGAAGGAGCTAATCAGAGCGCTTGTTACCGTGCACATCGGCAAGAAGGGTGGTAATGGAGTGAAAGATACTGCCAAGGCTGATTTCATGGCGGGTAAAGGAGAAGGGCTCCTCATTTTGCTCCATGGAGGTCCGGGGACCGGTAAAACTCTTACTGCTGAGAGCGTTGCTGAATTCGCTGAGAGGCCTCTCTATCGAGTAACGTGTGGCGATATTGGCACTGATCCTGAGGGTGTTGAAAAGTACCTCGAGTCGGTACTATTCATTGGGAGCACCTGGGGTTGCGTTGTTCTGCTAGATGAGGCCGACGTCTTCCTAGAAGAACGGACGAAACTCGATCTGGATCGCAACGCTCTGGTATCGGTATTTCTTCGGGTACTAGAGTACTACGACGGTATTTTGATTCTAACTTCTAACCGCATTGGTACGTTCGACGAGGCATTCAAATCTCGCGTACAGCTAGCTCTTCACTATCCACCATTGAACGAAGACGGCCGATGGGAGGTCTGGCGAAACTTCACCCAACTGTTGGCGGACGCAGGCGAGGACGCCAACTATGACGAAATCAACAAGAAATTGCGCGTCCTGGCGCGGCACGAACTGAACGGACGACAAATCAGAAACACGATAAATACCGCAAGGCAGTTGGCGCGGTATAAACAAGAGACGCTGAGGTACAAGCATGTTGACCAGGCTATCCGCAATGTTATCGAGTTTGAGAAGTATGTTACGGACATGCATGGTCACAATGAGGAGTATGCGAGGGATATGGGAAATCGAAACGATGTCGTCAATACGACGTCCTCATTTTGAGGTCCACACCATTGCACTACAAGTGCGCTTCGTGTCTTAGTTCGCTCGGACAGTCCCTACCTGATGACCATTGTCGATGATTCGGTACCATGGGTTGGCAGATGATGTTTGAGATGTTGGCGATTAGGTAACATTCCTTCCATGGTTTATTATACATAGACTAAGGAGACTCGTCACTATAACTTCCATTACTATCTTGTGTGCGCCGCCAAGGCAAGAAACCGCCAGCCAACTACAGGTTTCAATGACTGTGCGAGTCTGATCGATAGTTATGTATATGCCCTAAGCCTAAGTCGCTTTAGATGGCACGTCCTTCGATGGAGGAAGCCCGGGTAGAATATTAACAATCTAGCACTTATAACCCTCGAAGTTGCGGCTCACCAGCACGTAATGTGACCAAGTGACATCACCAAGTACCTAAGATGGTAATGCATAGAGCTTCAGACGTTTCCTCATCCTACTACGACGGGGTTGAAAGGAACAGGCGCGTTCTCGTATGATACACGTAAGGTCTCGAGAGTTGAAATCGATCTTAGCGGGCAATGAACATTAACTAACGTAAGCACGCATCTGCAGCTACTTTAAGTTGCTATTATGCACCTACTGTATCGCGAACAAAAGGCTAACCTTCTGTTCCTAAGAATAGAGGTATATTTAACCGTGACATACTGTTTACGCCTCCCACATGTAAAATAGCCTAACTGGATCACTAAGCTCAGTGAGAGGCTGCCAGAACCTACAAGACCGAATGGTGTTACAGCCCCTCGAAGATGCTGGGTCCGGCCGTCTTCATATCGTAATTTCATGCCCTTCTGCACTTTTGAGTACAGTACTCTTGAAGCCATAACTTCCATTCTTTCGAGCTCAAATCCGAAGAGGTTTCGAACGGAATAGGAAGAAAAGGCGAGGTTTCGGGAAAGAGGAACGATATGGAAGATATCGGGGGGATAGCAAGCCGTTTACTCTTCATTGCCCTACAAAAAATCCCAACCAGCAACTTTAGTTTGTGTTGATCGCGAACGAATGCATCGGGATCGATTTTCAGATCCGCTACAATAGACATGCTCAAGGGGTAGATGATAGCCGAATACAGCTTCAACTGTATTGAAGAGGTCGAGCCCTTCGGCGGCGAAGCAGAAGGCCAGCTTAGAACCGTCGGCGGCATCGATATCGTCGTCTGCGGCGCCTCCGGAGTGCTTTAGCACCTTAAGAGAGAGAAGTCTTGCTGTTAGCGGGGTAGCTATATTGCTTCGACAAAAATGTGTATCCATGTATTGTTAGATGTTTACTCAACATCATCAGGCGGAATACTCGGGTGTCGGATTGTGAGTGCCGTCGGAGTACAGGACACCAATGCGGCAACATGTAAGCTCTACCCGAGGGCAATATCGCTCAACTCACATCCTACTATAATCATTTGAGGCGTGAAAAGCATCATTTCGTGTTTACACTTCGGGTCCAAATACGCTTTGAGATCGCTATGCCGGACATGTGTTCCAGCAAGGTGGCGAACCTCGCATAATTTATCCAGCGCCAGCGCGCATCTTACCCAGCATGCTACATTATTTCCGGCTCTTAGCTCGAGAGCTTCGATCGAGGCGAGGGAGGAGCTGCGCTGTTCGAAGTCGTTTGTGGAAAGCGCCGTGATTTGTTCAAGCTACCACCCTCAGTGTAAGCATACCATAGGTAAAGTTCTCAATATTTATCCACGAGACAACTTACTCTGATTCGAAGTGATTGCCGTAGTACTGCAGCACCGTAGCGGTTAGAGTGCAGGGCTTGACATGTTGTTGACAGGGCTAGTAAGCCTTTCCCGGAACAGAAGCCATCGATTCTCTGCATGAGCTTGGTGGCGAGAGCACTGAGCTGTGGTATTATGCGAGTTGTATGAAATGTCACGGGAGGATGATATTAGAGATGTCGCTCGATGAACTTTCGCTGGAAGGAAGCCTCAGTGTTCGCTTGCGCCGGAAAGCCCCGAGCCGAGCGACAGTCTCGTGCACCACCAACGAAGGCTACCGAGCCGGCTCCCGACACTGAGAAACACAAGTTCATTTCGCTGTACTATATTTCCTGTGTGTAAAAAGAAAATGAGGGCGAGGATTATCAATTGCGGTGAGACAATAGTGGCAATGCATTTAACTAAAATATCCTCAAAACTACTCTCCGTGTAGAACTCGCTTATCTTCTTCTGTCACAGTGAGGGTTCAGAGGGAATCACTGTGAGGGAAAGAAGTGAAATCTGCGGTTGATTGTAATAGCTCTGTATAAGAGCAGCTTATATAGAACAGAATGCGGCGTAGCAGCCAGGAGTAGTCATGTGAGCTGACCTGGTGTGTGAGCTAGCCTGATATCTTCTCTGGACTGGTCTTCCTGGGACGAGCCAAAGACCTTCAGCTTCCGTCCATGCCACTTTAAGCTAGTGTAGATCGTTCCGTTTAGTAACTCCAAAAGAGCATCTTCAACAGGTCTCATGAAATATATGAGAGAACGACGGTGATCACGAACCTCTTCGTGAGGGACAACCCGATGCATGGCAGACTTGAAAACTCCTCCGCTTAAGAGATGTAATGAGTCGCCAACATTAACTAAGAGACTGTCTTGCTGTGGCTTAACGAAGAGCCACTTATTTGACCCCTTACTCAATATCTGCAAGCCGTTCTCTGTTGTGGAGAGAAACGTAAGAGTTTCTATATCGGTGTGAGGAACGTGGCCAAGTTGGTGACCCTATGGATCATTAACTACTGTATCTTAGAAAACTGAGGTTTGAGGTAGAAAGTACGTCGGGATGATGGTATTGTAGAACCCGCGATGCTCGGCCAGAATCAAACGAATGACGCAAATTCTGAAGTACCGCCAGACCAAGGCTCTGCTATTGCCTCATATATCTGGCCAGAAGGGGGCGATGGGTGTGTACAATGGTTGAGCGTTCAAGAATCGCCGGATAGTTCTCCACAAGCCACTCGTAGGGTATCTGACGGAATAGCATGCTAGTAAGCTTTAGATCTCGAAGCTATGCTTTCATACTAAATTTTCACTAGCACATACCAGATAATTCTTGAAGCCGTTCATTTTGCCGTCAATCGCTCCTGTTTCCCAACCCGTGAGCTTGAATCTTGGCAACATCAGCTTCTTGGAGTACACGAGTGCGTGGACATTCCATACCCTGTTATTCTTGGTCGGCCAAGTTCTGTGAAGTCGTACTGTAATTTCGTCATATCGCAAATATCAAATAGTGCATTTGAAAATGCGCCGAGTTCCATCCAGTCTTTTTGCTGGGGACCGTCTGCAGTGTCCACGTACAGGTGGAACAGACCATCCCCTCTGCACGCTTCCCGTAACATGGCAACGGTTTCCGGTTCGCCGCTTAAAAGCTTCTGATAAGAAAGGACTTTAAGCTTAGCTTCATCACTATCAATGCTATCGATGCTATCGATTTGCATCATCTTCCTCAGGGGGGGGGGGGAACAAGCGAGGCGTAGTTGAGATTTTAATTGTAGAGGGATGCCCGTTCTTCTTCTACAGACTAGGCCACTACCAGCCCTTTTATTATCACCTTACCTGTGGTGCGAAGTTCGGACTTGCAGTCCACATGATGCATGCGGTGTAAGACTGTGATTCAGTGGCTAAGGCCGCCACTATGTACTGTACCACCAGCAGAGATAAGAGATACCCAATCACCGGCTTGAACCTAACCTAACACTCTGACGTCCACGATCGTATGATATTTATCCCGCACGCTAGATAAACAGGACATGTATAACTTTACCCGAACACAGAAATTCGGGATACCGAATTGTACCGATCAGGGCAGCCGATACGCTTGGACTCTCGAACCTATTGCTAAGATTTGGACCTCAGGCGTGAACGCGCCGTGGGGTATACCATGGAATCTATTCCGTATACCACTTCCACGAAGGTACAGCGCCGGTGGATCGTGGGAGTTGTTGCCTCTACTTCTTAGTTTTCCACCGTAAGCAGTTTTATCTACTATCCAATCCTACTACTTCTCGCAAATGCCCTGCATACGACAACCGAAAAAATCAACCTCATAGTCACGTCGTATCTAGCCATTGCAGGGGTGGCGGCATCCATTACAGGGGACGCGGCGGACATGTTTGGCCGGCGGCTTGTTTATTTAATCACCCTTACAACATATCTCCTCGCAAACATTGCATTGGCAGTTTAGGGGTCGTCCATCGTGTTGTTGTTACTCAGGATGCTTCAAGCGGCCGGTGTATCTGGTATACGCTGTCCGCCCGACTGTGGAAGACGTCTGAAAACCAAGGGACCTTCTCTATCACATACGGAGTCGTCTCCGACATTTCTATCCCTGCAGAAAGAGGAAAATTTGTAAGCGCGTTATCAATAGGGTACAAATATTTGTTCTTTTAATTTCAAAACATACAAGCTCAGGATTGACAAATTTAGGTTCACTACCGCGCCTAGTCTCGGTCCCCTCCTCGGTGGGGCCCTAGCTTACCATACTAACTAGAGATGGTATTTTAGTTCTTAACAATTGCATCTTCGGCTGTGCTCCTAATAATAGCCCTCTTTCTTCCGGAAACCGCACGTACAATTGTGGGGAACGGCTCTATCCCTCCACCCTGTTACTCTCGACCTTGGTTGCCTTCCCTTATGCGACCTTGGATGATTGTTGACGAGCAAACTGCATCTCTGATATTCCGTAAAAATCGATTCCAAATCCTCTCCGTAGCTTGAGGATACTCTACCACCCGGATACCGATATTAGCATATCAGCTGGAAGTATCCACTACATGGTCTATTGTAGCTCTCATGCCTCTTTTCCAACCATTTTCAACGCCAGATATGAGCTCAATCAGTTACAAACCGGAATTAGCTGTCTCCCGTTTGGCCTGGGCAGTCTTGCCTCCACTCTTATATCCGGCAAACCCATGGACCGTGATTATAAGATAATAGCCAGAACCCACAATTTCCCCACGAGCAGAGGCAGAGACACGGGAGATGATCTACGTTCGTTTCCGATTGAGAAGGCTCGCCTGCGCAGTATTCTTGTACCCACACTCTTGGCGTGCGGCTCCATTATCGGTTACGGATGGGCAACCGACGTACGAGCAGTAAATACATTTGTTCCTGCTATTCCTCTTCCCTACTAGCATGCCCTACAATTCTGATTAAGACTAGCATATAGACATACCCATGACAATGCAGGCTATTTCAGAATTCAGCATCCAGACCTGCTTCAATGTATGATTTCCTGTCCACAGTAGGGAGCAATCTTCTGTTAATTAACACGTTCTCTGTTGCTTGTATTACAACACGCTGGTGAATCACGAAGCGCCGGCGAGCGCCTAAGCTTCTTTCAATATGGTCAGATGCGCATTCTCAGCGCTAGTGATTGCATTGTTACAAAGGTTGATTGAATACAACGAGGTTCGGAGTGGGTTTTACCATTGCAGGAAGATCTTACATTCTGTCCGCTGTTCTTTATCAACTTGAGATGCGGAAAGGAGTGAAATGGAGAGAAAAACGCCGTGTGACTAAGGACATAAGTTTAGCTCAGTGAAATATCTAAGATGTCCAAGGTGAACACGAAACCCGAGTGAACTAGACACGATAGGATTAAACAATCGTGATCTGCATTTGGAAGAGCAGCCAAGTGCCACAGCCAAAGCCTCATTCACCTTGGTATCCATCCGGGAACTTCTCAACAAGCTTCCGAATCTCAGAAATCACACTAAAAAGGGTTAGCAAAGTTCCTTGTTCGTCAATTATATCATCGAGGGTCACATACAACCTCCGAAATACGGTAGTATCAGACTACGAAGTCGATGCGCACAGATGTCCTCGTCTAAAAGCGTCAGTGCTAGCCCAACTTTAAAGAACTTAGACCTCGTGGGGGCATAGATTTTGTAGAGGTTAATACGGTCTTCATAATCGACCTCGGGCATGGGGATGGGGAAATGCTTGTGATATTCTCGCATCTGGTGCCTCCCCATTCTGTATCGAGGAACCTTCATGCTATCGAGATCATCTAGTCATGTCTTAGCATTATCACTACGGATAGATTGAGGCCGTCTTACACTTTTGAACATGGGTGGTTTTCCGGTATCTGCCTTTGTAGCAATGTTTTGATACCAGGTATCTCCACGCACCAGAACAGGGATGACCTGCCTTCCATGGGACTCTAGTGGTCGCAGAAGCCTTGGAATAACCTTCTCATAAAGATCTGTGAGCAAGATGGCAAGCTCCTGGTCAGTTCCATGCACTTCGAATATCGCATCACTGAGTGTCTTGCCACATGGTCCCCTCGTAGGTCATCGTTGGAAAGCCGAATTTGCTGTTGAATGACAAGGGCGTACTCCCCCTACCCAGCTTGGCGAGCAATGTGCAAAAGAGTTGGACGTCTAGCAGATTCTCCATCATATTGATGAAGTCGCAGAGGTAGAATTGCGTATCGGAACGAGATTTGTATGTTCCCCGTGCGACAGGTCGTGGACCCCTCGGGAATTGCCCGATGCAAGGCTTTGACACCTTCGAATTCGCCCTGGGACATTCCTTTGCCTACATCGCCCGTTGCCACTTTGAGGAAGTAAGCATGTTCATTACCGTCGCAAAATCGTACTCGTACTCGGGCGGTTCGTGCCCAGAAACTGGCACAGTGGGACAATGTCTCAATGACCGTAGTTCCGTCTAGAAACCCTGCTAACGCACAACAGAATCGACTTCAGATCTTCGATACATTTTGTACGATACTTACATGCAGCCATATTCTCCTCAATTTCCACCACCTCAAACATTTCCTGCTTTTACAGGCAGGCATTCCGGTGAGATCCGACATGGTCGAATTTGTTGTGGCCTGTCTTCAGGGTGCGAAGCTTCGCAGTGCAGGGCGGATGGCAAGGAAAGCACGATTCATGGATAATGGTGGCGGAACCATTGCGTATTGCTCAGCTAGAGCCGGCTATTCGCAATTATAACGTACGATTTACCTGCGCGACATCCTGCAGAGTCTCCTAGGAGAATGCGGACGGCGTTGATAACCCCAGAATCTACCCTTCTTCGCTCTCGACCTGTTTTGCGATCTGTGTTTCGTCGTTCTCGGACGAACTTTCATCACTGTCAGACTTGCTTGCTCCCTTGCGCGTGTCTTCCCTAGCTGTGTTAGCCAACGCTGCCCTTGAAGACGTCGGCAGCCTTACTGGAGGAGTGCTTGAGGCTGAAGCGTTTGGCAACGGAGAACAGTTGCTCAGTATACCCGACCGTTGGCTTCACGGGAAGCACCACATTATGGCGGTTAAGCTGTCTGGAAAGCTTGGGCCAGGCCGTATCAATGTGGTAGATAATGGACAGTTAGTAGGCCGCCACTGCGGGGCACTATGGCGGAAGAAGAACGAGGGGAATTACGCTGCAGCTGCGTCCACAGGCGCGGCAGAGTAGTCCACGCAAAAGCCAAAAAAAAAAAGGCCCCTATGCGCCCTATTTTTGATCGTGCAATACCCCATACTGCACCACCCAGCCGTGGAGCATGTGCGTGCAACGCGGTCCATGTTGTTGATAATATGCCAAGAATGCGCTGGAGAGTTAAAGGCTGAGCTGGTGGGACCGCGACAACTAGGACTCTGACAGGCGGGACTGCGACAAGTGGGGCTAGCGGTGGGAGCCGCGACGGGGCCGGACTACGCCGACCTTCTTGCTTGACTAGCGGGAGCTGAACAGGCTATTGAGGTAAAGAAGATTCCCAATCCGACGGAGAGGAATGAGGTCCTGGAGACCAGGAAGTGTCCCGATGACGTGGCGGTCGTTCTTAACTTCGCGCCACCAGGCGCTTGTAGACTAGTGAGGTATCATAAAGTGGGTGGTGGTGACATGAAACCAAGACTAGGACCGAAACCCTAGAGGTGTAGGCGCTTGCGTAGTTTTGAGTTGTTGTTGGGGCGTAGAGTGTTAGTTACAAATTAGGCCTCTCGTACACAGACACTGGGCTGGGGATGTCGTTACCGAAAGGAAAAAGGAGTAGCTGTCGAGAGGAAACGGCGTAAGGGGGAAAACTGAACGTTTTAGGCGCGTAGGTAAAAGGATATCGATACATTACTACCGGATTGGGGCGAGAAAAGGTTGGACGAAAAGACTACGAATAAAGTAATACTGCGTATGAGTTAGATCTCGAAGGCCAGAGAATGGAGAATTGATAAGGACCCCGGTTAGAAGTAGAGGAAGGAAGCGAGATGACAAGATGATACAGTTCGAAGTGCCACCGCAACGCTTGGGAAACCCAAGAGTCAAGGGGGGGCAGAACGAGGCTGGCGACGGTAGAAGCATTAAGGGGTAAGTCAATGCTCAGAGGTACCTCCCATATGTCCTCTTCCACGGCGGCACGCGCCCCCATGGCCGTGTCGGATCTCTCCCCGTCTCTCCTCCCTCTCCCTCTTTGTGTTCTGCCTCCCCCACCTCCATCCGAACGTCTGCCCCCCGCATCGCCACCGGCCCCTGGACGAACGGCCCCTGGACGAACGGCCCCTGGACGAACGGCCCCTGGACGAACGGCCCGGCTCCGACGGTAGCGGAAAGACGCCAAAGGCGTCTGGAACAAGTATAGAAGCAACAGTGAAGGAGGGACTGCAATGAAGAAGGGCGTGTTTTCGTTGGTGCCGGCAGTAACGGTGGAAATGGTGGGGACGCAAAAGTAAGTGAGAAGGGAGGGCGCAAACGACGGGGTGAGCATAAGGACGGTGCGGGCACTTGAATTACTAGAGAAGCGTTAGTAAATATAGTCAAGGCATGGAGCTGGGATAACCATACCGTTTAACGAGTCAGAGAAGATACAAGAATGCTTAGGCAACAATGGCGAAGAGAGAGAGAGGGTGACGGACTGCTGCGGGGGATGGAGCACTGAGGATGCATTGTCAAGAGCGTCTGCTGACCACGTCTTCTAGGTCTACCGCGCATCATACGCAAGGCGCACGAACGTAACACGCGCCTCTATGCTCGGGCAAATACGTTGGCCGAGGCATCGAATCAGGAGGGCCAGTTGAAGCAGCCGAGGCGAGGCTGCAGGAATCGAGGTGAAACAGAAACTCTTATATCCCGCAAGACTAGCGGATACATCTTAGTGAGTTGGATCTTCCCGAAAATGGCAAGCTGAAAGCGAAGGAGTGGTTCAAACACTTGATTCAAGTGTTGAAGGCACACGGGGCTGAGATCACCCCGCCGAACAAGAGCCTGCCCGACGCAGTAACGCATGTTCATTAGCTGGGGCGAGAGAATGAGCGGCTGAAGCAGGGGAAGTTAGGATCGGATAAAAACCGGTTTAGAACGCAAAGCAGCCGTGGACACAGGCTGGCCTATCAATGCATGAAGGACATAGAGTAAAGGAGGCGGAGCAAGAGGTACAGCGTTTGACATTGGATGCGCAGGAATGACAAGATGCAAATGGCTTTAAGTTCGCAAGATACCGCATCTCCTCCAGCTCACTAGATGCTCATCTCAGCCTGCGTCACCATCTACCCGCGCCTGGGCAAAGAGGTGGGCTGTGGTGAGAACAAAGCCAAGGACCTCAAGCGCTTCTGCGTGCTTATCTCGCGGAGGCGGGCGAGTGCAGCGGCTGGAAACACGCTGCAGCCGCTCCGGAACTATATACCAGTGCGGCGACTTGAATGAATTCCCGGGGCTCCACTATCCACAGACGCATGCTGTCATCCGCTACTAATATGCCGTCTTCGCCCTCGTCCTCGCCGTCTAGCCGCACCCATCATTTCTCGGTCGAAATATGTCGTAATGAGCCGAGACTGCATCGAGTCAAGTTTGCCGATGAAGAAGGAGATGATGCGTATGAGTAGGAGACGAGGTCACCGCCGGTGAGGTCGACGCCACAGAGGTGCATCAGGCGGTCGGACTAGTTGCGTCCGTGCACCCACAGAAGCGGGCGGGGTTTTAGTGGAGGGTTAGACGAATGCATTGAAGGCCAAGAGGCTTCCCAAGCGTGAAGGCCGCTTCTCGGAGGCGCTGCAGGGTGGCCGCGAGGATGGGGTCCTTTTCGATTCAACTGCAAATCATCTAAACTACCCGCGGCAATTAAAGAACTGCTCGCCTTAGGCATTTCCGGGATTTAAAACCAATAGATAGCGTCCTATGACTATGTTTCGAAAGCGAAGCGGCGTTGCCATGAGAATAATGAACTAGAGAAAGCCGAAGCCTTCAAGGAGACTAGTTTACCTGGAAACCGGTTGCATAACTAACCAAGGTATATATGCGGAGAGCCAATCGTTAAAGCTAGGACTGACAGCTTGAAACATCTGCGATAACTATCCTGGCTGCATGCCATCTCAATGGCCGCATTTCGAGCAGCCATGCTGCAAACGGTGAACAGTAGCAGGCAGAGAAGGAACATTATAGGCTATAAGTATCTATTTCATTCAGAACGGAAGAAGAAGAAACCATTAGGTGTAGGCGTTTCTATGATGACAACGATTAGTAGCACCTTACCGTCTCAACGGGAGCCTCACTATCATTATCACCAGACTATATCCATTATCTACTACCAGATAGCCTCTAGGCTATCCTTTTGCTTGTCTCAATATATAATTACATTAACGGTCCATATTCTGGAATAATTCTGCAATACCTTTATTATGTCCGATACAGAAGCGATTCTGGAGACAGAGAATGAAGTCCTAGCAGCTCTTCAAGAGCCCCGAGAGCCCCAGGAAATGACAGGCGAGGACTGGTATTTATGCAGACAGCTTCTCAATGATTTCTATCCGAGTACGGCCCGTCAGCAGACTACCAAGTTCCGAACTAACTTATCGTAGCCCCCAAAAAGAAGCACCAACCCCGCGATCTGTTATCCTCCACCGACCCCCCGTCAACAACGAAGACTGATCACTGTGCCGATTCGCTTCAATTGACGAGTAGTGGAGATGAACGAACTATTCGCACAGGCCGGCCCCTTTAATGCTCATACTTGAAGTATGGTTGTTGAGAAAAGAGTCATTGTCAAGCTTGGTAGCCGCCGAAATCATCCACGATTCATGAGGCTCTTGAGTCGCAAACACACACACACATATATATATATATATATATATATGCACGCACATACTCTGTCACAGTGATTTCAGTGTGAATCACTATAGTGCGCAATCTCTGAAAAGTGAAAGCTCTGATTTCTATGAGTTGAAAAAGACGGCATTTTATGTACAGAAACGACCCCTAACTATGCCTCAACACCAACACTACTGGACTCTATTAGACTCTGTTGGATCACGAGATTCAGCAAATAGCCGCTAGTACTAGGCTAATCCTTGCGCCTAGTAAAATCTCTAATCGCGCTTAGTCCCTAAGCCGTCTACTCCGCGATATACCCCCTTAGCTTTAGAGGTACTTATAGCTCTTAAAGCTAATCTATTTAATTAGGCTTTTAATATTAATAAGGCCTAATTACTTTATAAACTATATATACTTTTACTTCGGGAGAATCTTAGTAAATCCGTTAGTAGGTATCTTAGTAGTAGGTAGCTATTATACGTTAAGGCGGCTATAGATAACCTCCTATTAAATCTAGCTTTAATAGATATTAACGTATTTAAACTTAATATTAAACTTTTCTTTTTACTTTATAGTAATACCGACTATTTACTAGTTATTATATTAAATAATAGATATTTTATTAAATTTAAGGTTAAGTCCTTTAAATAGTTTTAACTACTTAGCTATTTCTAAGCTAGTAAGACTTAGGGCGAGTAGCTCTACCTCTATTATACTCTTTATAATAGTACGTTATTAAGTTAATTTCTAATTAATAGTTATATTAAATAACTAAAATAGATAGCCCTAGCTACTCCGGCGAGTATAGATATTATTAGTAAATACTACGTCTACTACTCCTAGAAAATTACTAGTAGCTCTAGACTATCTAATTATTTCGCTATTAATTATATTATATTTAACTACTTTATTTTATTATATAGCTATCTCTTATAGAGTATAATATTTTATCTTATTAATATATTACTATACGCGCTTAATTAGAGCTATATACTACTATTTTAGATTTATAAGGTAACTTACTAATAGACTATAAGTATAAGCTAAATTAGATTATATTTACTATATAAGATATATAAGATAGTTAACTAGTTATTAATAATATTTTATATATATCTTATTAAGTTTCTTAATAAATAGTTTATACTAATTTATTATAAGTAATATTTCTATAGAATAAGAATCTAATTAGATATTAAACTTTCTAGTAACTTTATTAATATAGATATTCTATATAAGTTAAATTAATTATTTTTCTATATCCTATATAACTCGAATCCTTAAGTACTACTTTAGATTATCTAGCTTCTTAATATTATAATAGTTTATAAGATTTATCTTAAAATATTTATAAAGCTTTATATTCTTAGGATAATAGATTATAATAACGTCGTCGACGTATATAAATAGAATTAGCTAGTTATTAATATATATATAAGAAAATCCTTTTACTTCTTATATATTAAGCTAATTTAGAGTCTTCTTAAATTCGTTATATTATAATAATAATACCTCTTTAAGTTTATAAAGAACGTATAGTACCTTTAAAATCTTACTATTATACTTAAAGTTATCTAGTATCCTTATATATATATATTTTTTAAGCTTTATATTAAAAAAAACTATTAGAATATTATATTACTTTAACTCTAGGTTAAACTAATTAGTAATTATAAGTAGAGTACGAAATAAATAAGTAGCTAGTATAATAATATAGGTATTACTATATAGTTATTATAGGTTATCTTAAATTATAATTTAAATCTTAAATTTTAAGAGATAGTTATCTATATTAATTTTATAGGTAAATATCTATATTAGTAATAGTACTTCTATATTAGTATTAGTAGCTTAAAGTAAAATTTTTATAAAGTATTCTTTTACCTATACTAAGTAATATTCTATATTAATAATAGCTTAAAATTAATTATTATATAAATAACTACTTAGCTACTAAAAGTTCTTTAAAGACTTAAGTAACTATAATTAATAAATCTTATATTTTAGATTCTATCTTACTATTATAATAAAGCTATATAGATAGTTATATATAATATTATTAGTATTTATATAAAATAATAGATATATTTAATAATATAGGTTATATAAATAAGCTAATCGTACTAAGTATTCTTCTAAAATAATATTAGACTTATTAAGGTTAAGATTTTATCTTCTTAGAGTATTATTTCTAGTTTAATTAGGGCTATACCTAGATATCTCTATTATACTAAGTTCTCGTAATAAGTTTATTAGTTAATTTTATTATATTAAAGTATTATTTAAAGATATTATAATATTATCTAAAGAGTTTTTAGAGTTTTCTACCTAATTAAAACTAATATAGGCCGAATTAGAATTAGTATAAGCTAAAGGTACTAGTAAAAGTAGTTCTTTATAGAACTTAGTATTCTTCTTAATAATCTTATTTTACTATATCTAGCTATTTTATTATCTCTTACCCTCTATCTATATATTAGTTAGAGAAGTAGATATAGTTATTTTACTCGTTATTAGTTAATATAGTATTAGTAGATTATTAATATTAATTTTCTTAAGATACTAAATATTAGGTATATCGAGTAGCTTAATAATTTTCTTAATAACTAACTTTTTAGTATAATCTTCTAGGTTCTTAAAGAAGCTATTTAAGTTAAATATAATATCGCGAGTTCGAATTATCTAGTCCTTTATTAGTAGCTAGATATAATAGATATTTATTAAATTATAACTAATAAGATAACCTATTAATATCCTACTCTCGAGTTTATTAGCTTTCTTTAGCTATCTATTTAGTATATAGACTTTATAGCTAATAGAATATATATAAGTAACTTAAGACTTTCTATTCTAGATAAGCTCGTATAATATTTTCTAGTTTAGCTTCTCTAATAGCGTTCTATTAAGGATATATACTACTATTAGAAATAGTTTATTTAATAGTAATTTAGATAGATTAGTCTAAAGTTATAATACTCTTATATATATAACTAATATTATTCTAGTATATTTAGCTCCCCCGTTCTATTTATCTATATAGGGCGCTCGCTTCTTATATATAATATCTAGGTCGTTATAGATCTATTTAAATAGATTAAGTAAAATACTAAATTCTTACTTATTATTAGTTTAAACTTTAATAACGTTATATTTAAATTAATACTATATCTTATATAGGATCCGTATAATCTAGTAATTAATAATAGATTTTAAACGACTAGAAAATATTTCTACTTTATACTACTTAATATATTAATTAATACTATAGCCTTTATATTTATCTCTATTAAGATACTCTTCTTCTATTAGTAGAAGCTAAACGATATCTATTAATATACGTTTAAACGGCTACGTTATATAGTCTTCCTATTAATAATATAAGATTTACTTTATAAGCTTTATTTTAATATATACCTTATATAGCTTTTAATTATTAGTTTTATTAATAATAATCTTATAGACGGTATCCGTTAGATAAGCTATAGTTCTCTAGCTAGGGTATTCCTATATTAGATAAGCTACTTAATTACTAACCTATTATATAGGTTTTAGGATATATAATTTCTAATAGCTAGTTATAAATAATAATAATAGATTAATATACGGCCTTTATATAGTATCGACGTCGACTAGCTAATAGTTATTTAAATACTTAAGTAGAGTAAGTATATTACTCTAGTTCTTATAATATAATATATTATATCTTAAGTTAAAATAAATATTAATAATATAATATCTCTTTAGTCCTATTATACTAATAATAAAGCTAGGGATTAAAGTAATATACGTTAATTAGATCTCTATTATACTATTATAAGAAGTATAAATTTTAAGTATTATTAAGTTCTAAGCTTTAACTTTTATAACTTTAGTACTAGTACTAATATATTTATAAGTTATAGTATTATACTCTTATTTTTAACTAATCTATAGGTTTAAGTTAACGATATATATATTTAAATTTAGATTTAATATCTAGTAATTATAAAAATACTTATTTTATATAATATCTTAATCTCTAGTAAGTATTACTAGATTATCTATTAGTATAGTTATATCGTCGATTATATAAATTATATAAGTTAAGAATTCTAATAGACGAGTTCTATTATTAAAGCTAAATAATATTATAGAAGTAGACTAAGTTATCTTCTATTTAATATAGTCTATTAAATACTTAATAGTCTTATTAATATAAGCTTTAAGTATTAGATTAGTCTTTAGAACTTTATTAACTTAGTATCTAATCTTAGTACTTATAGTATAATTCTTAGAATATTTCTTTACTAAAGGATTAAGTATAAAGTAGTTAACCTACTAGTATACTTATCTATAAAGATATATCTTAGAAGTTCTATTATTTTTCTTTTTCTAGTTATTATTATTATTATTACTAGAGCTATTACTATTATTCGTATTAATAATAGTAAGTTAAGTAGTAGTTATAATATTATATCTAGTTATTATAACTAGTTTAGCTACCTTTAAAAATAATTTAAACTTAATAATATAATATTATAATAACTATACTTCTACTCTATTATACTAAGTCTTTAGAATATCTTAAAGAGCTAAGATATTATACTTAGTATTAAACGTATAGTATACTTTTATAAAGTTCTTCTATATATAAGACGTTTCGATATTAAGAAGACTAATAATTTTATACTTATTTATAATCTTAACCTAGCTATATAACTAGTTAGCTAGCTTCTTACTATATAAGAGTATTTATAGTTATCTATATTTAGTTCTAAGTTCCTAATATTATAAGATATTTATAGATATAATATACCTCTTTAGTATCTTAAGTTAATTTTATAGGTCTTTCTTATTCTATATTAAATATAGGTTTATTACTATAATTATTTTACTAATCTTTAAGTTAATTATCTTTAAACCTTTCTTAATTTATTTATAGTTCTTCTTCTTCTTCTAATATTAGGTAAGCTCGACTCTATATACTATTTAATTATTAGACGATAGCTAAGCTATATTAATAATATTAGCTTTATATACTATAAGCGAGGGTTTCGTCGACTTCTTATTTTCTAGTACTATTTCGAGGTTAGAGTCGTAGTATTTTTAAACTTTATATTATTTAGTCTTATTCTTAAGAATAAATATCTATACTAGTCGCTTTAAGTCTTAAGAACGACGATAACGTATATTACTACGGAATCTTCTTTAGTATTTATTATTAATAACGATAGCTCTCTAAGCGCCGAGGAGTTTCTAGTAATAATAAGGGTAATAGTAAGGATATTAGCTCTTTATACGTTAATTAATATTAATAATAAGGGCGATAAGTTATTATTATTTAAGAGTAATTAGTTATAATCTAGGCTTATAACTATTATAGTAATTTTAGTATAAATTACTATAGTACGTAATCTCTAAAAAGTAAAAGCTCTAATTTCTATAAGTTAAAAAAGACGGTATTTTATATATAGAAACGACCCCTAACTATACCTCAACACCAATACTACTGGACTCTGTTGGACTCTGTTGGATCACGAGATTCAGCAAATAGCCGCCAGTACTAGGCTAATCCTTGCGCCTAGCGAAATCTCTGATCGCGCTTAGTCCCTGAGCCGTCTGCTCCGCGACATACTCTCACTGCAGAAGCAGTTGACGCGATCGCGACTCCTCGTCATCACTCGACCGCGGTGATGCCGGGTTGCAGAACCCCGTCCGGAATCTCCCAGTCCAAGAACGAAGCGCCCGCGCGAGCCATGTTGCAATGCCAATCTGTAGCACAACTCGAGCTCCGAACGAAAAGGCAAGCCGATTAAGTTCCGGGCAAGTCACAGTCACGGGCACCCTTCACACCCTTCCCGGTGGCATTAGTAACAAACGCATCTCACCTTTAACCTCGCTCACCGACTAGACGTTTCTCCACTTCCAGCTTCCGCGGCGTCTCGATGTCACAATGTCGAGGCGGGGGCTAGATATAGCAGCACACCCTTTGGGGATGGAAGGAGTTTCTAATTAGCACTGAGAGTTAGCGAATAATACCAAGCTTCTCAGAGGATTGTCATAGAAGGTTAGTAAGTGGGGATATGTTCGTTAAGTCGTGGGCGAGGAAGAATGAGGATTTGGTCGTGCGCACAATTGCTGTAGTGTACTCAGTCCGAATTCAGCGGTTTGGCCGTGGCTGCATTTTATTTCTTCTAGTGTTCGAATGCCACTGGGTATCTGTTCTGCTAGCGGAAAGTTATATTGGTTGAAATAGACGATGGCGCATTCTTTGTCTGAGATTAAGGAGCCCGTTGTCATAATGCTGTGCGCATCCCCCATCCCAAAGCGGTTATTTCTTCTGATTAGTTATAGTTCTGAAGAGATAGTATGTGGAGGGTAGAGGACTATCTCGAAATGAAGTGGTTACGAGTTTATCATCCGAGTGCGTCTCACCGCAAGTTCTTCCGTTCCATTCATCAAAGCCCCTTAAAATATTCCAGTGTCGGCTATGGCAAGACAGATACCCAAGAATGGTTCTATTAGCATATACTCTTAGTGGGCCGCCTTTACACTACATACCCCGCTAAATAAGCAAAGGCCCGAAGGTTTATAAAAGACCCCCTATCAGGCTAGCTCCCACACCAGGTCAGCTTACATGACTACTCCTAGCTACTACGCCGCATTCTATTCTATATAAGCTGCTCTTATACAGAGCTATTATAATTAACTATAGTTCTTACTTCTTTCCCTTATAGTAATTTACCCTAATTTCTTACTATAATAGTTATAAGCCCGGAGTACCCGTTATCCCTATAATAGGTTCTTAATAATACTATAGTTTATTTATTTTAGAAAGCTACTACTTTTAGTAATCCTTATAATTATAAGTAGATCTATATTATAGAAATAATAATTCTTTTATTAATACTAAAAATAAGTAGTAGTTAAATATAGAAAGACTTTCTAGTAATAGCTAATAGATATTATAAGATCTAGACTATTATAAAATTTCGTATATATCTTAAAGTAGTTAATTATAATATAGAAGATTTAAAACTAAAAATAATTATAAAATATATAGTAAGTCTAAGATAATTTCTTTAAGTTATTAATATAAAAGGTATATCTTTAAAAATCTTTATTATAATACTAGAAATAGTCGAAACTATAAATATAGTATAAGTAGTATAGTTAATAGAAAACTAGAAAAATTAGAAGAAGAAATTAAAGAAAATTAGTTTTAGTTCTAATTAAAAATATCTAGTTAAGTATTTATATAGTAAATAATATTAGTATATAAAGTACTATTATATTATATTATTTTTATATCTAGCTTTATAAAAACTTAAGTTTAATATTAAAGTAAAGTTTACTAAAGTAAGAAGTAATTTAATTATAATAAGTTAAATAGATAGAGTAATTACTTAAACTAAGAATAAATTAGTCTATATAAAGTTAGTAACTTAGTTAATTATAACTTATAATATCTATTTTAGTATACCTTTTAATAATAGTATAGAAGGTAGATCTAATAATAACTAATATTATAGTAATACTATTACTTATAGTACTTTTAGTATAATAGTAACTCTATTATATATTAACTATTAGATAATAGACCTAGGATTAAATTTATATATCTATAATATATAAAACTTATAAAAGTAAATCTATACTTAATATAGAAATCTTAATAAGATTTTATATATTAGAGCTTAAGCTATCTAGATTATAAAATAAAGAATAGTTAGAGTACCTATTAAGAGGATTTATAATATTAAGGAAGCCCTACTTATAAAGATTATTCTAATTAAGAACTTTTTTACTAATATTTTTAGTCTTATAAAATTTAAGGAGAGATTAATATATTTTAACTTAGAATAGAATCTTCTATACTATTACTCGTTAAATAGTATAGTTACTATTTTATAATATTAATTAAAATATTAGCTTATTAATACTAATCTATTAGCTCGTCTAAATACTAATATATTAATAACTATAGTAGCTTTTTATTAAGTATTATATCTATTAAAAGACTCTAAGTTTAATCTTAAGACTATAGCTATCTAGATTTATTATATATAAGGATATTCTTTATTTAATATAATTATATATTTAAAAGAATTAGTAAGAGGCTTTAAACTTTAAGAAAAATAACTATCTTCTATTTAAAAGGAGTATAAGGATTATATTCTTATAAAGATAAATTAATAAATTTTATAATAAATACTAAAAATATTAACTATATATCTATTTTAATAAATCGCTATTAATCTTATATACTTAATACTCTATAGAAAGCTTTACTATAATAGAAATAAGTATAGTCTTTATATAGTAGATTAATACTTAAAGTAGTATAAGCTTTTATATCTACCTAATAAGCTTTAGAATACTCTTATTCTAGTTATATTTAATCTTATAAAGAAGATTTAGTATTAACTAGATTATAAGTATATTATTATTATAATTTAATTAAATAATAAGAAAGACTTTAGAAGAGATTTCTTAGAGGCCCTATATTAACTAGAAATTAAGAATAAAATAATAACTAAGAATATTAATAAACTAAAAGGACTATAGGAAGTAGTAAAATATATAATTATATAATAAGTATAAGTACTACGAATAGCCTTAGAACTACCTAAGGAATATATAAATAAACTAGCTCTTATAACTATCTAGCTTCTTAATATTATATTTATTTAATTATTATAATAGAAGATACCTTATAAGATAGTCTTTAATACTAAGTTATTAGTAGCTTATTATAACCCTATTAGCTACTAAGCCTATATCTATTAGCGTAATCTAAAATTAGCTAATAAGATAGAGCTAAGAACTTATATTATATTAAACGGGGTCCGGGCCCGATGGGTTATTTGGCCTCGTTTGGGGTTTATACTTAAGATAGGAAAGGAGGAGTTAGAATAAGTAGATAATAGTTTAATTACGTTGATAGGTAAGGATTAATCTAGATTCGAAATTAACTATAAGAGAAAACTATCTAGGAGATTCGTAGTTATTATATATCAATTTGGTTTCCTTAGATCTATAGGATCTATAGCTCTACGTTCCCGTAGATCTACTAATCTATAGATCTATAACTCTATAGATCTGTATTTACCAAGCCCTATAGATCTACTAATCCATTACGTAACTTCCTAGTAAAGCCGTCCGTACTAATTATCGTTTATACTATAGTCGTAGTCGTCGTATTCTATATTAGAGCTAGTAATAGGTTTAATCTCTAGTAGCTCCTCTTACTACTATCCCGTAGTATATATTTAGTTCGTAATACCATCTCCCCTCTCCAAACCTTCGGCTCGGAGGTTATTCCGGATCCGGTATTTAGCTATATTAGCGTTAGCTTAGGATCTTCTTAAGTTATACCCTTCTTCCTCTATAGTTTCTTATAAAACTAAAGAACGTCTTATACTTACCAACCGTATTAGTCGTAATAGTTCTGAAATATTTTCTTACCCTCGGTATAGTAGGCTAGGGACGCCCTATATTATCTCTCCTAACGAAAGTAAATACTATAAGGCTTATATTTATACAAACGTATAAAATTCGTATTAGTTATCGGGGGTTTCTATAGCTAAGTATCTATTTTTAACTATAACTTATATATATAGGCTTATATATATTAGGGCGATCCGTTAACTATTCGTAAGAGAAACTTTAAGCTTAGTTACAGGCGGCTGAAGAGTATCGCGAGGAACTACTTCGTCGTATAGCCGAATTTAATTAAGAGTTATCTAATACGTAGGTAAGGGTTTAACGTTTAAAGAAATAGAAAGAGTTTCTTAATAAGAAGGCGGCTGGATAGTCTCGCGCCCTTAAGACTAAACTTAATACTAAGGAGAAGGAGCTTCGGCGGCTAGGGTAGTAGGAGGATCTAGAGGCCTCTTCAATCGCTCTAGACGTTACTCGTAACGTCGTAGATAATATCGCTCTTTCTAGTTCGTTAAATACCTCGTACTACGCTACGGGTAGTACCGGTCTTCTCGACTTACCGTAAGGCGAACTTACCTTATCTCTAGGTTTCCTTTAGGATTACGGTTTTAGTACTCCGTAAGCTTCTTAGAATAATTAAGATTATCTTCGGGTTCCTAGGTTCGTTTCTATAGTCTCCTATTCTTATCTATTCCTTACTATTAGATTAAGTAATAGTTTTTTCCGTTTCTAATATTTTTATCTAGGATTTCTTCTACTTTCTATTCTTTATTATCTTTTCTATATATATCTACTTCGTATATTACTAGTTTAGTATCCTATAGTACTTTTTCTAGTAAGCTAATATAAAACGTAGGATAGATTTTTATTTACGGGGGTAGTCTTAGTCGATAGTTTACGGGTAAGACTTATTTTTTAATCTCGTAGGGTCTAATCTTAGTATAGTCTAGTTTACTATTAGGTCGCTTACTCTTAATATTTTTTCGTAGCAACTATACCTTTTCTCCCTCTTTAAAAGCGGGTACTTCCTTTCGCTTCTTATCGTAGTACTTACTTATTCTATTTTAAAGGAATTCTACGTCCTCTTTAAGCTATTAGTACGTTCGTAGAATAATTTTTACTATTTCTTCTCTATTTTAGCTATAAGACTAAAGTTATCTTAGTTCTTTATATATTTCTAGTTCGATTCCGTAGTTCGTAAAGAAAGGTATTATCTTTATTACGCTATATTATAAACTATTATATATAAATTATACTATAGGTAAAAGTATAACCTAATTATTCTAGCGGTAGTTTAGATAATATCTAAGGTATTATTCTACTATTTAATTTATTCGTTCTATTAGTCCGTCTATCTACGGATAGTACGCGGTTAATATACTATATTTTATTCCTAGTTTAGCTATAAGAGTTTACTAAAACTTTACTATAAACTTAACGTCTCTATCTAAGATAATTTTATCTAGTATTCTATATTTACTAAATATATATCTTAGTAAGGTATAGGTAAGTTATTCTACCGTATTTCCTTTATCTATATATAGAATAAAGTAAGTATACTTTATAAACTTATCTACTACTACTAGTATAGTATTATAAGATACTCCTATTATTAGTTCCTTAAAACGTAGTAACTACGTAATAAAGTCTATAGTTATAACCTTCTATAGCCCTTCTACGTTTTCTATAGTAATACTACTCCTATTATATAGTCTAATATATCCGTTTCGATAATCGAGGGTTCTTTAGGGTTATATATCTTAATTACGGGTTTCTTAGTAAATTATTCTTTAATCTTCTTAAAAGCTTATTAGTACTCTTCCTTCTATTCGAAGGGTTAATCTTTCTTCGTAAGTTACGTAAGTAGTACCGTCGTCGTACTCTATTACGGTATTAGTTTTCAACAGAAGTTATAGAATCCTAGGAACGATTATAGTTCCTTAAGGTTCTTCGGTATCGACTATTCCTTAATTTTTTTAATCCGTTGTAGGTCTACTTTAATTTCTCCTAGTCTAATAATAAATCCTAGAAACTCTATTTCTTATACGTAGAATTTATATTTTCGCGGGTAAAGATATAATTATACTTTCTTAAGCGCCTATAGGACCTTCTTTATATATTCTTTATATTCTTCTTCTATTTCGGAGTAGATTAGAATATCGTCGAGGTATACTATTACGAACTAGTCGAGATAGTTTCGTAAAATATTATTAATTCGTTCCTAGAATATCGCGGGTATATTAGTAAGTTTAAAGAGTATTACTTAGTACTCGTATAGTCCTTTCTTAGTTCTAAAAGCTATTTTCTATTCTTCGCCTTTCTTAATTTATATCTAGTAGTATACGTTTCGGATATCTAGTCGTATAAACTATTTAGCTTTTCTTAATCGATCTTATATCTCTAATATTAGAGGTAAAGGATATCGATTTTTAATTATAATATTATTAAGCGTTCGGTAATCGATATATAGTCGTAGTTCTATAGTACCCTTCTTAGGTATAAAGAGAACCGGGTATCCTATAGGTAAATTTAAATATCGAATATATTCTTTCGTAAGGTTATCTTTAAGGTACTTTATTATAATCTTTTCTTCTTCCTCGGTTAACTTATAGATTAGTCCGAATCCTAGAGTCTTTCCCTCTTATAGTAGGATTACGTAGTCCTAGGGCTAGTACTAGGGTAGGCTTTTCTCTAGTTCTATAAACAATTCTTCCTATCTTTTATATCGTTCTAGAATATTATTACTTTCTTCTTAGGTCGCTCCTAGATTCTATCGTAGGAATAATACTTATTAGCTTATCTATCGGATCTAAGGATTAGCTTCTTATAGCTACGATATTCCTAGGATTATATCTTAGTCATCCAATATCTTAATTATATTAAGTATTTCGTTTTCTTTTTTCTATCCCTATAGGCTAAGTTTACCTTTAGTTTTATATATCGTAGGTTTATTAAAGGGTTCTCCTTTAATAGTATATACGACGCTAGGGTATCGTTTCTTCTATTAGGGGATCTTCTTCCTTCGGACGAAGTCTTTACTAATAAAGTTTTAAGTAGCTCTACTATTAATTAAAGTAATAATTTTCTTTCCTTAGTAGGTTCTATAGAGGTAGATATAGTCCTATCCTCTAGTTCCTTAAATTCTTATCTTCTTTAGCTAATATTTTATATTAATCTTAGTTTAGACGTACTTCGGATATTTATTCTCTAGACATTCGTACTATAGTCTTTCTAAGATATAATTTAATAGTAGAAGTAGTCCTAGTATAATTCTAATATATCCCTTTCGTTACTAATTCTCGGATCGTTACTATCTATATACTACTTCTAGTATAACTACTTAGGTAATTCTTTTATTATAGTCCTTTACTAGGTAGTAGTCGTTTTTTTACTTTACTCCCTTATAGAGTCTATATTCTTTTTATACATACGAGATCTATATAATCTTAAAGTATACTAGGTATCTTATCTTATATCGTAGGTCGTCCTCTAGATCGACCTTATATCTCTAATCGTTATACTTTATAGAGGTCGTTTGTACGGGAATCTATCGTTCGATTACCGTATACTATAGTTATTCTTTATTAACCGTCTTCGTAATATACCGTATTTCTTTCTAAGTTTCTTAGTTAGGTATAAGATCTATAACGATAAAGTTCTATTCGACCTACTATTTAAAATCTTCAAACGGTCGATATATCGGATAAGATCTAGACTATTCTTCGTAGATCTCTTATATCGTTATAGGTATCGTAGTTTTCTCTATAAACTATAAGGCTTAAGTATAAGTCGTATCAAGTTCTAATACTAGTCTTATTTCTTCTTTAGATAGTCGAATTATCTATAGATATCTAGCGTTCTTATATATCGTAACTAGGTTTTTATCTTCTAGTTCTAAGGACTTATTACTATTATTAACTATTTATAACGGCGTATCTAGGGTATTATCGAAGTCTTCCTACTCCGTAGATAAGCCTTCCTCGGGTACTTCTTCTTATACTTCTAGCGAGAACGAAACTCTTCTCTAAGACTCCCGAGTTATAGCTACCTACTATTTCTATAGCTAATAGCTAGTATTTAACTTAGCTTTATAGTACGTCTTATACTAGTCGTATATATAAGTCGTCTAATATATAGTATTATATTCTTATATCGTAGCTACTCTATCCCTCTTACCCTACTAAGCGTATCGGGGTTTTTCTTTCCTTAAACCTAACCTATAATCTTTTACTAGGTATCCTTACTTCTCGTATTTAAAGTATACTCGCTTCTTATAGAGCTCTTATTTCTTAGGGTTCTATTTCCCTTTTTTATACTCTAGACTGGCCCCTAGGACTATTACTTCTAGCCTATAGTACTTTTCTTCTTTCTTCTTTTCGTAGAATCCGACCTTCCCTTTTCTTTCCAAGTTCTAGAGGTAGAGATTATCGTCGATCTTAATAGCTTATTTAATCAATCCTCTTATAGTCTAGGGTCGTTCTATCCGAATCATCTCGTAATAGATATAGTCTTTTAGTTCTTCGTAGTATCGTAATATAAGGGCTACTTCTCCCTATTAAATCTTAGTAGCGAGTTATTTAAACTTAGATATATAGGTCGTAGCGGATTTCGTCTATCTAAGGCGCGTAATTTTTTATTCTACTAGTCTTTCTAAGTCGATATCTCTAAAGGTAATACGTAACTTATTCTTAAAGTACTCGTAACTCGAGAAGATAGTCTTCGTTTTATCGCTTCGTTAGACTTCGGGTAGTCGTAGTTATTTATTTAGATACGTTTTAAACTAAGTAATAGCCTTTCCTATAAACTAAGCTACTATAAACGATACTTTATCGCTCTCCGTAGGTAGCTTTATCCTATTAAGGTTAAGGTAGATTGCTATATTAGCTAGAAATCCCCTAAGCTTCGATCTCGTTCTATCGAACTTCTCTAGTTCTCTAAGCTTTAATAGTTTACTTATATACCTCTAAAGTTAGGTAGTTAACTCCGTAAGCTAGACTTCTAATATATCTTCCCTCTTCTTAAATATATACTAATTCTTAATAACTCTTTCAAAGTTTTCTATAGTTATACTACCTTCTAGGGAACTAAATTCCCGGTAGCTTCCTACTTCTAAGGGTTCGCCTTGAGTTAGCGGCTACGTCGCTCTACTTTATCGGGTTCCTTCTCCTACCATCGTAGTTAGCCGTTCCTACCTACCGGATAGTCAAGGTATTAAACGGGGTCCGGGCCCGATAGGTTATTTAGCCTCGTTTAGGGTTTATACTTAAGATAGGAAAGAAGAAGTTAGAATAAGTAGATAATAGTTTAATTACGTTGATAGGTAAGGATTAATCTAGATTCGAAATTAACTATAAGAGAAAACTATCTAGGAGATTTATAGTTATTATATATCAATTTGGTTTCCTTAGATCTATAGGATCTATAGCTCTACGTTCCCGTAGATCTACTAATCTATAGATCTATAGCTCTATAGATCTATATTTACTAAGCTCTATAGATCTACTAATCTATTACGTAACTTCCTAGTAAAGCTGTCCGTACCAATTATCGTTTATACTATAGTCGTAGTCGTCGTATTCCGTATTAAAGCTAGTAATAGGTTTAATCTCTAGTAGCTCCTCTTACTACTATCCCGTAGTATATATTTAGTTCGTAATATATTAAGTACCTTATTAGGTATAATTTATCTAATATCTTTTATATATAGATATCTAAACTTAATAGAATTATTAGAATACGAGATATAATATTTAAATAAAAGTTTAACTATAAGAATAATATTCTTAATAGATTATATATAGAAAGGATTTTAGAAGAAGAGGTTAAGGTTTTAAATCTAAAATAGTCTTAGTTTACTATAGAGCTTAAGAATCTATATACTATAAAATAACTTAATAAATATATTAAAGAGTAGATACTCTTTAAGATTATAGGAATAAGATTCTTATTTATAAGAGAAGAAAGCTTACTTAATTAAGAGAAAGGAGAGAAAGAGAATACTAGAGGTATTCTTCTAATATTTAAACTCTTAGTTTAAGGTAGTCTAGTATATCTATTACCTATAATAGTTCTTACTACTTATTCTACTCTAAGAGTTAAATTTTAAGCTTAATATATATATAAGATTCTTAATTATTTACTAAATTAATATAATAATAATACTCTATAAGTATATAACTTTAATATTAATATAATAAATATCTTATTAGAAAGAAGATAGTACTTAATACTATTAACGTATAATACTATAAGAATAAGAGAAAGAGAAAGAGATAAAGAAGAAGTAAATTTAGTCTTCTTTACTTACTATAGAGTCTTTACTATTACTATAGATCTAAGTATCTTAAATAAACTTATTACTACTTTATTAAAAATATATCTATACTAGAGTATTATATTTAATCCTTTAAAATACTATAAGAACCTTTAAAATTACCTATATAGTAACTAGTTTTAAGAAGTAATATGGTGGGGAAGCGCCTGCGGGTGGAGCGCGCTAGGAAATCTCTTCGGATTAAGGTTTGATCGTCCAGAGGTACCTCAGGATCCTCGTGAAGAAAG
>JASJFT010000218.1:0-76091 GCA_030770425.1 Darksidea phi | reverse complement strand
CCCCCCCCCCCCCCCCCCCCCCCCCCCCCCCCCCCCCCCCCCCCCCCCCCCCCCCCCCCCCCCCCCCCCCCCCCCCCTGGGCGACTGTAGTGAATGTCGGGTGCTATGCAGGTGGAACTTACCGTGGACGTGATGTCCGACAAGCAAACGTCGCACACGTATTTCACGCCGCCCTCAGTGCCCCGCGACGCGGTCTTCTTCTTGATGAGGCCCATAGTGCCCTAGCTCCTCCGTGCACGCGAAGCGGTGAAAGTCGATCGCCACGGTTTGGCGCCGGCCGAGGTGAGAGCGGGGACGGTGAAGGTGGCTGTGCTACCCAAGGGCACCTGGAACAAGCTCGAATTGTCGGGCGGGCTGATGAAGACGCAGGAAGAGAGAAGAGCGAAGAGCGGTTGCGTGTGCTTTGGATGCAACGCGGCGATGGGTGCAGGCGGGCGTGGCGTCGCGAGGCCGTCGCTACCGAGATGCAGCGAGAGGTCAGTGGCCGTCGTCGGCGTCACATCGCTCAAGGCCCGAAATAGACGTAGACGATCCACTTGCGAGGGGTTCAAACGCTGGTAATGAGAGGGCTGCGGATTGGCGTGCCTGTGCTCAGCACTTGAGGGGAGAGGCGTAGCCTTGTCATCGCCGCCCATTTCCCACTTGCTTGGCGCCCCGAGACATCCCCACTCGTGCGCTCCATACTGACTACCAGCACAAGACACAACCCCTAGGACACAGGAGGTCGCTCTGCCACGGTCTCCACATCTACATCTTCCCACCATCCTCCTTTCTTCCTGTTTCTCCTTGCCCGTCTGATTGTGCCGGCTCTAGGTTCTATCGCCGCAACCCTTGCCTACCTCACCGTCCCCCTCTTCGTACACACCTTGTAGCCGACATGTCGTGGAAACTAACCAAAAGTGAGTCTCCTCCGCCGCTGTCGCCAATGCCTCCGCTCACCATCGTCTAGAGCTCAAGGAAACGCACCTGGCCCCGCTGGCGAACTCCTTCAGTCGCTCCTCGTCCACGTCTACCATTGTGGGCGATCAGTCGTCCAAGCCGAGCTCCGTGAACAGCAGCAGCACCCTCGTAGATTCGAAGGACTCCAATGGCATCGGTACGTAGCGGCCAAGTCCAAACACTCTCTACATTGCTGACAGACCCAGCGGCGTCCGAGGCGAATGCTGCCCCACCATCAACGCCCGTCCGACCTGGTATCCTGATAGTAACGCTCCATGAGGGCAAGGGCTTCGCGCTCCCGGCGGGGGCAGAGGCGCACTTCAACGGCGGGCACCACCAAGGCTCGCTCTCACAGGGCGGCGGCTTCTCGGTAGCAGGTTCCATGCGACCAAACTCATCTTCACGGAACCAGGTTGCAGGCTCGTATTCGTCAAACCGCCCACAGTCAGCTGCTGGCAGCATCAATGCGGTCCCGACCATACACGGACGATACTCTTCCAAATATCTGCCCTACGCACTGGTGGACTTCGACAAGCAGCAGGTCTTTATCAATGCCGTGTCAGGTACCCCCGAAAACCCCCTGTGGGCAGGAGGCAACACGCAGTACAAGTTCGATGTGTCCCGCATCACCGACCTCAGCGTCTCGCTCTATATCCGCAACCCATCGGCACCTCCAAACGCTGGTCGAACCGACGACATCTTCATCGGCAAGTGCCTTGTCTCTCCCAGGTTCGAAGAATCACAGGCGAGCGAAGCAAAAGCAAAGAAGGAGACTGGCCATGGACAAATCGGTGCAGAGTGGCTCGACATCCAGTTTGGTTCTGGAAGCATGAAGATTGGCGTCAATTTCGTCGAGAATCGTCAAGACCGATTGTCCATCGATGACTTCGAACTGCTAAAGGTCGTGGGCAAGGGCAGTTTCGGCAAGGTCATGCAGGTCATGTATGTGCTTTCGCGACCCTGACTTATTTCACATACTCACAAATCCACAGGAAGAAAGACACACACCGTATCTACGCCCTCAAGACCATTCGCAAAGCCCACATCATCTCCCGCTCTGAAGTGGCCCACACTCTCGCAGAACGATCTGTCCTTGCTCAGATCAACAACCCTTTCATTGTGCCTCTGAAGTTCTCTTTCCAGTCACCTGAGAAGCTGTACCTCGTTTTGGCGTTCGTGAATGGCGGAGAGCTATTCCACCACCTGCAGAAAGAGCAGCGTTTCGACATTAATCGTGCTCGATTCTACGCCGCAGAGCTTCTGTGCGCCCTTGAGTGCTTACATGGTTTCAACGTCATTTATCGTGACCTCAAGCCCGAAAACATTCTTCTAGACTATACAGGACATATCGCTCTGTGCGACTTTGGTCTCTGTAAGCTGGATATGAAAGATGAAGATAGGACCAACAGTAAGTTCGTCTCAGCATTAGGGAATTTCAAGTTTACTAACTGCTTCTTAGCATTCTGTGGCACGCCGGAGTACCTTGCCCCCGAGCTCCTCACAGGAGCTGGTTACACGAAGACGGTCGACTGGTGGACGCTAGGCGTTCTTCTCTACGAGATGCTGACTGGTTTACCGCCTTTCTATGACGAAAACACCAACGACATGTACCGCAAAATCCTTACCGAGCCTCTACATTTCCCTGGTCCGGAGGTCGTTCCTCCCGCTGCTCGGGATCTGCTCACCCGCTTGCTTGACCGCAACGCTGAGAAGCGTCTTGGAGCGAAGGGAGCAGCCGAGATCAAGGCGCACTATTTCTTCCACAGCATTGACTGGCGAAAGCTACTGGAGAGGAAGTACGAGCCGAGCTTCAAGCCCAATGTGGTATGTGTAGTTGCCTCACAAGGCTCGATCTTTGCTGATGTTGTATAGGTTGACGCAAAAGACACTGCCAACTTTGACCGCGAGTTTACTTCGGAAGCCCCAACAGATTCCTACGTCGATGGACCGATGCTATCTCAGACTATGCAGCAGCAGTTTGCGGGATGGTCATACAACCGACCAGTTGCTGGTCTTGGTGATGCCGGAGGCTCCGTCAAAGATCCATCCTTCGAGGGTGTCACGGAACGGTAAAGATACCAAGAGGAAGGAACGTGCCATGGTGTAGGGGAAAGGGGTTTTGCACGTTGAAAGTTTGGGTTGCCAGCTGGTTCGCTGCGGATATCTCGCATGGCTCGAAGGACTCTATGGGGGAAGAGTCTGCTCGCTTCTGGACATGGTCTTGCGAAACAAAAGGCACCTGCGTTATTGGCAAGCTCGGGTGACAGGGGCTATGTTTTCGGGTTCGGAACGGCATTCATGATTCAGGCGCATGAGGCAGCATTTGTGAGAGGCGATGCCACTTTAGGCAATTCAAGACGATATCCACATTTTGAAAGAAGAGCAGATGCCTCTGTCGAGATTGAACGAATGCACCGTGGAGCATGTGTACCCAAAGACGATGCTTAGTGAGCGCTTTGTGATGCTTTATAACCAACAGGAGCTCGAGACTGCGAGGCGTGAGCTCTGCGAGACTGGTTCAAAGGTTGGGATCCTTGTCCGCATAATTGCCCCTCGTAGCACTGACGTTGCTCTGTCGCGCCCCTCTGACCCCCACCACACGATCTTTCCTTTCTTCTTCTACCTGCAATATCCGCGGAAACCTCTTACCATCAACCAATTCTCCTCGTCTGATTCTTGAGTCTCTTTTTTAAACCCCCCAATCGTCCGCTCAATTGCTCCCTCTGCAACTGTTTGTTCGTGCCCCGCCACCCTGGACTTTTCGAGCGCCACTAATGCTAACCCCACCAGGTGTGTAACACCACCAAAATCACACAATGCCTGGCTTCTCGCAAGCATCGGATCTGTCGGCTTGGAATGCCCTCCAAGACCACCACTCGAAGCTTGGAAAGGAGATTGTCCTGAAGGAATACTTCCAGAAGGATCCGCAGCGGTTCGAGAAGTTCTCCTTTACCTTCAAGAATGAGGCCGATAGCTCCGAGACGCTGTTCGACTTCTCCAAGAACTTTATTACTGAGGAGACTCTGAAGCTCCTGGTCGACCTTGCGAAGGAGGCCGGCCTCGAGAAGCTCCGCGATGACATGTTCGCGGGCGAGAAAATCAACTTCACCGAGAACCGCGCCGTGTACCACGTTGCGCTCCGCAATGTTTCCAAGGAGCCAATGCAGGTTGACGGTAAGAGCGTCGTCGAAGAGGTCCATGACGTGCTGGACCACATGAAGGAATTCACCGAGCAGGTCCGCAACGGCGAGTGGAAGGGCTACACTGGCAAGCGGATAGATACCATTATCAACATTGGTATTGGTGGTTCTGATCTGTATGTTCGTCCATACTGCTATACTCCCAAGCAGCGCAGTTGAGAGCGTCAACTGACACTCTATAGCGGCCCCGTCATGGTCTCTGAAGCGCTGAAGCCGTACGGCGACCGCAACCTCAAGCTCCACTTCGTCTCCAACATCGACGGCACTCACATTGCTGAGGCCCTTAAGGACTCCAACCCCGAGACTACCCTCTTCCTCATCGCCTCCAAGACCTTCACAACCGCCGAGACCGTTACCAATGCGAACACCGCGAAGTCATGGTTCTTGAAGAGCGCGAAGCAGGAGGACATTGCCAAGCACTTTGTGGCTCTGTCCACCAACGTTAACGAGGTCACCAAATTCGGCATCGATAAGAAGAACATGTTTGGCTTCTCTGACTGGGTCGGTGGACGGTACAGTGTGTGGAGTGCTATTGGCCTCAGCGTTGCTCTGTACATTGGCTTCGACAACTTCAAACAGTTCCTTGCCGGTGCTCAGGCGATGGACCAACACTTCAAGAACACTCCCCTGGAGAAGAACATCCCGGTCATTGGTGGTTTGTTGAGCGTGTGGTACTCCGACTTCTTTGGAGCCCAAACACATCTCGTCTCTCCGTAAGTTTGGACGATGGATTTTGCCGAGCAGATTCTGATATCATATAGTTTTGACCAGTACCTCCACCGATTCCCCGCCTACCTCCAGCAGTTGTCCATGGAGTCCAACGGCAAGGCCATCACTCGCAGCGGCGACTACGTCAAATACACCACTGGACCGATCCTCTTTGGCGAGCCCGCTACGAACGCCCAGCACTCATTTTACCAGCTACTCCACCAGGGCACCAAGCTCATTCCCACCGACTTCATCTTGGCTGCTCAGAGCCACAACCCCGTGGAGAACAACAAGCACCAGAAGTACGTATATGACCGTACATAGCAGAGTGTTACTGACAGGTATAGGATGCTTGCGTCCAATTTCTTCGCTCAAGCAGAGGCCCTCATGGTCGGCAAGACTCCTGACGAGGTCAAGACTGAGGGCGCTCCCGACAATCTGATCCCCCACAAAACGTTCTTGGGCAACCGACCGACCACCTCTATCCTCGCGGATAAGATCACTCCAGCAACTCTCGGAGCGCTCATTGTCTACTACGAGCACCTGACCTTTACTGAGGGCGCCATCTGGAACATCAACAGCTTCGACCAATGGGGTGTTGAGCTGGGCAAGAGCCTAGCTAAGAAGATTCTCACCGAGCTGGATGACTCAAGCGAGTCTACATCGCACGATGCCAGCACGAGCGGCCTCATCAATGCTTTCAAAAAGAAGGCAACCTTGTAGAGGGAAGATACAAGTCGGGTGCAAGGACTGGATGAGATACGAAATCATGATTGGCGACAACAGCAACAGTAAGGAGGATCCTAAACTGGGCTTCGACCTTTGTGTGAACAGTACAATTTGAATGCATTTACAGCAGATGAAAGTGACGCCTTGAAAGAAAATGTGATGGTGCATGTGAAGTTGCGGAGAAGGATCCGGAGGAGACCTCGAGGCCCGTGCGCCGAGAATAATCTCGACAGGTGGACAATGACTTGACGTCCGTCCTTTACCAGTCATGTTGTATATACCTTAAGGTCTCCTTGCATTTACATTTACTATTGGTAAATACGACAACTACCCCACAATGGCGGACCGACCCACCCGATCTTGGTTACCTCTCGTCGCGCTGTACGCGTTTTGGATTTCGCTGGCGCAGGCAGTGTCCGGGCAGGAGCCGTTGAAGAGTGTGGCCGAGAGTAGGGGATATAATGCTGGGGAGAGTATTCCGGTGTCTTGCCTGAATAGGACTATGTGAGTATCTTCCGCGCTGGGAAGGGGGTTTGGGGTTTGATGAAGAGGATTGGGTTGGATTGGATTGGACTGTGCTGACTTGGGGTAGAGAGACGGGTGAACATGTACGTATACGATTGTACTGAGGCACGCTTTGGATTGGTGGGGTGGAAGGAAGATGGAGACGTAGTGGCAAGGGAAGAATGGAGAAGGGCGAGTATTGAACAAGAAACATGCTAATTGAATGCGCATAGATCACAGATGCAAGCGGACAATTACAGTACATTCCCTTCCCAACATGCAACGAAACCGGCCGGCCCCTCGAACTCTTCTTCGGCATAGAAAAGGACATAAACTGCACCCTCGACTTCATATCAGACCCCTTCTTCCACCTGCTCGAATTTTACATCCACAACGATGCCCCTCTCACCTGCCGCATTCCCTCCGCGCCCCTCCCTCCCTCCGTCCTCGAACACGAATACCGCGTCGCCGACTCTTCCTCGCAAGAAGGCGCCCTTGGCACCCAGTCGAACCTGTACACTCCGCTTATCATTGCGCTGGCGGGCACCCTGCAGTTGAGCCATTTACATGTGGGCAACAGTCTGAATCTGCTCGTCCACGCTGTGCCTAAGAGCGTCAGCGCGGGCAAAATCGACGCTGCGACCGCATATTCCGTCTCGCCGCATACACGCAACTCGCGCGTCACCATCGGCGACTCTCTCTCCCTCTCCTTTTCCGTACGTTGGTACCCGAGTACAACGCTTCCGCCCGGTTGGTCTGGCTATGGCGGACATGTCTACAAGAGCACGTTTTTGTACTGTTTGCTGAGCGCGCTGGCGAGCGCGGCGATTTGCATAGCGTATTTTAGGGGCGTGGATTTGCCGAGACGGTTGAGGAGGTATGCGAGGGATACTATGAATGGGGGCGCTGGAGCGAGGTTTGGTGGGGGCGGCTATGGGTTGCCTGTTGCGAATGGGGGGAGGGGGAATGGATATGGTGGGTATGGGATTGGGATTGGTGGAGGAGGGAGTGGGAAAAAAGATTGAAGATTGGGGACGGGGAAAGAGGATAGAAAAAAGAGATGGGAAACTCAAGATTCGAAATGTTGGATACTAGCCAATGTGGACACCGAGTGGATATGGAACGCTTTATACATGCAGCTTTTTGTATGGGCCATGTATTGTATACAGAGAAGCGATATTGATCCTCTTTGATGATACTATACAGCCCGCAATTGCACACTAAATACGCTATATTGTACACCAAGTCTAGCACACGTCCTTGTATGCACGACGCAATCGTACAGAACCCCGCTTCCATCTTGATATACACTCATCACGAGCATCCAACTGGCTCCTTACCAGCCCTTCTTCGTCAATTCGGTAACCCGTGCCGTCACACTTTGAAATCCGGCCTTAAATCTCGCCCTCCACCTCTCGCTCTTGAGCCTCTTCCGCTTCAACCCAGGCCGCTCGTGATACCTCTGCTTCATAAAATCAGCCCTGACCTTGTTCCTCGCCATCAGACTCCCCAGCATATTTATTCCCCTGACCAGATCCCTGCCCCGAGTGGGATCCAGTTCCACCTTGCGTCCGTAGCTTGGATTCAACCTGGGATAGTTCTTCTCCGACTCAGGGATTTCCGGGACGGGAGGAACGGGCCCTAAAATATCGGTCAAACCGTCGTCGGGCATCGTCATCTCGTTTAGGTCGAGCGGCTTGCGGCGTTGCACCCCGCCGGTCGAGGGGCTCCAGTCGGCGCCGAAGAGGTGTTGAGTGTGCGCGGCGCTGAATTCGTCGGAGGATGTGGGAGAGCGTGTGGCGGGGGGGACTGTGCGGCGGAAATTCGAGCTGTTCATGCTAGCAAAGAGGTTGTCGATGCCTTGGGTAACGCTCTCGGGCTTGCTCGGCGGTGGTGAGCGGCCATGGGCGTTGGTCCTGGGAAGGAAGTCGGCAAATGGGTTTGCGGCTTGATCTGCAGGAGCCTGCCGCGGAGGCTCGTCTACAGGCTCTTTCCGCGGTTGGGGCTGCGCTGAATGCGACCGTGTGGAATTTGTGAGAGCGCGCCTCGAGCTCCATAACGGCGCTATTAATCTAGGCTTCGATGAGGTCTGGGAGAGAGGAAAACGGGAGAGGGCGGTGGGGCGGAGCAGCAGCTCTCCGATTGAGCGCGATCCCATCATGGTAGATATAGTATATTATCGTGGAGTGAGCCGTGGACGAAAAGACATGATCAAACGAGTCAATTGAAGAAAGGGAGTCGTGCGGTCATAAAGTCAACCCAGCGTCGCGACTTTCCCAGAATTTGTCGACTGTCTTGGCACTTTGTTGGTTCGTGCATAACTTCCGAACTTTAGCTCTGCCTATGCGCAACGCGACACACACTCGACAACCGAACCTTGCTTTTTAACGACCACACCAGCGAGACATCTGCGCGCATACGCATTACAAGATGTACGGCTACAGTGGTATGTATCCCATCTATGCATCATTTAACTTGACTAACTGTGGGGTGTAGCTCCAGGATTCAACCGTCCTCCGGGCTATGGAGGCTCGCCGCCTGGCATGGTGCCGCCTCCAGGGATGGGTGAGTGGCCTCTCACCCTTGGCAATCTGTCTCTCTAAGCATTGCGTAGACTGACTGTTTCTCAGCACCTCCCCCAGGCACTTCTACCCCAACGGCGCCCGGCGTAGCTCCCCCGGGCGTTCAGTACAATGGTCCTCCCCAGCTCGGCGGACCGCGCCCGCTGCCCTCTGGCTTCCAGCCGCCCGCAAGCATGCCGAACATCAATTTCAGTGCCCCCGTTATTCGTCTTGGAACAACTGGAACACAGCGCGGTGGCGGCATGGATGGCCTCAGCGGGCGGCGAGAGAGCGCGGCACCTGGGCGTCGAGGTCTAGGTATGGACGGGCCGGATGGGGGCAGGCGCGAGGAACCGAGAGTACCTACCTACGCGCCGACACGCGAGGAGATTGCTCGGACCATATTCGTGGGCAACATTCCTGACGGCGTGGGCGGTGATGAGGGCGTGGAGGCTATCTTGAATACTGCGGGAGGCTTGAGTAGGTTCTACAGAGCTACAGACGCGAACAACAAGGCCCAGACGTTTGGATTCGCCGAGTATGCGGATGCGCAGAGCTTGCGGACTGCCACCGAAATCTTCAAAGACCTCCGCGTGCCGACTAAGCGACAGAAGCCGGGACAAATTAAGGAAGAGGATGTAGAGGTGGAGACCACGACGTTGCAGGTCGTGGTGGACGATGCGTCAATCAAGTACGCTGAGGAGTGGACGAAGAACGAGGACGAGGCTACAGTGCAGTTCCGGATTGATTCAGCGAAGGAGTCTCTTGCTCAGGTTATCGCGCAAATGTTCCATCCGCCGAATACGCCGCAGATGGACTACGGAGAAACTCCAATGCACGATGCACCCATGCAGGATAGCGACAACGTACCAATTCTCAACATTGACATAACAGCTGGCGAAGATGAGCTGGCTGATATTCCGGCTGAAATGCGCGAAATCGTGGCAGCCGAAATCGCTGCTTTCCGCGACCGCTCAATCAAACGCGACCAAGAGCGGCTGCGGAGAGAGGAGGAGATAGAAGCCGAACAGCGTCGCCGCGATCGCCGCGCATCGCCGCCTGTCTCCGCTCCAAGTGCACCTGGCGGTGCGAACGGCATTCCTCTCGGTCCGAGAGCAGACAGGAGCATTCAAGGCGCACCAAGTGGGCCAAAGGGTTCTCAATTCCCGCGAGACTACCAAGGTGGCGTCAACTTCGTCAATGGAGGCGCGATCAACAACGGCGTTTACATCGACCACGAGCATGACGATGACTCTGCGAGTGATTCGGAAATTGAGCGACGGCGGAAGAAGAAGCACGATGCGGAGTTGGACGATATCTACAAGAAGCAGCTGACTCGCTGGTTGAAGCAGGAAAACAGAAGCGTTTCCTCGCTTGAGCGGACTCACGATCGTATGAAGAACAAGGAAGCCGAACAGCAAGCCGCTCGAGATGCACAGGCTGCTCAGCTCAAGAACTTCGATGACGATGCAGAAGCCTCGCAGAAGCGACACTTGTATTACCGCGACCACGGTGAATACATGCGTGAGCGCCAAAAGGCTCGCGAGAGGGAAGAAAAGGAGGATCGCATCGACCGCGAACAGGAGAATCGCGAGCTTGCCGCCCAGCAGAAGCAGAAGGACCGCGCGCGCGATCAGGCCGACGCGTTCCTCGACCAACAGGCCGAAGAAATGCTCCAGGCACAGGCGCCACGCGAAGCACAACAATTCAAGATCTCCCTCGGTGCGGCCACAAAGAAGCTTGAACAAACCGCTGTTCCACGCCGCACCGCTGCCGATGTCGAAAACCTCCTCGAAGACGAAGAAATCATCGACCAGACCGGCACGAAGAAGCGAACACTCATTCCCATCAATTTCGACGCTGCCGTCCGCGCTAACCTCACGCAAGAAGAAGTCCGAGAGGCACAACGGCAGCTCGCCCGCGATATCCCCAACGACAAAGAAGGTCTTTGGAATTGGCCTGTCTCCTGGGAGCATCTGCTTGACAAGCACATCGACAAGGATATCAAGGAGTGGGCTGCGAGCAAGATGCTTGACACTCTTGGATTGCAGGAGGACTTGCTGGTTGATGCTATTGTGGACCATCTGAGGAACCGCGGGAATCCGACGGATTTGGTGGAGAATCTTGAAGAAGTAAGTGTATCTGTTCCCTTCTGGAGCCATTGTGAAATGGTTTGCTAACTAGTTGTAGGCTCTTGATGATGAGGCAGAAGGCCTGGTAAAGAAGCTCTGGCGTATGGTCATCTACTACAGCGAGACGGAGAAGAGGGGTATCAAGTAAGCGCGGCGTAGTACCAACCATCTCGGCCCTTATGCAAAATCTCGGACGTCGTTGGAGGAAGAAGACTGGGGTGCTCCTCTACCACTTTGTATACATACTGTAGTCCCGGCTTCTGGTCACGTGTTCAACCGCTACTACTGGAGCCCGCTAATCGGATCGTGGTATGCCGAATTTGTGGGACACGCGGATTATTTGCTCGGGGTAGTGTTTCTCCACCTATCGCACTGAGGGGCTCAAAATGCGGGCTTTCACGGTGTGCGAATGAGATATATAGCAGAGATCATATCCCCTTGTCTTCCAAGACCTTTTGTTGTGGTTTCGCTTGTCCGTTCTAGCCCTGGCTTGATCAAGTACTCATCACTTCTTGCCACTTGCAAATCTTACAATCAGGGCTCTTACTCGCTTTCTTCTGGGTCCGGCAAAGGGGAATTGGCGTGCTGGCATCATGGTTACTATTACGGGCGCGGAAACGAGGGACGTGAGGTTTCCGGTATGTTTGAGTTTAGATTCGTTTTTGGTTCGGAGGGAAGGCTATATGATGGGAGGGAGTGGAATGGGTAGGTGCTGATTGCTGTGCTAGACGTCTCTTGATAAAACGGGCTCGGATGCTATGAATGCGGCTGGTGACTATTCGGCTGCGTATTGCATTTTGCAGACGGATTCGGAGTTGCAAGGCCATGGTATGGTACGTTCAATTTCCTGCACTGTCAATTGAGTTCTCAGATCGCATTTTCAAGGGTTTCTTTCTTTTGTACAGTGTCGTTGAGCCTTTATTGCCAACACTTACGTTGAGTACTCTTTCCCCCGTTTGTCAGCTCCATTGTTCAAAATCACTCCTCGCCCGCACGCCTTTTATAATCCAAACACTGCTCATCCTCCTAGCGTAAGTTTATACGTAGTAAGTAATAGGATAGAATCAGGCTCTATAAGCTTTTTTAGCAAGTCCCCCACCCCTCAACACATCACAAAAATCCACAAAACCCATTATAACAGCGTTCCAGACCTTCACAATAGGCCGCGGCAACGAAATAGTCTGCACCGCCATAACACACCTAGCCGACCGCATCAAAGGTCGTACTTTAGCCTCGCTCGTCGAAAACTGGGCCAAAACATGGCGACATCTCGTCAACGACTCCCAACTGCGCTGGATCGGCCCTGAAAAAGGCGTCATCCATCTCGCCCTCGGCGCCGTCGTAAACGCCATCTGGGACCTCTGGGCCAAGACGCTGAAGAAGCCCGTCTGGCGAATCGTCGCGGACATGACGCCCCAGCAGATCGTCGACCTGATCGATTTTAGATATATCACGGACGTTTTGACGCCCAAGGAGGCCTTGGATATATTGACTAAAGCTGAAGAGGGTAAGAAAGAAAGGCTGCAAGAAGCGCTCGATTCGAAAGCTGTGCCCGCCTATACTACTTCTGCGGGATGGCTTGGCTATGGGCAAGATAAGATGAAAGCGTTACTCCAGGAAACGCTAGACAAAGGATACAGACACTTCAAGCTCAAGGTTGGCAGCGATGTGACGGAGGATAGGATGCGACTTGGTATCGCGCGGGAGATTATCGGATTTGATAAGGGCAATGTATTGATAGTTGATGCTAACCAGGTGTGGAGCGTGCCGGAGGCGATTGAGTATATGAAGCAGCTTGCGGAGTTTAAGCCGTGGTTTATTGAGGAGCCTACTAGTCCCGACGATGGTATGTACAATTTCGACTATCTATAAACGGCTCAATGGGCCGTTGAGGCATAATTGGCGCTAACGAGCGAATAGTGCTTGGACATAAGGCGATTAGAGAAGCTCTCAAGCCGTATGGTATCGGCGTTGCTACGGGGGAGATGTGTCAGAACCGCGTCATGTTCAAGCAGTTCCTCGCCGCAGGCGCCATTGACGTTTGCCAAATCGACGCATGTCGTCTTGGAGGTGTAAACGAAGTCATCGCGGTCTTGTTAATGGCTGCCAAGGTACGTCCCTACCCTCCACCTACGCCCTAACTCACTAATTCCCCTTTAGTTCAACATCCCCATCGTTCCCCACAGCGGCGGCGTTGGCCTCCCCGAATACACTCAACACCTGTCCACAATCGACTATCTCTGCGTATCCGGCAAAAAGTCCGTCCTGGAATTTGTCGATCACCTCCACGAGCACTTTTACCATCCTTCAGAGATCAAAGACGGGTACTATGTTACGCCGATGAACCCGGGATATAGTGTGGAGATGAAGCCGGAGAGCCTGGAAAGATTTGCATTTCCCGGGAAGGAGGGCGTGAGTTGGTGGAGGAGTGAGGAGGCGAGGGGGATATTGGAGGGAGAGAGGATATAGATGGAAAGCAGATAGGGGGAGAAACCTGAGATACTGGGATGATGTTAGGACTCGGTGCATTGACTTTTGAAGATGTGACTTTACTGACGTCCCCTTACGACCCTTTGCTAATTGACTCCGCATCCTCCCCTCCTTTGACAGCATCGTTAGTGAGCCCAGCTAGCACGCGCCGAATCAACCCAAACCTCTGTTAGGACCATAATACCAGGTCCAATCGCAACTTTCGGGCTCACTTAACCTCTTGTACATCTGAATGAGATTGGAGAACACATCGTCGGGGGCGATACCGAATCGTAATCATTTCCTCGACTCGACACCACTGCTGAGCACGGAAACGGATACAGATAGTTTTGGTTGCACTGCAGGTTAAGTTTTTTCGTCTCCTGTGTTTGCCTAAATGGACGTTTCATTGCTATACCGCGACGGCGTATCCGCTCGGCGATGCCTGATGCGAGCCTATTCGAGGCGAGTCGGTACAAGGGAACGATGATGGGTAGACAGCCGGCAAAGATAGCGAGTGCGGGCTCCGAGACGCTGAACATTGTAGCTGGAGCAGCCGTGCGTGTCAAGTCGGCGAAGTCCAATCGATCCGTGTAATAGATTCGGAGCGCGGTGAGGATGCAGATTCTATTCTTTAATCAGCAACCCTCTTTCGCCCTTTTTTGCAGATACTCACAATAACCCCAACCCGAATAAAACCGTCAATCTGACCTTCTTGCCCCACTCCAGCTTCAAACCCCAGACCACCGGAATGGGCAGCACCACACAGCTAATATCAAATATTAACGCCACGACGCTCGTCTCTAAGGAAAAGTTCTTAAAATTTCCGCACTTGCCTCCCTTACTACGGTCCCAGGCGTAGGCCAGAGATCTACAGAGCGTGAAGCAGCGGATGATGGACGCGACGCGGAAGAATATCAGCAACATAAATTGCGGGCGGCAGATGAGATGGATGGAAGTATGCGGGAAGAGGGTAATGTAGAAGTGGGTGATCGAGAGTTTGGTGAGGTATGAGGAGGTTATTACGAAGAACGGGATTACGAAGGTCATCTAGGGGGGTTAGTGTTAGTTGCTAGACTTCACAAGGAGAACGTACTTTCATGTTGAATGGGTATGTCTTATCTAGAAGCTGCTTTGACATGTCGGATACGTGTACGCCCAGTTCGCCTTTAACCACAGCTACAGTTTACCATTAGCTAACCGATATCTTTGGCGTGGCGTGGACGACATACCTAAGTCTGCTGAAATAGCTAAGCCACATACATTCACCTGTCGTCTCTATCAGCAAGTTTCCTTCTCACGAGTATTCGCGGAAAAGCTCACATAAGCTAGTATCATGAGCCAGTCATTAGTCTGCAATTGCCCTCTTGTGATCCGTCGTGCCCATAGCCTGCACGGGACTGCAAGCGTAGCTGAAAGCAGTGACAGTGTGTACAGCACAATCTGCATTTTCTGCAACGTCGTTCCAATCATCTTCGCGAACAGTAAATAACAAGTTAAGATGAAAAGCTCAGGCAGGAATTCGGGCAAGAAGCGGGCGTTTTGTGTGCAGATTGTAACACGCTAGCTTAAGAGAGTTGTGGTGATGGTATCAGGTACAAGGACGTTACGCATCCTTATGGGTAAAAACGCGCGAAGGACGAGAGCATCGCTGGTATTCGAAATAGAATCGGAGATTTCGTCATGACGGATTTTCTTTGGTGAGGTGCTCAGTAAGGCGAGGCAAATGGTCTTCTCGCCCCCGCAGGGTCGGACTTGGGTTTATCGCGGAGGCTGACTAGGCACGTGGCTGCTTCATCACACATATGCAGTACCGAAATCGCCAATAAGAACTGTATGGGTAGTTGAACAAATAATTGGCGGCATTCGGAGCCTGATAACAAGTCTCGACATACGTCTGCTCTTGCTCACTGTGGAACAATGCGCGGAATATGGCCAGAGTGATGGGACCGACGGGGGCGACGCTTCTCGCAGAATGTAGTTTCCATGAGACACGTTATCTTTCGATAGAGTCGTAGTGCCTCTAGGAGCCCCACAGCGTTGTGGTTTAATCTCCAACGAGTTAGGTCTCAGATTCTTGCCGTTGAGCTCGAAATCAGTTGCGCAACACCTGGTCGATCACCTTCAGCCTGGCTAGGTTCCTCCAGCAGTCTTTGTCGAAGCGAGTAGCAATCCACGCGCCGAATCAGGCCCCAACAGCGCACTTACTTACAGGCAATGCTCTTCGACGTGGGCTTCCCTCGAGTACCTTCAGCAAGCGTTTCTTACCGGGCCTCGGTGCCATGTTGATTGCTATATCGCGCCTTCGGTCGGTACCGACTCGAGGTCTCTAAGATTGGATGTAAGGTGTTGGACTTGCCGTCACCGATGTTCTCATGGATGCTGTGCCTAATTTCAACCACTTTGAACGCTCCTTCCTCCACGAAACACTCCATGTATATCCAGCCGTCTATTGTCTCTCATCTTCTCTCACGCACATCACTATCTCTATCTCCTCTCCCACACCGTCATCACCACCCAATGACACCGCACTCCGCCTCGACACAACAACTACCCCGCCCCCAACTAGGCGAATACAAGAGCCCAACCCTTTGTAAACACTGCGGCATCGACCCGCAATCTTCTCCCCTTTGGCCGCAATCTCACTCTCTCCGCAACGACTCCTCCTACCGCAAAGATCTCAAGGACGAATACCGCGCCTTCATCGTATACAATCGCTGGAAGAAGCGTGATAACGCGAAGCAGAAACGCCGCAAGTCGGAGAAGAAGGCGAGAAAGGCGCTGACGAAGGCGACCGAGAAGGCGGAAAGAAGAAAGGAGAAGGTGGATAGGAGACTTGAGAGGGAGAGGAAGAAGGCAGCGGTGACGATTGAGAAGGCGAGTTTGAAGGCAGAGAGAAGGCTTGAAAGACAACAGATAAAAGAGGACCAGAGAGTTGAGCGTGAGAAACGGGAAGCCGAGAAGAAGCTTGAACGCGAAAAGCACAAGGCCGAGAAAAAAAAAGCACATCAACCCAACGCTACCGCTACCGGAGCCGCTGCCGAAGATGATCGAATCCCTCAAGGACCTGAAGCATAACAGAACAAGCTACGAGAGCCTCAAACCTGCCCGCAACTCCTCAATGTCACACCTCCACGGCCATCACACGTCTCACTCTCACCCCTCGCACATCGAGTCACCCGCCTTTTCCGACTCCCTCACTACGACGAAAACTAACGTCCTCTCTAATGCCAGCGCCATCTATGGCCCCACGCGCTCCCTCGACATCCTAACCTACGCCTCAACGCACTCCCGTAAGATAACTGCCGCAATCGTCGAGCACGCACCCCACGGCCGCTCCTACATCCACTGCTGCTCCGCCAAAGAAGACACGCGGCTTGCCGCTATCGAGCACCTCCTCGTCATCACAGAGGATATACTGCAACGACTGATGGAGAGGGAAGGCATTGCGAGTTCGGGGTGGTTACCCGCTACACCACAGAGCCACCACGCTGCTGCGTTTTCACATGGAAGTCAGCCAAATCTGGTAAGGTATGAAACGCAGAGCAGTCAGGCGAGTAGCCCGAATATAGTCATGGGAGAGCGACAGGCTATCATGGGCCCTCCGGACGTCATGAGGGTTCCTCAGCAGCAGGCGATTGTTACACCACCACAGCAAGGTATGATGGGGCCTCCACAGGCGGTTGCTCCGCAGCCTACGAGAGCGGATAGGGTGAAATGGATTATGGGGTCTGAGGGCTGAGTAGTTGGGCCGACGGGTTCGCTATGCTTCGTTTCTAATTCCCTACCCGAACATTCAACGTTCCCATCTTGACTGAGGGACGTCCCGTAAAGGTATCACCATCCCACAGATAGTCACCAATACCGAACTGCCCTACTATTTCTATAATTGTCTTTTGTAAATGTAACATGAGATGTTCCACTCATCTTGACCTATATCATACAAACATAGCCATTTCTGTCCTCACCAACGCCTCACATACGATCTTCCCGCCACTTACTCTTAACCCTCTGCCAACCCTCCATCTCCTTCCTCCCCCCGGCACTATCCAACCCCATCCCTCTTTCGACCCACTCACGACTCCCCATCTCACTCAACCTACTCAATGCCCTCGCAAACGCAAACCGCTCCTCCTCGCCCGAAAACACACTACTATTCTTCAGCATAGACATATTCATGCCTAAGTCGTCCATCAGATTGCGCATTACGTCTGAAACCTCGGGTTCGGCGTCTGAGGGCGATTTTGCGGTTGCGGAGGCGGGCAGGGTACCTGCTTTGCTGGAGGTGGCGACGGCTTCGTGGAGTTCGGTTTTGGAGAGGAAGAGCGATGTTAAGGGGACGGCGGTAGTGAGTACGAGTTTGGCCTAGGCACATGCGTTAGTATGTTCGTCTTTATCATAGTAGAATAGAAAAGTGTGCGTATCGCTTACCCGAGCCTCGTAAATAGCATCGATAAACGTGATAAACCGCCTCGCCAAATCTCGACTCTTGTGATTCATGCCCGGCACATCCGTGACAATGAAAGCGTCATAATTCCTCGTCAGCTCTAGGTAATCCGCCGCGCCCGTCGCTCGTCCGATAATCTCATTGAACGAAAACCACGCACATCGGCCGCTCGCTTTGGGGACTTCGATATCACGGCCCCAAACGCTGTGTGTGGCGTGGTGCGGCGGGTCATTTTCGAAGTCGCCCAGGAAGCGGAACCAACGCTCAACATGAGTTTTTGCGGCGGCATCGAGCGGGTGATGATAGACGCCTGAGGGTGGGCGCGGGATCTTGCGGTAGTCGGTTTGCGAGTCTAGGTTTAGGACTTTGAGGTGGGATTTTAGAAGGTTGATTGCGGGAATAAAGGATTCGCGCTGGATCCCATTTTTGTAGAGATCGTCTGGATGCCGGTTTGATGTTGTGACGATGACCGTGCCGTGCGCCATCAGACTCTCAATCAACCGTCTTAGTATCATAGCGTCCGCCACATCTGTGCACTGGAACTCGTCGAAGCATAGTACGGAGCTGCGAGAGGCAATATTGGCGGCGACGTATGGAATCGCGTCGACCTCATTGCCATGCTGCATTTTCATCTTGTGCAGGTCTTTGTGTACGCCCTGCATAAAGGCGTGGAAATGGATGCGCGTCTTCTTTGTAATGTTCGGGGGCAGTGTGTCGTAGAAAAGGTCCATGAGCATTGTTTTACCAGACCCAACGTCTCCGTACATGTACAAGCCTTTTGGGAGGGAATCGGAGATTGGAGGGAGGGCCGCTCGGACGGGTTTTGAGGAGAAGAGGGAGAGGAGGCCGCGCTTTTGGGGTTTGAGGGACGCGACAGTAGGTTGTTGGACTTGAGGTTGGGTGTATTTTGATAGCATGGTGTTGAGGTCTTCCAGGTCTTGAATTATTCCTCGTTGGTGCTCGTCGTCTCGTAACCGCCCGCTTTCGACTCGCGCGTCGTATTCTTGCATTGGTGTCCTCGCGCTACTCTCTCTTTTCTCCTCCTCCATTTCCGTCATAGTAGCTAGTGCCCCCTGCGCATATCCTCTGTATGCACCCGTCCTCGCCCTCATGCTAGCCTGCGCGAAACCAGCTATGTGTGGCACAAGAGCATGCTCCCGCCCTCCCTTCTGCAACCGCAGTGTCCGTAGACAATCGGTACATATTGTCCTACCTCCTCTTACGCGTAAACCCCCACTCGCATTCGGTATACGTCTCATCGCGGTGTTTCGGGAAAGTGTTCGCAGCCCTCGCAGGGCTTCGGATGATGTCATGGGGGGCGCGTCGCAAACGTTCTTGTCGCTCGGATATGCATAAAGGGAATGCTGAAGAGATGTGTATAACAGAGGATATCAATAGCTATGCAAATCAAAAGGAGTGAGCGGTGTGAAAGGCAACGTTGCGACAGCGGAGCGCGGCGTTTGGTTTGCTAGCGCACAGTTTTCGGGTTCGCCTCGGTCGAGCGTCGGCTAACCATCCGAAGCTGTTCGGGTCGGTGAGGTCTTCACACGGCAGCTTCCAGAGGACCACAACTTTGAGTGTTGAGCAGAAGAATATCGATATCTATTCATCACAACGCCATAAATATGCCGCTATTGATAAAATACACGCTTCCGGACAATCCTCATCACCTATGTTCATTAACCCTCCTCCTCGGCGCTAACAGCTTCATACCTCCCTGCCCCACCTCCACCACTCCTCGAATACCTCATCTTGGGCACTTCATACAATCTCGTATAATCCACTCTCTCGCCCCCAAGACGCGCATACCCGCTCTCCTTCTTCTTAAATACAGGCGCCCCATCGCACCAAAAGTCTTTGCAATTCGTAATGACACCTCGCGACCACGGATTGCCACGTATTCTTTGTTGCCCAGCTTGCGAGCCCTGAAGCGCCGTGGCAACAAAAGTATCGAGACCGAGAAGCCGCTTCCACTGGTCCCATATGGATTGATGTTGGTGTTGGCGAGCGGCGGGTGCGTCGCCTGTGTCTTGGCCTGAGCCAAAACCATTTGTTGGTGCGTTACCGCCCGTGGAATCGCCTGCAACATCTTGTGAGATGTCACCGGTAGTGACGAAGGAGTTGAGCGAGTCGACAGGTGTGTTGCTGTGGAGGTGGCCGCGCATGCTTTCGTAGGTTGTGAGATTTCGTGCAACTTGAAGGAGCTGGACACAGAGGAGCATTGTCACCCATGTGAGCTGGAAGGCTGCCCATATCGAGAGGACGATTGTGTAGGGGTCTTTGTGTAGCACTTCACAGAAATCGTCGGAAAGGATGTTGCATTCGACATCCTTTGGTGTTTCCAGATTTTCTAGATCTGTTCTTGTCAGTTTTATATATCGACGCATTGAGATGATAGTAACGTACATGCTAGAACGAGTCGAACCCAGACGAGTACACCGAGCTCCAAGCAGAGCACATAGAACACAAAGTGCCTATGGTTGTTGTTTGCAACACAGTTGTTAACCCATGGGCAATGGCTGCTTATGTTAGTTCAAACCTTGTTGAGATATAGCAACACTTACTGATCAGACTTTGCAACGCACCGCTCGCACCTCTTGCAATGCTTACTCCGCAGAGGCTTCCGCACCATGCAGTTGACGCAAAAATGATTCTCATCAAACATCTTGACCTCCATAAGCTCATCAATAACCGCCTTCGACGCAATCCTGCTCGCCGACTTGGGCACAAAACCGGGATCCGAAGACATGCTGAAGAAGTAGAAGTACCCGGTGAGTCCGTAAAACGCTGCAAAGAGTACGTTGAGGAAGAAGTTGGTCCGTAATGTCCCTGGATCTTGTAAGCCTCTAGGGGTTAATGGTAAGGACAGATGACTTACATGGCATAACTGTGGTAATCCATCGAAATCCGACCAGGAATAAGGTGCCGGCGAAGATACCAGCCAAGAACGGCTATCCGTCGTTGTTAGTAAGCGTTTGAAAACCTGTTCAGGTCACTCACAGTATGATGTATACTCCTCAAATTCGCAGGAGCCCACTCCAGAAGCTTCTGCGCCGCCCACTGCATTGCCCACGCCACTCCAGCCGCCAACGGAAGTCCAATGTAGACCGGGTAATGGCTGCATAAATACAGAGCCATCAGAATGATAAGCCATGGCCAAAAGAATATAAATCGTGAAATGAACCACCGCGTGTCCTTGATCCCTGGTATGGGAAAGCTCTTAGGCGTCCCATCTTTGTTGTAGCCTGCTTGCGAGAGCGCTGCATGCCATTGCCGCACTGTGTTCATTTCTTCGGCAGTCACTGCAGGCGTTTTGCCGTCGTTATTCTTTGCGAAGCGATCTGCGCCGTATTCGAGGAGTTTCTGTATAGAGCCTTGCGAGCCCTTAACCAGGGCCCAATGCAAGGCTGTGAAGCCCTGATCATCTGTAGCGTATACATTCGCTCCCCATCGCAGAAATAGGTCCACACAGGATGGATAACCCTTATACGCCGCCCACATCAGCGCTGTATGCGCCTGTGCATCTGGAATGTCGACCGGTATATCCTGGTGTAGCAGCAGAACAAGCTGGTACACGTTCCCATCGAGGGTCGCCGAATGTAGGAGATTGAAGCCTTGGTCATCGGTGAGGAGCGGATCGGCACCGTGCTCGAGGAGCAGATTAACAATGTAATAGTGGCAGCGTTTCGCGGCCCATAGCACGGGTGTCGCGATAGCGTCTCCGCCCTTCGCATTCACGTTGGCACCGTTCTGGATAAGAAAATGGCATAAAGCATAGTGGTTGTTGATAGCAGCCCACTGTATATCATCAGTCACTATGTCGCACCAAAAAGCAAGAGAAAATCGCACATGTAGCGGCGTTATGCCTTGCTCATCCTTATATGTCGCGTCAAACTTTCCTCCATCGAATAGCTTCTGTATCGCCGCAATCTCGCCCAGCCGCGCCAACTGCATGATGTCCTCCTCCAACGGCGGACTTGGCTTCTTGTCCGCCATATCCTCAAGCTCGACATGGTGATCGCCGCCGACGGGCTGCCCGTTTGATTCCGGCATGCTGCCGGACGCCATTGCGGAGAGCTGCGGAGGAGACGCGTGCGCTGCGGATGATCGTGTGAGTACTACGCGCGTTACCGGAAGTTCATGGCGTGGTATGGAAAGAAGACAGGGAATCACTCAGTTGGAAAAGGAGGTACGACTGCGCAGTTGAATACACGAGAGAGATGCGCCGGCCTTATTTCAGAAATAAGCATCAGGCATTGGTGATCGTCTACAAACGGCCCCTGTGGCGTAAGGCGAGTGTGGCGGTGCGTTGGCCTGTGCCCTAGCCAGCCTCGTACACGCATCCCGGGCTCACAGTTTCAAGTTGCTTTTAACACCTATGCTACGGCTTCTACGCAAATCTTGTCGTAATACGAACCTTCAGTTGCTGGTGAGCATCTTGAATACTCTGCAATATTGAAATTGACCCATATATGTACAGTGATCGTCTATAGGATCCTAAACTCCAAAACTTGCGTGCGCTAATTTGGACGGGATTTGGACGGAAACTATGCCTACGAAGTCCTCTAACTCGCCTGAACTACTCCTTCCGAAAGGCGCTGTCCCTCTCCAGCCATGTCCCGAAATCCGTCAGCGCTGGGTTCATCCGCCGGCACTCCTCCACATTTGCACCATTTCCACTCTGCTTCAGCCACTTAAACATAGCACCGACCTCTTTGGCAAAGTGCATCCCAAGGTGCGCAATGAAGCCAAAGGTTGTGGGCATATCCGTCCCAATCCTCTTCTTGAAGATGACATTCGCTTCATGGAAAGTGAGCGATGCGCCAGCCAGAGATAGGTAGCGGCCTGCATTTTCTTCGGGGTGCTTGAATGCGTTTGCAGCGAACCAACCGATGTCCTTCGTAGCGATCAGTTGCATCGGCCTGTCCTTGAGAGCAGATTGCCACAACGATGCGATGGCCTTTCCAGCGAAGTCGTTCGAAATATTTTCCATAAAAGCAGTAGGTCGGAGGACAGTGTATCGCATCTGGGTACCAACAGCCTTCTGTTCAAGGTACTTTTCGATGCGGTGCTTGTTCGCCCAATGCACGACCGGAGTCGGGTCAGAGGAAGACTTTTCGCCACCGCGGTCGACAGAGCTGTAGACGAAAAACTGAACATTGGCGGCGATGGCTGCATCTATGAGGCTTTTGCCATGTGTTTCTTCGACAGTTGGGTCGCCGACAGGTTTCGCTTGAACACTGTATACTCCCCAGATGTTATTCGAAGCCATTTTCCGTGCCTGGTCGAAGATGGCGGGTGCATCGCCCAGGTCACCCTGTAGTAGTCTGATTTTAGGCGAGAGGTTGGCGAGCCTAGTTGCTGAGGGTGAGTTCGCGTTGCGTGTTACGGCGAGGATCTCGAAATCGCTGTCTTGAAGAGCCTTGACCACGGCGCCGCCCTGTTTACCAGTGGCACCTGTGACAATGATAGTTCTTGACATATTGAATGGGACTTTGGTGATGAGGTAGTAATTGGAAGATGTGCTGACGATGTTGTGTTCAAGTTTTAGGGTGATGGATAGATAAGAGTGCGTCTACTTGACCTTCTTATATTCTACGAAGTATCAGAGCGCTTGTTTTACGCCCCGTCCATCTTATGGGGTCGGATATGATGTACGCATCCGTACGCCGTGGACGAACCCGCGATTCCGCAGTAGGATGACAAAGGAGCTATCAACCTCAGACAGGATTCAATAGAGAGAAACTCCTCGTCTTGACCGGTTCTGAGCGGGAAACGAGGTTTCGGCCGGCACATAGTAGGTCACTCCGACCGTGAGTCCGGACGACGGAAACAGTAGCTCGGAGAAGGCGGAGAAGTCGGAGGACCTCCATTTCCCTAACCCACCGTATATGACAGTAAGACTTTCGGCAGCTCAACAAATGGTTCCAACTACGCCGAAGTATTCGCTGAAGCGAGTGAGTCAAGAATGAGAAGGAATCACAAAGTTGAAGGTGAACCGTGGGTTGGAATGGTGTCAAAGGGAGGCCAACGACTAGTGCATATACAGCTAGTGCGCCAAGAGTTTGCCCCACGGCCGCCACTTTTTGAATTATAGCGAACTTTGACGTGCACATCATAAGGAACCTACCCACTATCGCCTGGACAAACCCCTACACAACCATAATCACCACACTTCACACATACATACAGCATGTCTTCCGCTCGGTACGTAACCTTCACAGTTCTCACCACTTCCACGCACTTGCTCACCCTCACAGACGAACCGACTGGGCCGAAGAGGAGGATGAGGACACCCCCCAGGCTCTCCCCCAGCAACAAATTATCAAGAACAAGGATGGAACCGAAACCATCATTACCTATTCGATCCGCGAAGACGGCAAAAAAATCAAGACTACCCGCCGTATAAAGAAAACCGTCATCAAGCAGGTTGTGAACCCTCGTGTTGCCGAGCGCAAGCAGTGGGCGAAGTTTGGTCAGGATAAGGGAAAGCCCGTCGGCCCGCAAACCGACACCACCAGCGTCGCCGAGAACATCATCTTCAGACCAGTATCGAACTGGAAGGCGAGCACAGAGGACAAAAATGAGGTGGAAAAAAAGAAGGCAGACCTCAAGGGCGCGAAGATCAAGTGCAGAATTTGCAGCGGCGACCATTTTACCACCAAGTGCCCGTTCAAGGATACCATGGCCCCGGATGGCGAGCCCACGCCCGCAGAGATGCCCGACGATGCACCATCGGCTGGCGGTGCTGGCACTGGTTCTGGCAGCTACGTCCCTCCGCATCTGCGCGGCCGTGGTGGCGCGGGCGAGAAGATGGGTGGCAAGTTCGAAAGGGATGACCTAGCAACGCTACGCGTCACCAACGTGTCCGAGTTCGCTGAGGAGCAGGATCTGCGCGACATGTTCTCTAGGTTCGGCCATGTCACAAGAGTCTTCCTTGCGAAGGACAGAGAGACTCAAAGGGCAAAGGGCTTCGCTTTCGTCAGTTACGCAGACCGGACAGATGCTGCCAAGGCTTGCGAGAAAATGGACGGATGTGAGTTAGACTTTCTCTCGTCATGGTGCACATTGCTGACTTGTTTCTTAGACGGTTTCGGTCACCTTATCCTACGCGTCGAGTTCGCCAAGAAGCCGACTACTTAGATCCCCAAAGAGAAAGGCATTCAAGGCATTAACGTGGGCGGTCTTTGGGGGCGCTTGGCGTTACGAGGTATCACACGCGGGATGTGCTTTTGAGGCTAGACACCTCTATTAGAATAGGGTCACCTGCATTTCTAGGAATGCAATCAAATTTACCAATGTTCAGTAACTTGGCCCTTTGACTTCGAACACAGCGTTCTTCAATCCGAACCCATTCGCCTCGTACTGCAATCCGATCCCTTCATCCAATCTTCTTTTGATACCCATCACTAGTAGGATGCTCATCGAGCATCTGTCATTCTTCTATGCGGCTCTTGCGCTCTTTTGTAAGCTCCTTTATGAGACATAGCTCTTCATCCTACCTATTTTAAGATCTACTCTGCTCAACATTTGTTTCCGAGTCTCACTTATCTATACTGCTTGCACAGTCCGCTGTTCATGCCAGTTTGTCTGCAAACGTTGTAGTTTAATGTATTGGGGAAGGTAGCAATCAAGCTAGGATCGTCAGGGAATTGGGGGGAAGGGGGGCTGGGGGCTGGTTGCTAACTCGGCTTGTCGAGAAGTGCGTGCTGGAGGGTAGAGATCTAAGCATCAAGTCCATTTTTAATTTTTAAGTAAGATTGACCGTGATTTGCATAATTAGGTGAATAAATCCAAGTCTAATTTTCTCGCTAGGAAACAGGTCTCGTAAAATATCTCCCGGTGGGAGCGTCTACAAGATTGCGATGGAGAGGGAAAAGCAAAAAAGCAACTTTACGTATTCTCCCATGATATGCGGGCACAGATCTGCGGTCCTAAGTACATGAAAAGAGGCATGTAACTGTAATGCCATCGATACGCTTCTTATCCCCCCCGATGTCGCTGTTCTGCAGGTTTTCTCGTACCTCAGCTCTTCAGTAGAGGACCTTAGAGAGAGGTGGATACGCTGTTGTGATAGATAGCTCTAATGTATCTATGAGCTTCTATGTCCTAAACATATGTTCTAGCTTACAGGGAGGAGTTGTGCTTGGAGCTGTGCGTTCTAAGTGATGATAGTAGAGGTGAGAGTATTTATATCGTAGGCTGATTCGTTCTTGGTGGGTTATGTGGACTGTATGGATGAAGAAGCGTGCCCTTGGGCGAGAACAAGGGGTTGGTATGAGGGAAGGTATAGCTAATGAGGTGGTGAGAAGATATTTTCATGCCATTTCTGTTATATGGATGCCTACAGAACTATAGAAAGTTCGCAGAAATCCCTGCCATTGAGCGTACTCGTGGCAGATCAAGGCACACTCTAAACAGATGTGTTCTGTACGTGGCGCCAGGTCTAGTTATAATAGGTCACCGGGTCGTTGCTTTCCAGCTTCATCTCGTAGCATTCCTTACAAACCTCGCCACTCGTAGCCACGACCAGCTTTAACCGGCACAACCTCGAGCTTGACAGGATGGAAAACCTCGAGATCCTCTGGTACTTTCCAATACACCATCCAACCCTCAGGTGCCTTCTTAACCGGCTCAAAGGTACCCTCCTCCGCTCCAAACCTCAACATGCGCCTGTCCACACCTGTCCAGCCATCAGCCTTGCACTCGTATTCTGGCGGACACGCCTCAGGCTCCCTCTCAATAGCCTCTTTCGTAGGGGCAGGCGCGAAAACAACGCCCAGTGTAATGGGGCTGGTTCCGTCCTTGGAGATGAGAGCGGATATGTAGGGCGTTTCGGTGAGGTCGTCGCCGGCGTAGGTACCGCGCAGCGCGAAGTTGCCGGATGGAAGCCGGACCGGGGTGAATGTGACCGGAGGAGTTGAGGGGTGCACAGTGAAGTTTTCGAGGCCTAGACGTTGAGACGAGGGAAGGAGGACTAGGTGGCGGCGGTGGTAGGGCTCTTGGGGGCTGTAGATTCTGTTAGTGGTGGCTTATAGGGAGTCATGGTGGCGGCTTACGCATCGACTCGGAGGAAGTAGGCTTCAGCTTGGAGGGGCTGCGGAGCCGCGAGGGTAGACGAGATGGCCGTTGTAGCGAAGGCGAGGAAAGTGTTGAGCTTCATTGTGTAGGTTGATGGCGAGATTTGCGTTATGGAGGGTTCGGATGTTTGCTATGTTGAGGGGTTGGTGGATAGCGAGGAGTAGGAAACGTGAGGTACCAGCTTTTATGCTGGCACGGGTAACAGAGGCAGGAGAAAGTTTTGTGCCGGTAGACATGCGGCAATCTAAACGAGTGAAGGCCTGCTATCTTGGGAAGCCACGAGAGGAAGGCGTGCTCATAAACGCTCGCCCTTAGGGGGTTTGAGAATCTTCGAGTCGGATTGCTGATGGAATAAACTGACGATGGCTAGTAATGGAAAGACATTTGCTTGAGATGCAAAGACGAAAATATAGACTTCTCTAGGGAAGTTCCTCTACACGTTGGGACATCAAAGTGGAGGTGCAAATTTATACCATTTACCCAGATAGTGCTACGCTCTTCTCATCCCTAGAGAAAGGCCCTCGTGCGAGTTCCTTGGGTCGCACCTGCCACGCTGTTAAATCGAGGACTTGTGGGATGGAATGAAATGGAGCATACCACGCTGTTGCGCAGATAAGCCTAGCCAAAAGTATAGCGGTCCAAAACCGGTAGCCCAAACCTTCGTAGACATTCGCCATATCCAAAAACTGTCAACAATGCCATGTCCCGCTCAAATGCTCCAAGAGTGCTAACAATAAGCAAGATAAAACGTTCGTCGTTCTTCTTCATCTGAAGACGTGTCGGTCTGCCTCGCCCTTACGTCGTTGCTGGTCATCTAGGCCGCCAAGGCGTGCATCCAAATGCGAGACTCTGCATGCTAATGTTACACAGCGCAACACAAGACCAATTTACAGAAGCCTGGGTTTTTTCGGCTCCCGAACCAGGACGGTCGGCGACCGATCCGTCATTCTCGGCGGCTTGATTAGGTCTTCTGCAGGGTCGGCAAGGTGCGTTCCAGTCATGCAACCAGGCTCATAAACAGGCTCTCTGCAACAGCCATACACTGACACGCGCTCGCCATCATCGTTTGTGATCACCAATTTGCGCCCCGGATGATACACGCAGACACCGTTCTCGCTCTCAAATCTTTCGCGGCAATACTTGCATTTCTGGCCACGTAGCCTCGGCTCTGTCTTGACGTAGGCGGACTGCGCGGAAACTTGGTTAGATGCGAGAGGCGTGCCCTGCCTTATGTGTCTAAGGGGCAGTCTTGAAGAACTGGGCCACTCTGACTTCACAGAAGCGTAACTTGGTGCAGCTGTGTTGCTAGCCCGCGAGCTAGGTGTGGATGGACCCGCAAGGCTGGGACGTGACTCTGCATGTGGACGGGGCCTAGGGCTGAGGGAATCGACCAAGTCTTCTTCATCATCTGTAAGGATTGATATTGTCTTCGCTTCGCGCTTAACGCGTGGTTGGGGCGATGGCGTGACACGGTGTGCCTTTTTGACGTCTCGATAGGTCGGCTTTGCTGCCTCCCCGGGATCCGATTTGATATTGAGTGCATCGGCCTTCTTCCGATAGTCTCTAATTGTTTCCTGGGCAAATTCAGAGAAGGGGGCAAGACCCCGGGCAACGGCTCCGGACAGCGCAGGTGAAATCGTGCAGAGGTTCAGCAAGACATGCCGTATCGCTGTCGGGTCACTTGAATCGATTATCCGGCGGAGATGGTCCGGATGGATGGAGCCTGCGGCCATCTCTTTCGGCTCCCTTTTGAAGTGGCTATGGAGTGGCTGCTGCTGTGGAAGGCGACGTAGGCGAGGTTGCGGTTTTGGCGACGGATCAGGAGAACTGGTGAGGTCGATGCATTCCACGTGGCCATCATCTAAGGGCCAGCCCCCAGGGTGCTGTGACTGCCCCATAGCGCTTCACGGGGAGTGAATCGAAGTTATGGAGTGGGGGCCAACCCAAAAAGTGCGACGGCGCAGGAGAGCACCGCCATAGGTGAATGAACGCGATCTGCTGTGGAGGTGACTGTGGGGAAGTCCGAGCGGAGACACCATCAGACACCAGCGCGTCGCAAGGAAGGCTCATGAAGGCGCGACTCACGTGCAAGGGTGGCGCTTGTTCACGTGATCATGGGATTAGTCTGAAGCCGTCCGAAATCACCGCAGAAAGGCCGGTGCCCCTGTCAGCACACTCTCAGCATCGCTGTCCATCGCCGGAGCGCTCTCCAAGGTCCTTCCTTATGCGCTCAGGTGCATCTCGTTTGAAGATTCAGGCCCCCCTCCCCGTCATCATCCGTCGAGATTGCAGGTTGCAGGGGTCGCATCTCATTGACGCCGGCTGGTTTGCGAGCTGGTTTCCAGATGCTCACAATCCCGCGTCAGAATACGAGCGATTCGCCGTCACCAACAGTTGCCTCGTCCTGCGGATTGCGACAATGGGAAGCATTCAATCACGCCACAAGGCAAAGATTTTCGCGGCCCCCATGCACGAGGGACTGTGCACGTCAGCATCTTCGCCATGGCGGTTCAGCACGGCACCGCAGGCGTCCTCGCCATCACTCGTAGACGCCTCATCGAGCTTTGCTCTTCAGGACTTGACCGGCAACGATAGGCAGACGCCTGAGACGCTTCGGCTTCATGGCTCTCTAGCAATCGCGACGATGCCAGACGAACGATGTGCTGGGCAGCTGATGGCCCGGTGCCGTGGCCGTCCTCCCTCTGTAAGCTTCGGCGCCGGGATCGAGACATGGCGACGCTTGCTTTTGGCGCCCTTTCCGTTCAACTGATGCCTGCATGTCACTGAGCCACGACACCTTCACCTTTCAAGCCGTTGTCTCCGTGCATCGTCCCAGGAACCAACGGCATATGCTCCAATGCCCTTGCAGCACTTTCTAGCGCCAGCATCTGCCGCGGGTGCGCAGTCGCGCTGTTGTGATAGGTGAGCTCCGTCGTCTCCCTCATTCTCAGCCTTCCAGGGCCCAGCGAGCGCGGCCGCCTCGCCGCTTGGCGTGGGTTGACTCGGAGTCGTCTCTCTCAAAATCAAATCCCGCAATGGCCCACAGAGTCCCGCCAGGGCGTCAAACGCACCATTCTCTCTTGGAGAGGCGTCTCTTCCACGCAGCATCGCGTAATGCATCTCCAGTCCACCGCGAGCCCCTGCGGCCATCAAACGCGTTAGGACTTGGCGTGCTGGTAAACCCGCAGCCTTGCCCCAGTTTTGGGTTCAGGCCGGGATCGTGGCCTTTTGACGCCGGTGCTCGAGCTACCATACGAACAGCCCTCATTTTAGCTTCTTCCACGGCCTTTCCAGAACACATCCCACCCGCGCTCCCCGCTGCGCTCCGATGATGTGATATAACAGCCGGGTCGCACCAACAGGAGCTTACATGCCCTTTACCGGAGACACGTTCCTCCACTCCTTCGCCCCTATAACCTGTCTCAACGCGCGAATGCCACACCAGCCTTCCTTTAGCGCTTTTGTCCTGTTTCTTTTACTATTCCGCTATCCTCGGCTGTCCGTCTCGTCCCAAAGAGTATTGGTCAGGGAATGTTAAGCGCCGTCGCTCGAGTCCACACCCTTTGGTAGACACACCCACACGCCTGTCACCATGGAGGACGGCCTTGAGATACCGGAAGAGTCGATGCGGCACATAGAAGCGCTGCTGGCGCGACATCGTCCGGACATGATCCAAAGAATGTTCCAACAGGCTATGGACGGTCGTGAGTCGGGCTGGCCCAACATGCGCGTGCGGCAACTTACACGACACAGGACGCAGCTCAGTCGCATCTTCACATACGTCTTCCACCATATCTCTTGCCTCGGGAGCCTCTTCCTTTCGCTCTTCGGCCGCCCCGTCGTTCCGCACTTCCACGACTTCGTCGTACCACTCACGTCTTTCTATAGCATCTAATATGTCCACGTCCACGCTCTCTACACTCTCTAGTGAAATGGCACCGTCTATCGCATCCTCGAGTTCTTCAATATCGTCACGTTCGAGAGCCCCGTCGAGGCGCACCGAGCCTCGCTCGTATCCGTCCTCTCTAGATCCGACACGACCCACTCTAGATCCCACGCGGCCCGTACCATCCGTGCTCACCCCGACGTCAGAGATAGGCAGTCCGCTGGACACGAAACATGAGCCTGGTTTCACACCAACAGATGAGGACATGAGCATCGCATCTCTCCCCACCGACCGAGGGGCGAGCCAGGCGGGCGATTCTCAAATGTTCTGCACATATTGCGCCGAAGGGAAAACACTGAAGACTTTCAAGGCAAAATCGGACTGGAAAAAGCATGAGATGAGAATGCACGAGACAGGAGAAGATTGGCCGTGCATCGTCAACGGCTGCAACCGAATATTTGACCGTCAGAAGGACTTCCTGAAACACCACCAACGCTATCACTCAGGTCGTCCCCTCCCATCATTAACGGACATTGGAATTCAATTACTCCCGAGAAGGGTGTTTGGCTGCGGGTTCGACAAGTGCAAAGAGGTTAGCATTGGGTGGGATGAGAGGTGCGATCACGTAGCCAAACACATGAAGAACGGTTCGACCTTCGAGCAGTGGAAATATTCCAACGTGATCCGCAATTTGATACGACAGGAGGCGCTGCACGACACCTGGAAAGAGATCGTCGCCTGTCTAGACGAGCGCCTGAGGGAGAGCCGATCACAGATCAGCTGGTGTCCGGACAACACGCGAATCCTGCGACAGAAGCTCCAATGCTGTGATCTTAGGCCGAGTCGAGAAGAGGTCTTGATCACTGCTCTCAGCTTACGTGCCGACTTCACGCTCGATCCGACCCAGCAGCAGTTGCCCCCAGGTTTCGTCGTTCCAAGCAGAGACTCTGTGCCAAACGTCGACAAGCTATCACGGGAGCAACGTATGCATATCCTGATAGGCAACCCGAACGCGTCTCTGTCGCGGAACCGGCTAGCCGCAGTGAACAATGCTTTGATCCGAGCTGGCGGATTACCCAACGGTGCCGAATTTGACTGTGGTTCCTCGCCTTTCGATGACAGTCCCACAGTGGATACGGCTGGACGCCGTATCAGCTACATGGATATTGATCCTGGTGAGAACTTTTTGGATATGTCGCAACCGCCGATTCCAGACGTACATGTGCCGAATCCTGGCGCACAACCTCCACCCATGCAGAGCGAACCACCTCAAACACCAGGATATGTCGACCCAGCCAAATCGTCAAACCCATTGGGATGGTGTTATCCAAATTACTTTGACGCCGCGCCACAGTTCGAAGAGTCACAGTATTACGATCGGCCATCACTCGGCCAAATCCTCTCAAAGCCCCTGCAAAGGATGAGCAGCCGCTTGAGCAGGAATGCATCTCCTGCCTCACGGCCGACATCGCAAGTAGACCAAAACACCATCCCAGCAGACATGACACCCGACTTCTCATTGCAGCACCATCTTCAGCCCACGATGACCAGGCATTGCTCAAACCAACCCACAGCGCCACACGCACTACCACTCCAGTACCGCCACGCGGACAATCCGCATACACACTCACACGACCAACAACTACATCTCTTTACGTCACATAGCTAACCGGTTAGCCGATTCTGCATTTCCTCGGGTTCTCAAGCATATGGATCCTTGCATATAGACATTTCCCGTCGTCTTTTGTTACACTTCTCTTTGATACCCCGTGCTCCTCGCAGCACACTGTTTGACACATGTATGGTATTATATTTTGCTTTGGATAAACCCACGATAGAACCCCTTCTCGCGCGTATAGCACGGGAAATGCATATAGACATATCACGACTCCCTGTACTCGATCAATATCACTTCACCCGCGTTATGCCTTCAAGCAGCTGTGTTGCCTATTAAGGAATCTCTGTCCGGTGGAAATTACGTTTCTCCGGGGCTAGACGGTATTGGGTCAGCTTTCCCCTAATCTCCCACGACGCAGCGCACGCGGATAGCGCGTGCGCTCCCGTCGCAGCAATTCTCGACAAGCGCCCGCTCCAAGCCCGTTAACAACATGACTTCCCAGGAAGGCCTTCTCTCGCTTTCGGCCCACGAAGCCTATACTTTCGCACCTGGTAATGGATAATGGATTACGGGGCCACGCGCCCTGATTTCCCGTTCTCACGCTATCAAGGCAAACGTACGCCTCGAAAACACATTTTTAGCATCTCACCTTCCGGAAGGGTGTGTCGGTACCGGAATTGTGACATACCGGTATGTAGTAGCACTAGGGCGTGTTTGCCGGTTGCGGAGGGCGCTCACATGGAGCGAAGATCGGAGGGGGGGCGCTTTGGGGTGTCTCGCTTATCCGGCTGTGTGAAGTTGGGAGCGGCTGGTGGCCAAAAGCATCACCCATAGCTGGTCTCTTTAGAAGGAGGAGAGGCGGGACTTCCTGCGAGATCTCTCGAGTTTGGGCCTCTAGGCTAAACAATTGGGAGGTTACCTTTTCTCCGACGCGGTGTTCCAAAGCCGGCACACACGTGGTACTGCATAGTACCAGCACTATCGGTCTTCTACCAAAAAATAAAAAATAAAAAAGGCGGCGTAACATCTTGGAGACTTTTGCACAGGACCTTTTTCTTTTAGTTACTTACGAACATCATGCCCGCTTATGTACCGAACACCCCGCCCTCTCAGCACCACGTGGTCCAACGGTTGGCTAAGAGCCTCTCATGTCACGCTGTCAGCACCGTCGAAGGGCATACGACAGTAGGGACGTAAAACATTCTACCACCAGAACGGACTTTGTGCCGAGGTCGATGAGTATTTTTACGTACTGTCGTCGATTGCAAAAGGCACTCCACATTAGGACAGGACAGCCGGTGGCTGGTTCGGAGCGCGCGAAATGCTTGCGGCAAGATGCCAAGCGCGCTATTGCCATGAAGAATCAGGCGTTGTCAGACTTGGCGAAAAGCATGGCATAGCATGGCGTAGCATGGCATAGCATGGCATAGCATGGCATTGAACGCCAATGGCCGTGGCATTTACAGTTTGCTTCCTGTCGGCAACGCCTAGTATCATCACACATTATCAACTCTGCGGCCTCAAATTTTCAGTCTTTTACGTGACTTGGCGTTCATTTCATTCTGGGCCTAGACTGAATCTCAGCATCAACTTTGTAGCATACATGGCATCGTGGACTCTGTATGTGTGTGAAAGTATCAGCGCAGAATCATTGGCCGAGTCGACTTCTCCGACAAATACAGTTGTAGGGATACCTGAGTCCGGAAATCCTGATAGCTCCAAGTTCGGCACTTACAGGAGGAAGAAGCGAGTGCCAGTTGCTTGTGCAGTCAAGGCTGGGGTTGGGACTCTAGTACAACTTCACTCTTTTGGCTGACTGTTTCTCCTACTCGGTGTCTGCTTATGCAAAAGGTAGTCTCCCTCCTTGTCTTCACACTCGCTTTCCTTTGGATCAAAAAGATTCGTGCATGATCTTCCTGCCATCTTAAGAATTATCCTCTATACGCCCTGTCATCCTTTTGAAAACTATTTGTTCACTCCACAATGTCCTGTTCGCTCGTTTCTTCCTCGTCTCTATCTCTTTCGATCTTTCGTGGTGTCTAAGGGACACTCGAGTAATAGCCCGATCCGATTCAGCGCTACTCAGCTTAATAAGAATGCTATCTATCCCCTGTTAGACGGCAGGCTACGAAAATGCGAGTATTTGCGTCCAAGCTTATTGTGATACATTAACCCTACTTCAAGGGGCATAATAAGTTCCCACATCACCTATAAACGGCCTCCCACCTACTCGTGAAAGAACAAATTCGAGCGTTTGAATTTTCTCGTCAACAGAAACGTTTTTCTTATCAGACATAATCATTCGCCTTTTCGTCCTTTGATGTGGTACTGTTGGGGTTACTGAGATTCTTTATTAATGGGCTGATGGGTAACGGTTAGCAGATATTGTGTAGAGTAGTGAGTGGTGGTTATAATGGGTTTGACGGAGTGTATATTATTGCCACATCTATATATATATATACCATCCTAGTACCTTCTCGCTTTAACTGATGCGCAAGTTCCCTCTTTTACCACGCTGAGCACGCCGGTCTCTTGTAACAATATCTCCCTCTTCCCAGCTATGAGATATTTGGTCCGTTCGTGAGCAGCAAATAGTCGGCTAATTCTAGGTACGTCGACGCATGGATTGATGTTTAGCGCAAGACCCCGTCTTGGGTCTTCCTAGTAGACATTTTGGGAGAGAGTGGGCGGTACTTTGAGTGAGGAGTAGAGTATGGTATGTGTGATTTACATGGATAGTCTACTAAGTTCTCTGAATGGTGACACGAATGATTGATATAGATATCCCCATCATTCCCTAGAACAACTTTCTTCCGTGTAATTGTTGGCGGGGTTGAGTCCTCGCGATCGTCAAGACTTGCAGCGTAGCAATAAACTTGCTTTCCCTGAGTTAGGAGATGCTGGAGAGAAGTGATGGGGGAGGAGTTGGAAGGAGCGTTGGTAGAGGAATCTTAATTGCGTCGTGAGATTCCCATTGACGCTATGCAGATGTCGACTATACGATACTTGCCTCAGTCGCTTCACGCGGGTGTAAGTGCAAATACCACTCGAATATCTATCTCCCTTCCTCGAAGCTTCAAAGAAATCAAAGCGGGCCAACTACACCGCGCAAAATGTGACCAAAATGCCCCCTTTGGCTACTTCGATAGCCATCCCAACCAGACTACTTTTTAAACTTCACTCAAATAACCCCCATCAAGCAATTTTTTGTCCGCTTTAACGGATCCTGCAATAGCGTCTCCGGATCTCCGAGCGGATCTTCCCTCTCACCATCTCCGAGACGGCTTTCCTCCACGCTATCTCCTCTTCTTTGCACCCCAACGTTGTTCTCATCGCCGACCCCCTTTGCGTGTTTATTTCATCTGCTAAAAGCGGCGTGTTTGCTGTGCGCTGGTTAAGAGATAGGTTGCTGGCAGGTTGGAGGGAAGGTTCGTGGATGGCGAAGACGGGGCTGTTGTTAGTGGTAGTGGTCATATTGGTAGTGCTAGTAGCGCTGGTTGTAGTGCTGTCGTCCGAGCTGGAAGAGTGATGGCTCGATGCTACCGGCTGGAGCTCGGTATCGATATCTTGGTTCGGAGGACTTCCCTTTGGTATGGCATTCATTATAAAACAAGAATACACAAGAACCCATTAACACTGTTAACACTCCCACCATCACCATCTTCAACAGCCCGCTTTGAACTTACATTGCAATCCCACCAAGAACTCCGACCTGTTTTGGAAATGCCAACACGATCCTCTCCGCACTCTCCGCGTACAACTGCTTGCCAACCTTACCCTCCACATAACACCTCGGCCACAATGACACCAATTTCTCCAGATCAACAACTAATTGATTATCACTCCACATCATCGCACCTCATGCCAGCACCGAAGAAGCTACGTAAATAGCCGCCTGCATTTTCGTCACCTTGAGCTTGTAAAAATGCACCAGGGTTAATATGGCTCCGCAAAGAGTAGCGACGAGGGGGATGGCGATGCCGAACACGAAGCCATAAACAGGACCGATGTTGCTGTCGAGACTGAAGGGAGGTGCCATCGATGTCTTCCCGTCTGGATTGTAGACCGGGATTATTGTTAGGGGCAGGAAAAGCGTCTCGATGTTGGTAGACTCATTATTGGTGTCGTAGCATTGTCCCTGGTCCAGCACGAGAACCCATTCTCACCGTACTTGAGCAGTTTGGAAAAGAAGAGGCAGAGTGGTCGCCGGGTTGGTGCCATTGTGTGCAGGTTTCGTAGCGTTAGTGGGTGTATAGGTTGATGGAGAGGGTTGGAGTAAGGATGGATTGCTCGCTGGCTCTGGGATGTGGTACGGTTTGTTTGTGGGTGGTGCGGAAAGGGAGTTTGTGTGTAGGAAAATTTATAAGAGCAGGGAGGCATTTTGACATCGACGGATGAATGAAGTTAACGGGCAAATTACTGTTTTCCAGGCGTGATTTTCTCGTTCCGCGGGACAGGAGAACCACGGTTGAGACCATTACGTTGATCATGACGGGCACAGCACCAGTGCCAGTGGTCCGCCAGAAAAGCTTACCTATCAGTGGGCTTTTCATCTCGCAGGTGAAACCTAAGGCAGTAACGCAGTAGTGAACATAGTAAAGGATTAGACCTTCTTCTAGCAACACAGTAACTCCTTACGCAGAATAGAGAGCGCACCAGTAGGAGGAAAAACTTACCTATACACCCATGGTGCTTGAAATGATAGCAATACTGTGATAAACAAGGAAAGATGATTGATAGCTACAGGAATCGCAGAGGTGAACCCAGGCTACGTACATTGTCAAACTACGCTGCGCACGCGGCGCCTTAGATGATCCAGAAGATCTCCAAGACTCTGTACACCCAAAGGCTTTCCAAAGAATTAGAGCTCGCTGCCTCTCAAACACAGATAAGAGATAGATCCAATCATTTACATACGGCTCCGCGGGTTCATATGGGGAAACATGCGGTCGGGCAATCTGTTGCCATACTCGTCGTACCTGAAGTCTTGCTTTTCTTCAATCCACATCTGCGCAAAGTCAGCAAAACGTCCTTCAGTCATCGTCGTTGGAAGTGGAGGCGAAGATCAAAAGAGGAGAGAGTGTGTGCTTACCTCACGCTCCATCTCCCTATTCGGCGGCACTATCTGAGGATTCAGTACCACTTCATCCCCAAAGCCAGCATCGCCCTGGAACTTACGTCGATAATTGGCCGGGCCAATAGGCTGAGGCGCGCCGTATTCAGCGTACTCTCCATACCCGCCTGGTTGCCCAGACCGACGGATCTCGCTCTGCATCCATGTCTCGCGCTCTGGGACACGGTCTTCGAAAGATTCGGGGCGGCGGCCGAGGGGTTGACCGAAGCGGCGCTCCTCGTAACGCTCTTCTTCGTAGCGGCCGCCAGGCCCGCGCTCGGAGTACCTGGCTTCAACGTGGCGTGGGTCGCGGGGGTCACGCTCGATGTGTATTTCACGCTCGACGCGACGGTCAACATGGCGGTCATCATATTGGTGGCCATCATATTGCTGGGACTCGTAGCGCTGAGATTCGTAGCGCGGGTCGGGGCCATGGCCATGCTCGACGTAGACTTCGCGTTCATCGTAGCGTTGGGGACGGCCGTGTTCGTCTACGTACGTCTCGCGCTCATCGTAGCGGACAGGTCCGCGATGATCACGTTCAATGTAGTGCTCCTCGACCCTACGGGGTCCGCGGCGCTCGTGCTCATGCTCGACCCAGGTCTCGCGTTCCTCGATGACCCTCCTGGGCCCGCGCTCATCCCGCTCGACATAGACCTCTCTTTCAATCCTCTCCCGCTCAGGCCTCTCGTGCCTGATGTCAATGTCGATATCGACCTTCTTGTCGACCTTTTCCTCATGACGATGCTTGTCGTGCTTGCCATGGGGGGAGTGCTCGTGCGGCTCCAGCGCCGTCAGGTATCCAATCACCTCGGTCAAACTCGCGTGCGCCAAGTTCACCTCCTTCTCCCTATTCTCCAGCTTCTCCTTCTCGCTCAACAACCAGTACATGCGATGTCGCAAGCCAACACGCCGTCCTTCTTCAATGTCACCGGCTACGCGCTCTGTGAGCGGCGCGATGTTTTCCAGAGCGCCGCGTACGTCCCGCATAGCTCCGTACACCCACTTCGCCTTTTCCTTGTTGGCTTCGAGCGCATCGTGGACTTCGCGGACGGTGAGAAGACGGCGGACCTCGTCGAGATCGGCCTGAACGCGGCCGATTAAGCGCACGTAGACGGCATTGGAAGGACCGACATCACGAAGACGCTTCGCTTTGTAGAGGAACTCGCCGAGCTTGTACGCTCCGCCGATGGCTGCCGCGGCGCCGCCGGCGGACAGCAGCTTCGCGGCAGCGTGGTCGTTTTTGCCCATGTTGGCGGACGGGGGCTGGGCAGGCTCGTTCGGAAGTGTGACGAGTCTGCCTTACGGTTCAATTGATGGTGAGAGAGCTGGGTGAGCTTCGTGTATCGTGTGGCAGCATCCCGCGCTCAGTGGATGGCCCTGGCGGTGATGTTGTCGTGGTGTGGGAGCTTTGTTGTCAGCCCTCAGCTCCCTAAACTTGGTGGCTGGGGGATGAGGAGCTAACGCCCAATCAGGAACGCCGTAACCTCATCCATGTCCTTTCCTTCGAACATCAAATGTCAACACCGCGAGGATAGAGTAGCAAACAAATAGGAAATGAATTAATGCTGGTATAGAATACGCGTTGTTTTCTATGATAGGCTTCGTATATCTACTTCCCATACTTTGCGATGAACGCCCTAACCCTCGGATCACTCAAGCTCAGCTCATTAGCCTCGGCACTCAGCAACTGATCGTTCGCCTCATCCAACTCTTTCTCCATCCTCTTCAGCTCACCTTCCAGCTTCGGATTCGTTAGGTGCAGCTGTTGGAATGGTGTATGCGAGTACAATCCCTTCAGAATGGTCTTCAAATCGCTATCCGCTCTGCTGAATCGTTCAGCCAATGTGCCATGAGCTGAAGAGGTCGATGCGTTGTAGTGTTCTTGCAGCTTGTTCTCTCGCTCGAGCTGCACTTTGGGCAAAGAGTTTAGTAGACTTTGGATGCTGCCGTGATTGTAGGAAATGTTTGCGTGGTGGAGAGCATCTTGAAGCGCAGGTGGGAGGTCGAGCGACTTCGACGGTTTTAGCTTAAAGGCCGGAGAGAAGGCGGATTTCGGACCGGAAGTCGCACGCTTCCTCATAGTGGTCGAGTCTTCTTCGCTAGAAGTGGGCATACGCTTTTTCGCAGCTCCGTCGATATGTGCGAGTGCTTGCTGGAACTCATCAACCTTCCTCGTGTACGCAGTAAAGGTCTCCAACCGCTTGCCCATGTACTCGAGTGTTGAAAGCACCTATTGTAGTGAGCTAGGCCGAAGAAGGTGGGCCAGGGAACATACGTATTGCAGCCAAGCACTTCGAGCCTGTGTCCTCTCCCTCTCCTTCCGCTCCTTCATATCCATGATCGGCTTCCGTATCTCATGCCCAATCACCATCTCAGCGATCGAAGCAATTTCAGAATGCAAATCTTCTAGCTCGGCCTGCAGGGCTACCTTCCTTTCTTTTAACTCTTCTTCTGACACATCAGGAAGGCCGTCTGGAGGGCAGTTTGAAAGGCTGTTGAGGTACACGGTGTCAACTCTAGCTGACATTTCCGCGGTGCGATAGGAAATGATGGCTTTGCACCATTGCTCGACCGACTTTTCATCCTCGCTCACTTCGGGCTCGGTGACGATTTGTGATACAATACCGGGGAGACGGCTTAGTATCTGGTCGTCTGAGCTGAGCCTCTCAGCAAGATAACTCTTCAAAGTAGCCTTCTGGACATCTATCTCACGTTGAGTGTCTGTCAACTGCTCATTAATACACGTAGACACATCATTGACCTTCTCGAGTTAACATTGACCGAAATGAAATGTCGGGTTGTTGCTTACTGCGACGTCCAGTCTAGCCTTCTCTTGATGCTCCTTCCGTCTCCTCTCGTTCCTCAAATGCTCAACTTCTAGATTCGGCTTGTCGAGCGCCTTCAACTGCATCAATGCAGCGCGCTGGGCTTCCAAGACTTTGCACTGCTCTTCGATAGCCGCAGTCGAGCTCTGCAGCGAATCAATGGCCGAAGTGAGTTCATGATCCAGAATCGGACGTATAGGTTCGTCCTCAGTTTCGTATTGGTGGAGGATGCCCTTTTTCTTGAGGGTTTGATATCTGTAGAATGTCAATTTTTTTTTACGGCAGAGAGAGCTATCCCTTACAGTTCCAATTCTTCCCGCGTCAAGAGCGTATCTTCGTGCAGATATTCGTTCACCCATTCGGCGGCCTGCCGCTTCGTCTTCTCATCCTCGAAAGTCGCAAGCACCTTGTCGAGATCTAGTCCATCATCCAGACCACGCTCTTCCAGCACATTTAGTAAATGATGTGCTGCCTGTTCTTCAGCCATAGTGTACGGCGCGAGTGTTGTGGTGTTGATGTTTGGCGGTGAGTACCAATGAAGCCTAGCGCCCTGGAGTTTAATTCGGCAGACTGCAACAACCACTCGCGCAGTCGCGCCCCCAGACGCGTTTTCGCGGGACTCGATTTTCCATTTCGGCGCCGTTACTCTGCTACCGAACACAATTCCACCTCTTTCTACCGCCGATCGTCTCATCATGCCCCCCGCCGCCATCGAGCCCGTTATCATGCCCTCCAATCCCTCCGAACCCGCCAAAGAAACCCCAACAAAAAGCATCCCCAGCAACCCCACCCCCACAATGGCAACCTCTCCCCACGAAGAATACCAATACCTCAACCTAATACGCGACATCCTTCGTGACGGCGAGCATCGCCCCGACCGTACCGGCACCGGCACATACTCTATCTTCGCCCCACCTCAAATGAAATTCACCCTCTCGCGACCCGCCCCAGACCCCTCACAGCCTCCAGAGCTCATCCTCCCCCTCCTGACTACAAAACGCGTCTTCACCCGCGCCGTCATTGCAGAACTGATATGGTTTGTCGCCGGCTCTACGCATTCCAAATCGCTATCTGAAGCTGGCATCAAGATATGGGACGGCAACGGGAGTCGGGAGTACCTCGATAGTGTGGGGTTGACGCACCACGAAGAAGGTGATTTGGGACCGGTATATGGGTTCCAGTGGCGCCATTTTGGCGCTGAATACAAAGGGCATGGTAAAGATTATACGGGGCAGGGCGTAGACCAGTTGGCAGAGGTGGTGGAGAAGCTGAAGAAGAATCCGTACGACAGACGGATTATATTGAGTGCGTGGAATCCGGCAGATTTGAAGAAGATGGCGCTACCACCTTGCCATATGTTTGCGCAGTTCTATGTCTCGTGCCCTCGGGCTAAAGAAGGCGAGGAGAAACCACGGGGCGTCCTACACTCCCTCCTCTACCAGCGCTCTTGCGATATGGGACTCGGTGTCCCTTTCAATATCGCGAGTTATTCTCTGCTCACGCATATGCTGGCTCATGTGTGCGATCTTACCCCTGGAACATTCACGCATACCATGGGCGATGCGCATGTGTATGTCGACCATGTGGATGCGCTGAAGGTGCAGTTGGAGAGGGAACCGAGGGACTTCCCTTCCTTGAAAATAAATAGGGAGATTGGATGCTCCATTGATGGATGGAAGGCTGAGGAGTTTGAGCTGGCGGGGTACAAGCCGCATCCGACGATTGCTATGAAAATGAGTGTATAGTATGCATATGTAGCGTTGCCATTATCTATTGCGAATTGCTGAAAGGTCGTAGATGGTCTTGTGTATGTAGAATATCAGTGTATTTATCATGGGCAACTAGAAAGTGGTGCTCTTCTTGCTTGTTGAATAATTGAAAGGACTGACAAAGGGGCCTCGTCTTCATTCTCATCCTGGGATCCCTCATCAACACGACTCTCAACGTCCTTGCACAACCCAAGCACCGCTTCTCGCCGTCCTACCACGCGCGTTCGCAGTACTTAAAGGTCAACTACTCCCCTCTCATCCTATCTATATACAATCCGAGCTTCCACCACTAACCCTATCGTAACAAGCTACCTCCTCGATATCCCGCGGTAAATCGATCCCATTTCGCCGGGCAAACTCTTCCCAATCGAGGGTAAAATTATACCACTTCCTCGTAGTAACCCAAACCCTCTTCGCCCTGCCTAGACAATCTTGCTTCTTTTTCACCTCGACAAGCGGCCAATCCGCCTCCTGCACATCGCCTCCGTGGCCCTTGATACAGCATTCCAGACACCTTGCGAACCAATCTTCCACGCCCGTAACGGCAACTTCCTCAATGCCCCGCAACGCGGCTAGTTCCTCGAGCGCGACCATGAATTTTTCGCTGGAGCGGATGACGCGCTCTCGTGAGCGGAGTTGTACGCGTAGTGTCTTCAGTAGAGAGCACTGGGCGCTGTCGTCGGCGTGTTGCTTGATTATGCTGACGAAGTGCTGTAGACGGGCGCGGTGACGTTTTACGTTCCAGTGATCTGCGTCGTTGATGTATACATCAAGTACTATACTACGCAGATTACGTAGTAGGCCGAGGCGGTGAGGTAGGCCCAGGGGACCGAAGATGAGCGGGGAAGAAAGGGAAATTGGATAGTGAGGGAGGCCATCTATGTCGAGTTGAAAGGTATTGGAGCCGTAAAGGACCGCTTGAGGAAGTCAGCCAAATTGCCATGCTGACTCGAGAGAAGTATATAAATTACCGCGCGCTTCATTTGAGACGAACCGATTGACAAGAAACAAAGCCGTCCCACCCCTGACATGGAACGCCTTCTTGCCGCCGCTATCCGCACTGCTGCCCTCCCAGGCCGTCACTTTCCACTTCGTGTACGCATAGCCATTGGCAATGATCTCGGCTTCGCTGCCTGCGACTCTCGCGCTCAATTGTGGGAGCTCATTTGTGAAGTCGAAACCGACGAGCAAGTTGTGGGGGAGAAGACACTGATACACTGCCAGTCGCATCTCAGCCGGTAAGTCAAGGAAACGGAACGGGCCGGTCCGTGCTGGCAATCCTGTCTTAGGCATGACGGCCGAAGACAAAGGCGGAGGATCCGATTGTATCATGGATTTGATTTTCGTGGCCTTAGTTCTTGTTCTTGTGGTTCTCTTGCGCTTGATGCGGGTGGATCCTGATAAGGCGAGTATATTCTCTGTTGAAGCGAATGGGCGCGTTACTATGTAGTGATTTGGCCGACTGTGTGATTGAAGTACTCATACGAAGTGGCAGTAGAGCGTGCCAAGACTCTCGTGAAGCGGCAGTCACGTGTACCACCTCGCTGAAAAAGATCACCATCACCATCACGATAGAGACTTCGACTTCGTATTTTCTGGAACTCTTTTCATCTTAGGCTACCATAAACACCACTTTTGCGTCTAAAGGCCAGCTAGTCGGTACCTTAGGCTTCAATCGAGGTGTCAATTCAGCCTCGTGTACTGGTGGGGATTGGAATAAGGCTGAGTATGTTGAGGCGCAGCTCTGCTAATATTCGCTTAGCGACTGGTTCTGCCTTATTGGCGCTTGAGGTTCTTCTTCGTTTTACTATCTAATTCGCCGTGAGCAGTTCTCCCCATCGCAGCTTCGCTCTCCCTTGAGATTTCGTTACTATTTGCCCCATCGAGCAATCTCCCTCAGTTCTTATTTCTCCTCCTTCCCCAAGCCCCGTAGATACTCCATGTCCACACTGTGTTGGGCGACGTCTTGCTCATACCACTTGCCCTACTACATTACGTCCGCTCGCCAGTTGGCGCCTTGTAGTACAGCACTGTGGCTATGACGGACGTTTGGGTTCCCAGAAACTCTGCGCTGAAGATACCAGACGCAGGGGGACTGTAAGTGCCGCAATGATCTTCCGCTTGGCATCCATGGGGTAGAGGGGACGACCGTGCTGCGGAAGGGGAATCGCAAGGTTTAGTAGATTTAGTTGTAAATTTGTATACGTAGAGGGAGATAGATGCACCGCGGGTCCAGCGAGAATGTGCCATGGGTACAGTAGGGCAATTTGCCGAACTTGAGTAGTAGGGCCTGTAGATAGGGAAGCCGAAGAGGCGGTATAGTTCGTAGTTTGTGGTGTATGAGTATGCGAGGTCGATGTCGGCGCTGGTTCTTTCGGTGGTACTCGTATAGGCGCTAAACGTTGTGTCCATATCGACAGTGGAAACGGCTGCGCCGAGAAGGTGGCGGGGAATATTGAGGAAGGAGTATAGATGGACATGCTTGTAGCTTTCCCAACGGGCCAGGATTTGTCGGTAGATTGATGGCTTTGGGGGACGACATCTGCGATTGGGAAGGATATCAGGCCTTGTACGTTGCCTGGAGAAGTTTTGTGGGACGCGTGAGCAGGTCGGGGCTATCGAAAATCAGTGTTGCAGTGAGCATGCATCAGGCGGGAGAGACGAATTAGTGATAGGTGTCTCAAAGGGGCCGTTTGCTTGCGAGGGGAGACTGATTAAACTTCCTGTCACAAAGCTAGTGCCTTGGTCGAGCCACTCGTAGATAGCTAGATCAGCAGCACTGTAAGGATGTTGGTATCCGTCTCTCTTGAATCCAAATGTGCAAGAAGGTCAACGTAATCGATCATGGAGCTTCTCCGAGCGCAAGTTACATTATTTTCGTTTTGCTAACCCCCACAGCACCCATGGCGATTGACTTCTGCAGTGTCCAGTCGATCATCTCGCGGTAGTTGCGGCGCTCTCCATTAGTTAGGATGCCCCTGAGATCGTAGAGGTCTTTCACACCTAGTCGGCCCAGAAAGCGGCTTGTCTTCGGTCGGAAGCACGTAATAGAGTTTTGACAGGTCGGTGATGTGCAGCGCGGATTACACACCTGTTGGCGCAGGGGCTGTGATGGGGATGTAGCTGTCATTCAGAGCTTGCGTGACTGCTTCGACAAATGAAGGGGGCGTAATCCCGGTATAGGGGATAGACTTTGGTCATAGCGCCTAAGGGTGGAGTAAGTAGGGACCAGGTTTCAGCGATGAGGAAGTGGTGTAGGTTCTGACAGAGGACCGAGGAGAGCCAGGACTCAGCATCTGGACCTTGTGTGTGTTACTGCCGGGGATGAGCGTGCTGAGAGGACTCCGGCCCGTTGGTTGGAAGCTCGCAATGGTCAATTCGAGAGTGGCGGTTGTTATGCTGAAAGGGGAAGGTTATTGTTGCCGGCCCTTAGATCGATCAAGCTCCGATGGAATCAAGCATGTCTACTATGAGTTCTGGCGAGCAGTATGAAAGTTCCTTGAGATGGAAGGCTCTAGGTGTTGCAACAAGTGCTACCAATGCAGAAAGCGAAGATACGCTCATTTCGACGGCCTTGCACCTCCTCCTCCTCAAGGAGTAACTGATTCTGCGTGCAGTTTTCTATTTACACGCATGCCATCCTCGCCGTATCTCGACTTACCGCATGCGTACTTGCTGGTCTGCTTTCTCAGGAATAGTCAGACGTTCGAGAGCCGATATTTTAGCGAGCTAGCATGGGAAATGGTAGGCCACGTAGAAACCATACCTATGACTGAGAACGCGGTACAGCTCTCGAAGGTGACGGGGGTCCGACATGTCTCGCACGTCATGCAGTACCAGGTGGATGATGATGAGGCTCTGCTCTTGTGTGGGTTGAGTCAGGACCAGACGGCGCTATGCCGCATTTGAATTTAGCCATGAAACTTAGCTAGGAGGATTCCAACTCTAACTTCGTCCCTCTCTTTCACACCCAATGAAGCGTCCTTTGCGGCTCTTTTCTACTCCTGTCTATGGCTGCCTCACTTTTGGAGTCGTCGTAACTTGCCGCTGTGGCTGGCTGGTTGTGCCCATGTGAAGTTGCGCAGCCTGTTGTTCCAAACAAGTGGAGAATGGACATAGAAGAGCGCACACGATCTGCCGCTCTTCGAGAAGCCAGGGAAGAAGCCAGGGAAGCCTCCATCGAAGACGCCCACGCAACGCCTCCACTGATCGGCACTGCCGCAGAACTGCGGTTCAGGCCCGGACGGAGCCCCGAGGCTTGCGGAACCGACGTCGCCAGCCCAAGGCAAAGAGCACGGAACGGGATGTGACCGTCTGCAGCATGCACGACTCGGCAGCAAGACGCATGTTGCCCCGCTGATCGGTGAATAGTCCTCAGTACCAGTATCAGAAGTTGCCCCTACGTTTTGCCCTATGCATCCGGTTCGTCCCATTAACGTCGCTCATGGTCACTGTCACACCGCCTCGCGTCTTGCTCCGCAGTCATCTACGCCAGCCATGCATGCCTATCCCCGCTATCCTCTTTCTGACTATTCTGGAAGAGATACGGAGTGGTGCACGTTTGTTCCAGGTCTTCCGGTGAAGGCAGGCTTGACATAAACTTCTGCCATTTGCTTAGTGCTTCTGCTTTGCAGGGGTTACTGTTGCCTCAAACCTTCTAGATATCTTTTTGCCACGCGTGAGCGCATGCGGATCCCATATCCGTGCGCACTGTACCTGCAGGAGTCTGCATCCTCGATAGTCCTTCGTCAGGGGTCCCAAACATCTCCCGTCACTGTCCCCAATTGAGGGCTTCCAGCTGCGGGTCGAGGGCCAATGGCCTCCTGTTGCGTCCAGTCAGTTACACCTCTACCACCCCGCAGTTCATCGCATTTTTGCGAGGAGTCGTGGCGTCATTTCTTTTGATGACGCCAAAAGCGTAAGGCTACGCTTCATGAAGTGTGGGAGCACCATCCCAGACTGCCTTCACCTGATTGTCCGCCTGCGCTTGCCTATAACGAACGGAGGCGCAAGTCCCTCGTCGCCTCTGCTATAAGTTTCATGCCTCCACGACGGCATCGCAACACTACAAACTTCATTTTTCCTTGCGAGTCACGGATATATTGTATCTACTGGGTGCTGTTGCGGCTCCTTACCCACTGTCCTTACCGCCACCTTCGCTCCTTAAGGAACAAACACTCGCTTCAAGCCGTGCCGTCATCTTGTCGATAAGCGAAATCCTTTCGGCATCCCGGCCTTATTCCCCTTCAAGCGGGTTGGGAGGACCTCTCTTTGCATCCGCAATCTAATCTCACCTTCGGGGGTAATCCAGCTCAGGCGTGCATTACCCGCTTCGCGATTAGGATTCGTCGACTGCTACAACGCCATGCATCCTGCAAACGAAGAAGGGAATGCAGCAGACCTGCTCTGGCGTCTCCAGCAGCTAGCTCAGCAGGGCCATCCTGAGCGACTACGTCAGCTGCGTAATGAGATTGACCGGCTTCTCGAGTCTTCTGATGACGCAAGCAACGCTGACTTGACTGACACGCTCGCTTCCGGTACGAGGGAGTTTCACGGTCCATTGAAAATCATTGACTCATGTTGGTGCAGGCAACGACTCCTTCGATATCGACCGTTCAACTTTGAGCTCCTCCGCTCCAACACTTTATGAATCCGGACGGTCCACTCCCCAAGGCTCGATCGCCAGCGATCAGACGACCGCCATCGACGCGTACCCAACCTACAATCTTGGGGGTTATTATCACGAGGAGCTTCCTCACCGCCCTGGCCAGCCAACCAGCACCCATCTCTGGCCCACGTACCCTTCTACAAACAGGCGCAATACGCCACAGCCATGTCTACGACAAGAGACTCTGCGAAAGGCTCATGACGAGTCTCCTTTGGTCGGACATCCACCAAATTCATCTACCATTCAGGCAAATGGACTAGCCAAACTGAATCACTTCTGCACGTTCTGTTATGAACTGGGCAAGTTCAAGATCATCAAGACCAAACAGGACTGGAAGCGACACCAAGAGGACTACCACGCCGGAACAGGAAACGAGTGGCATTGTCAATACAAAGATTGCGGCATGATCTTCTACCAAGGCCTCCCGTTCAAACAACACCTGAAGAAGGATCATAATGGTCAAGTGTTTCCTCGCGACTGCAAAGAGGTTAGACAGCAACTGCGCGTCTATGCTTGCGGATTCGAGAATTGTCGCGAGCTAAACGATACTTGGAAAGCCTTTTGCGACCACGTTTCAACCCACATGCAGAAAGGACATACTGCGTGGAGCTATGACAGGACCATTCGGAACCTGCTCAAGCAAAGCGTCATTGCGTGGACGTGGAAAGAAGTCTACAATGATCTGGGACCCCGATTCAGTGTACTCCAGTCTCAACTGACATGGGACCCAAGAAACACCCGAGAAATGAAGCAGAAATTGGAATACTTGCAGTTTGGTACAAGCCTGGAAGCATTCCTCCGAGAGGTCTTCTTCGCCGGATCACCACAGCCAAGCATACCTGCTCCGACAACATCTCCACTATCACCTCTACCCTTTCTCCCACCACCACCGCCTGCTATGGCTTCTAGTACATTTCGAAACACGCCCACTTCGTTTGGGGATCCGCTCCAGCACCTTGAATTAGACTCGTCGCTTCCTCAAGCCCCTCCTTTTTTCGGAAGTGCGCAGCCAATGACGAACGAGATGCCGACATGTTCATCTGACTATAGAAACAGCTATCCGATGTCAGAAGCGCCACCCTTATCCGACTACGAACCTCAGGGCACATACCAGTGTGAAGAAATCGATGCCGCTCACGAGCTCCTGAGCGTGGAGCAGGTCATCCACGAATCCACACTTACTTCTTGCAATCCAACGCCACCACTCCCGCCCCCGTCCACCACCCACGATAACGCACCAGCATCCGACTCTAAGAAGTCATGCCATAAGCGCATTATGAACAAGAGCAGGGGGTGGCTACATGGGAAGAGATCTCAGCAATCATTCGGCATAGAGCATCCCGAAATTTCTCCGAGTACTCGCATACCTACCTCCCATTCAAAAAGGACAACCTTGGCATATCCGTCTATTCCAACAGCCGGGCTGTATTGCAACCAGGTCTGAGTAAATATACGCATCTATGACGCCTATCAACATCGTATATACTACGGAACCGTGGCTCCCGAATGGCTGAACGAGTTTCGACATATCCATCATAGCCTTGCGATTCTCTCGTAACTGTTAGCTTCGACAAGTTCTGACGTGTTGTCATATTCAACACTACAAGTACCCCACGGGATTCTGTAGATCGGTTTGAGTGTCACCAGCCGGCCGTCGGTCTAATGACCTGAATCTACTCGTGGTTTTCTCAGTAGCTCATTCACCCTTTACTTCTTTTGGATCTGCGTGAAGGGCCCTGGTTTTTTCCCGTCGCTTCTTCTTTGTCTTTCACTTCCCTTCTTCCTATTCTTCAGAGATGATCTTTTTTGCTCAGTATAGTATTTTTCTTTCGATATTTCAACTCCAAATTTGTCTTTCACACTTTAGACTCGGAGATTAGCGTTGACGATGGAGCATTGGGCTGGAAGGCATACAATGCCACCTGGAGCATCCGGGAGGGAGCATTAGGAGTCAGGTTCAGCGGAATGTGTGTGGAAACTCCTGGGTTTTGGGAATGAGAATGGGACTGGTATAAACAGGGGCGGGTTACATGGGTTGTTGCTTTTGCTCTTTCCGCCAAGGTTGGTCTTCTTTAATACCCTTCTTCCGCTGGCTTGTTACATTTCGTAGATGCATGCTTTTCATGACGGGTGGCTTCTGCTTTCCTGGTGTACTATTATTTGCTCATATCTACTCTCGATGCCATCTCCACATCTCTTGTTGGTCATTCGCATCGTATCTATATTTTACTCATATCCTACGTCCTTCGAATATTGCTTTGGCGAAGAAAACTGGTTTTTTGAGAAGGGTTGACGCTCTTTTATTACTGCCGTACGTGCCCGGACTAGGTGCTGCTCTCGAAGATCGCCAATACCACCGAAGCAGGGGCACCGTCTACGCCGCCATCAAGAAGGCGAAGTTGCTTTAGTACATCGTCTCTATGCGACTTAAGAAGTATGTGCCGCGCCTGCATTATCCCCCTCCTCGCCAACTCTATCGCTTCTAGAATCCCCCGCATGCTTGTCGCGCGCTGACGTTATCCCATTAACTCACTGTTACGCCTTTTGCAAAGACGAGTTTGAGTCTTCAGATCGCGCGCCGCCGGGGACTTTAAGGAATCCAGTCTATTTCTAGAGTAATATTGGACATTACGGCTCCTGGATTGTTTACTCCCACGTTGCGCATGTCGTTAACAAGTACGTGGTATCTAGAGCTAGTTGCGAAGTGCTTGCTAACGATTCCGCGAGCTCGCCACCAACTGCTACAGTCAATCTAGGCCACTGTAGAGGGTTGGAATTCGACTGTGCGCTGGCGTAGAAACTAACTGTGTATTGGTCTTAGCGTGGCTACGCTAGGCCCAATAGAGTAATATTGGTGAATTGATTAATAGTTAGGTAATATTGAAGCATTCCGTCGAGCAATTTCCATACATTAAAAAACACCTAGCATTCGAGGAAATCGTGTCTTCTTCGCATTCAGCTAATGCTCGAACGCAATGTGCCATGGATATGCTTGCCGCCTATTTACTGTATAACCTAGGTTGTGGAGTTTTGCTGGCTAGTTTCTTGCGGCGTTGCGTTAGATATTAGCGGAATAGGGCACTGCTTTTGCATTTGCAGGTCAAATTTTGGTTGGTGAGTGGCTACCAGAAGGGGAGCGCAAGATCAGTATATGGAAAAGAGTGTACTGTTGCTGGACCTTGATGGCTTGTAGGGTAAAGGCGCGGAATTATTTTCATACTAACAGACTGCACTTAGGGCGTACACATGGGGATCAATGAGTGGGAAGACCACTCAACGTAGAACGGTATGCTTGGAAATAAGTCAAAGATTCGGCCATCTAAGTCCTACAAGGTTTCAAGAGCTCATCCGCCACAAAAGACCACGCGGGTAATAGTTTGAGCGGACAGTCTGTACTGGAAGACAAGGCGTATCGTGCCATTGCTTCAAATGTGAAAGCGAGCCGCAAGTTGGACTCGCGTCTCAAGAGCCTGCTCACTAAGCCAAGTGACAACAAGGAGTAGAAAAATGCTGCGGGTGCATGGGCACGAATGGAAACGCTAGGAAGGCGTATCGCCAAGTTGTTTGACCACGCGACGAGGCCCCATTTGCCGACTGCGCAAGCGAAATCAAAGCACATCACCGTCCGTGACAAGCATAAGATCTTCTCCATCGGTGCGCCTTTTCTCGGTTCTCTGGAAATGTACCCAGGCAATGCCGAACGTGCGAGGTGGACGAATATCGAAAGATGAGCCGTGTTCATTGGGGAGCGGAGTGCCGGGCTCACTTCACTGGATGCCAGCTAGGACGATGCACGAGCGGTCGAGCGCAACACCAAACGAAGGTGAAGAAAAGTATGATGCTGTCATGCCTAAGTCGCAGGGTACTTGGTACATGCAAGAAGAGCCTCAGGTATTCAGTTGAAGCTGTGTCAAGGACGACCGCTCTCTGCAAGCACATCAGTTCCTACATGTGTCTTCAAGGAAGGCTCACCAACACAAGGCCGTGATGATTCTTGTGGTATCCAATTGTCAAACAATCGGCCCGTACATTGACAAATACAGTGGATGACTGAGTCAGTCAACAGCGGCTCTTTTATGAAAATGGTTGCGCTAGACCTTGGGCAGTGGCCACGACCCGATCCCGCATTCCGACCTGAGGGGATAGGCTAGGCACGCGCCGCGCCGCCCGAGAAGCCTCTCGTCGGGTCATCGGGAAAGGTATGACACCAGTGTCAGCATTGTCACTTGACAGACGCCTCAAGCGTCACCTTGACAGCGGCAGATCCGTGCGAGCTTAATGCTTGATGCACCAAACAACCAAGCCAAATGTTCTGTGCAGTCCATACCAAGTTCTATCGTTTCAATGCGGCCGAAAAGGAGCAGAGAGGCGCGAATCGATCCTGCAACGCGTATACCACAGGCCTGGGGTCGGTTTCAATCTCGCCTGGGGGCGGTGTGAGATGAGCAGTGGCGCCCAAAGCAAGCTCATAGTCACATGCCCTTATTAAAGTTTGCCGTAGCTTCTTCGGGGACGGGTATCGATCGGATAGGCATGTGCTCTGAGGGCCGTGTCTCGGTTGTAACAGACTCCGGTATCGATTCGCGTTCGCGCGACGGTTGTGCCGGTGTGAGGAGGTGCGGTCGACCGAGGGCGATGAGATTCCATCGCAGGTACCGCTAAGACGGTGGTGGACGCCTGAAACGCGTGCTCGTATGAGAATCGTGGCTCCCAATGAAAATTCTTTTCTTTCTTGACCACGAACACATCTCTTGTTCTTGCGGTCTTCTCACATTGTCTGATGCTAGTGCAATGTCCACGAGAAGAGAAACAGCTCGCTCCACTTCCAACTTCTTATGAGAAGTTGCCGGTGGTGCTTTCTTCATAATGACAGACCTGCATGTGCAAACGAGCCACCTAACCATGGCCGAATGAGACCATACCATCCAACCCTTTGGTATATCCGTTTCTTCATTGACTGTTGCTTCGTACTGGTCAACCGTCATTTCATTGTCATCGAGGTGACCTGTATAAATCGTAGCGAAGTGCAGCTTAATGATAGGCCGCCGTGCGAGCATTAGGGGGTCGATCGTATCAGGGACGAAGAGCGACGAAACTGAGAAGTCCGTTTTCGGTGGGGGACTTGGTAGTGTGTATTGCTCTAGCTTTCGTTCGCGAGACTCTTGAGTTGTATGTGGGAAGGGAGGTGGAGGCGTACGTTCGTCGAGCAGGAGTAAATCCGAGCTGTCCTGGAGAAAAGGTTAGCTCTGGGGATCGTTACCCTCGTATGACAACCCTTGAGAACGTTCCCAAGTAATAATGGAATGCAACCTAGGCCCAAATCTTTGTTGAAAAATTTGAATAGCCCGGCGCGAATGTCGCGTTGCGGGATTGTCCGAATCTAGGTGTCCTAGCATTTGATCAATAATAGATAAGTTCTTCCACACTGCGTTCCTCCATTGCATGCTGACCTATATTCTGCTCCGGTAGTGTTCGAGGTAGTCTTCAACAAGCCGAGAAGACGCTGTGCATAGATGCAGTGCTAGCTTTGCAGTCGGAGTCTCCCTCTAACGTATCCGACGATTCTACGAGGGAGCGCCCGAGCTATCATCCGTAATGATGTATCGTGACAAGCCGATGCTTGTCATAGGGGGGGCCCATGATCCTCACGGTCGATGGTGTCTTACGCCTTGGTTCGCGCGATCAGGCTTTTCGTTGGTTAACGTGTCGACGTTACAATGAGGCACTGCATAACGTGAGTAGATACTGCTGTGGCTCATCCTGAGACTGGTCGGCCACTTTCTTGCTCTCTGAGAAGAATGAGCAAGAGATAAGCAGTAGAATAAAAGATCGACCGAGTGTCGTGGAAGCGGAAGGGGTCGGAGCACAGAGCACATACGCTCAGTCTCAGCCTAGGGCGAATGGGATGCTTCGATGACCTAGCTTACTTAACCGTGCAAGCTGCTTGCAATATTATGGCAACCAACAGTGGGCTCACAGGTTCGTTGCATGTAAAGTGTGTTGAACATTGTTCGTCTCTTCTTTGTCTTGGATATACGGTCTTCCACGCATACTGCGGAACACGTATACTGGGGCCACTACTGCGAAGAGGTCCACATACCCAGCCTCGACTCATTTTGAAAGCACCCGAGCTTGGCAGTGGTTGACGGGGCTTCGGAACAGATGCACTTCTCTAAAGAGTTTACCTTTACGGCAACACTTTTGCGCGCGAAAGCTTGCAGATGCTGTGGAAGAAGTCTCTATTGATCTCATGTTGTACGTCCTTCAAGTTCCAAGAAGTTGCACCAAATGCAGATCGTAGCCACTCGCCATGCAAGGCGACCGATTCAGTTACCCACATGACAGACGCACAGGACGTATGACTCGTCCTGTGACATAATGCGGTATGAAGCTCAGCAGATAGCCTCCATACCTCCACTAATTGGTCCTGAAGGTCGGTATGATGTTCCCGGCCTCCATGATAACGGAAGGCTGAGTACATTCGAAGAGTGAACACCGTTGCCTGGTTTTCGACCACCACACCCTTTTGAGCAATGGTTTGGAGAGAGCATGGCAGCTGGATCATCATAATTCTTAGCTGAAGGGGTGATCTTATTGTCGCCACCTAAGAGAGTGGGATGCCGGACATCACAGTAAATGTCGCACCCTCATCTGCGTCCCCTCGAGTAACAGCCGCGGCACTGAATAGATTAATGTTACGTTTAGCATGGCACTGCAACTGTCGTAACCGGCCCCCCCACATTGCACAGCCTTTTCAAAAACAACCTGAAGGGCTTGCTCCCTGCGAAGCCAACGCATTTGTGTACCCTGAATGATACATGGTCGCTGCAAGGTAGTATGGGTGCGCTCTGGCTGCCTGCTCGTTGCCTTCTAGTTGCCTACCTATTGCCCTCCCGGGGCTCTGACACTAGGAGTTAGTGTCCCCAAAGGATATGCTATGATTTCCTCGGAGCTGAGTCCAGACTGCAAGTGATAGCCCATTGAAGGGCCGATTGTAGAGTATCGGGCCCCGTTCGTCGGAACAGCCTGGAGGTTCTTGCACACACTCAGCCCATGGGTGATAACAGAGTGCTTGGCATGCCATGTGTGGGTGCATGCCCGCCCCGTGAGTGAAGCTGAGGGAATAGCGCGGAAGCGCTCAAACCCGAAGCTGCAGCGCGATTAACACACACTTTGCGGTGCAGTAGCTTTAAGCCATTGAAAGTTCTCCACGTCAACCATATGCTCTGCGAATTACTGTTGAGCTGAGGACGGAATGCGCATAGGCAATATTGCCGTATATCCGCAGTGGCTCAACAACCCGCTGCAGCAGTCCTAGCAACGGCAACAGCATCGGCATCGACATGACAGAACAACCCCCACGTGCTCGATATACGGCACCCTGAGGAGGGTGTAGTCGTAGCCGCCGTATGCAATAGCAGCTTCTGTCGGGTTATGCCCCAAGAGACTGCTGGGTTCACCTCACAAAAGGCCCACTAGCGCCGTCAAAACGAAGTGTCGCATTTTTACTTGCTCAGAGTTCACGTATTTATCGGACTATGCGGCCAGTAGGTTGGCGGAGCGATCTGTAGAGACAGTGAGCGGTTTTGGAATCACAGGACGCATTCAATCTTAAAATAGAATGGCATGGGAACGTATCGAAGGATATGCGTTCAGCCCGCTGAGCTGCGCTGCAGAGCTCATTGTCGAGACGCTTGATTGGCAGTTCTCCCCTGATTGCGATAGGGGATAGGGTTCGCGGGTTCCTCGCCTCGAGCTGATTGCGGGCCGCATCCGCTGGCTAAACAGTTCCCGTGTACCGAACACGAATACCACGAGCCGAGCTATGTTGAATATGCCGCATCGTAGGGTTCAGGGCTCAAACACCTGCCCTTGACCCGGGCCTGCCGGCACGCACCCCGGAAACGCACCGCCGGACAAGCTACAACTGCCGATTTCAAAAGGAATATTCGTTTCAGTCCTGTGGCCACAAGAGAGAGCTTGAAAAAAGGCAAGGGGCGAGGATAGCCGATGCGGAGAAATGATTGGATCTGAGGTATCCAAACGATGAGATGAAGTTTGGTTTACCCCGCTAGCGCAAACGAGCTAAGGCATCGTACGATTCATCTAGTGGCGACGACGGGCTGCTCGCTCATGTCCTGCATGTTATTGAATGCACCTAGTTTTCAAGGTGGAGCCGGGCTTGTAATCACATAGTAGAGAGAATTAGCGGAACCGCTCATGCCACGCTCTCTCCGAGAAACGTTAGTCGTTTTGCGTGGCGAACTTTGTTTGCCTTCCGAAAGCTCAAGGCATCGGGGCTGTAGGTGGGGAATGTGTTGAGTGAGGATTTGGGGGGAGGGGGGAGGAAGGTGTGCCTCCATTGGTCCGTGGCTTCCACGCTCTTCACGGTTCTATTGTTGTTGGCTAAGTTGTGGGTATGCACCCCACGGTATAAGCTCTTCCTGCGGACCTTGCACATGAGACTTCCACTACGTAAAGCAAACGAATAATTGTCTGGCAGTTCCTAGTGACTTGGCAAAGTGCAAACACCATGTAACAGGAACGAGCAAAGAAGATCAAGAGAGTGTAGAGCAAGGAGATCCTAAAGCGAACCAAACTAGCCCATCAATGGTGCCGCCCTTCCGGTACCAAGTAACCATACATACCCAAGCATACCGGGTACAGAACACAATAGCCACCCCCTTTTCCAACATAGGGCTTACAGGTGCGCTGATGCCCTGTGAAACTAACAGTCTCGTCGCTAAGCGGGCGCGTAATGGCTCGCAGGCGGAGGTTCCTGCGATGTGTTTGAGAATCCGGTCATCGCCCGCAACGCGATCTCGGCCGCATCCTCTCTGGCCTGTTCTACGTAGGCCCCATCATACCAAAAACGGGCATGATAGGTCTGGCCCTGAACATTGACAATGCTGGACCAGGCTGTCCGGCCTCCTGGTTTCTTTAGCATCTAGGCGCTGGAGGGGGTAAACTTGCATACCACGGCGATCAGAGATATCCTGCCAAGCAGGCTCATTGAAGCCCCGAGCCCTGCAATGGTCTGTTACAAGTACATAGTTAGCAACGACGTTGGATAGCTTGGATTGGCATGGCATGCGGATATGGGGTGCACATACCTCTGAGGCGCTGCGCCCATGTTTGTGGTGTAGCCATTACGATTGTGTAGTAGCAAGGACGTTACGTAAAGGTATATGACGATCAAGAAAGGAGAGGTCCGACAGCTGCGAATGCTCACTGATGACAGCAATGATACCTTAAAAATGAAGTGAGAATGCAGATACTTATAGGTAGAAGTGGTGGGTTTGGGGGTACAGGCGAGATGACACACGACAGCGCTGAAATCCGCACTTGTAGCCACCCGGCATGCATACCGGTGGCCCGAGTATGCGGTGTCCTTGGGGGTCATATCCATGACACTTCGGGCTATGGGCCGCCGTGACCACAAGATGATGGATGGCAATGGGTAGTACGCGAGGCCCGGGGGGGGTCCACGGGACCTCAGGAGGGTGCATGTGAATAAAAGCCACCTCTATCCCGGGAAAGGAGGGCTGATGCAGATGCATGCTGAAGTGGATGCGCTTCCGCGGGACGCGAGACATCTCGCGTCTTCTTGACAGCTCACTGCATGCATCTAGGTGTCTTAGGGCGATATGTGCGGGGCTCTTAATTAGCATGTCTCAGTGGGACTTTACGAAAATTACCATAACATATGATATCAGCGAACAGCAGTGCTAAAAGTCGTTGATAACAATCATTCATATACTGATACCCACGAGTGGCGTCGTTACAGAGGAAAAGTGCGCGTTGTGATGCGTTTGTGATCAGCATACGCAAGAGTGAAACAATGCACAGTGAGGCGCCCCGTCACATGGTTGAAGGTAATTGCAACGGGTACGCACGTTGTGCTTGAGGGCTGTGTCAAAGATTGTGCCGACAGGGTAATCGAAGATGTGTCATATGAATTGCTATCTGCAAGTGGAGATGCTGTGCACCAATGTACCGGGACAATGGAACAGACCTGCCCAGGACTATCTGCACGAACGAAGGCTAGATTGCGAACTATTTCAACGAGCTTGCGGTAACAATAGAGAGTTATTATAAAGAGTCATACACTCATAAAGTTAAGAGACGGCATGAGAACGACCCGGTACGGTATCGTCGCACAAACCTGATGGGGACCTAATTTTGGCCGAATGACGTTTCGCTCTCAACAAACAAAAAGGCAAACAACTCCAACCGCGATGTTATGCATGCTCCCATTATCAACCCTAGAGCTTCCGTGCTATGCTGTACTGTAAAGGAAATACCCCCAACAACACGACGCAATCGGAATGCTGCAGTTCCGCGGCCCAATCGAGCAATGTTGACAACTCACAAAGGCGGTAGAAGAAAATATGTATAAGAATAAGATGGAGAGTCACAACCTAGCGGGTTTCGCCCCATTTCGAAGCCCAAGCGGCGAGGACTAGGTCTCTAAAGTGTTTCGGCGCAACGCCGACGGCTGTCTGCTTGGAGGTCCGGTACGATTGGCTCGATTGAACACTTCATCGATTAGCCGCTTGGGGCCAATATAGTCTACGTGCATCTTGTTCCGAAGCAGTGGGATGTGCAACTGTGTAGTCTGCTTCGAGTGGAATCTGCGCTTGATGCAGTCGTCCACGAGAGCCATGAGACCAGTAGCAACCACGACGCTGGGGCATATATTAGTCGAGTGTATGTAGGATACCGTTATTGTACTCACTCGGAAATGTCGCTGTTGGAACGTAGGATCTCATCGTCGGTAATTCGCATATATGAGCGCGGGATCCACCCACCCCTTGCTCTCTCCTCTTGCGCCTGGTCATGAGTTAACCGGACGGGGCAGATGTGGGCCAGGGGTTCCTTTTCGTTGTCTGAGCGGACGAGGTAGTAGGATATGCTTTCCTGGTCACGCTCCTTGTTGACGATTCGCTTCCAAGAATAGTTGTAGCCCCAGTACTCAAAAGAATACCGTTTGCTGCCTTTGGTGCCTCTTCGCTTGACATCAATGTGGGCGTAGTTGGAAAATTCTAACTTGAGGGTGTTGGTAGGCATCAGCGCGCGTCCTTTGGCATAGCCCGTCGACCTGAGACGTGAATCATTGTCTCCCCCTTCAATTCCTACGCCGTGGCTCGACTCATAGCCTGAGTCGGAGCGCTTGAGGCCTGCTGCCGTGGACGGGCGGGTTTCGGGCTTGTGCCTCAGGCTAGCGAGCGCCGTGCTCGCTCGCTGCAGGACCGGACGCTTTTCAGCCGGCGGCTTCTGGTATTTTCGGATGGAATGGCAAACCTCGCGGCCGGAATCTCTGCAGTATCGCCGCAGGGAGAACTCGCGGGTGCGCAGGTCATGCATTCGGAGATGGAATAGCGTGTAGCTCTGCTTCTTCGAATGTCGTTCTTCCACCTGTGTGTCTACCCGCAAGTTCATATTCCCGTCAATTGTGGAGTCATCATGGCGGATCGATATACGCTTCGCCGTCGGAAAAAGGTCTGCGAAATCGCGAGGTGTCGTCGGGATAGCGTCGGCGGAAAGCGGCTCATGGTCGTATTCTGGAACGTAGTACTCTGGAGTGTCGTCGAACTCGTCGATGAGTTCTTCCTCGGATGTTGAGGCGTAGGTATCAACCGAGGAACGAGCGGAGTAGGACGCAACCTGTGTGCAGTGCTTTTCGGGCAAGAAGTATTCTCGTGGATGCCCTTCTAAGCGACCCAGACATGTCTCGTTGCGAGCAAGGGCGGGCTTTGCGCTGTATTCGGTGGGTACAGTGTCGTATGAAAGTTCGCTGTCGCCGCTGTCGCGGTCGCTGCCGCGGTCGCTGCGCTCAGACGTTGTCGTGCTCTCGCTCGAATCATACTTCCACTGTGCGGTGCGCGCCATGGTTGCAAGAAAATAAAACGTGCTGGTACGTATTAAAACTAATAGATAAAATGGTTCTTCAAGAAGATTGAAGCCTGCGTGGACGAGAATGCGCGGCGCTGGTCTAGTAAAGCGATTGACCCGCGAGTCAGGCGTCGCTTGGAGTGGAGTTGTAGTGGAGTGAGCTGGATGCGCCGGGATATACGCTGTCCAGACCGTCAGGGCAAATTCTTCAGGCGACTCCGAATGGCGCAGCAGCGTGGGATTCGGCACTGTAAAAGTATGCACAAGGAAGCGTTGCGTCTCGTCCGCCTCCGAGACAGACAGCCACCCAGCCCGCCCGCGAGCGCTCGTGAGACTGTCTCCCTTGTTACGAATGGCGAATGAGACGAGACCGATAGAGAGCTACTCCCGATCCAGCTTACCCGATGACCGCCCTGAGTGCGATCCTGTGCAGCTTCAGCGCATCCACAGCGAATCATCCACACGTTTGCGCCCCTCCATTTCATTTTGCATGCATCGTAGCATCGCTCTAGAAGCGCGAAAACGAGGGACCCCCTCAGCGACCGCATTTAGATGCTCGATCAAACAGGGCTGACTCCCGCTTATTCCTCCTGCAAATAACGACACGAAGGACAACGCGACAGCCGGAAGATGTCCCGGGATGTTCCTCGATGGACGGTGGACGCCAGCGGGATCGTGGCTGGCATCCGTCCGCGCCGCGCCGATCACCGTGCTGGGCACTTTCTCCTCGAGCGCTGCTCCCGAACGTTGCTCCACCATCAGCAGACCATGGATGGACACATGGCGATTTCGTCGAGAGACCTTTCCTACGTCATGTATTTCAGCCAACATGCCCCGTCACCATTCTCGAACCTGTTATCCGTTGCCGGCGGTAGTGTGCCTCGCGTTTGCTTGGCCACCGGAAGGACTTGCGAAGACGAGCAACAAACTACCGGTGTCTAATATGCAGGATTCGTCACATTCCGTTGTTGACAGCGGCTGCATTCAAACGCTCAGGGCGCGCGATCCATCGCGAGGAACGTTTCAGTTACCGGAACTTGTGGCTTGATGACCGAAACGGTACTACAGGTCAGGATCGCCCCGGAAGGATACAGCCAGCACGAGCCTGCCATGTGAACATCACCAAAAAATCGAGCTACTCTCACGTCTCCTAAATACTCTAAGAGCTATCTCGGCCTTGGTCGCCAGCTTACATCACGTGATCGGATCTACTGCAATTCACAAGCATCCATAACTCGCACAGCGCCAATTTTGGGCGGTAACATTATGAGGCGATTTATTCCGTTTCCCGTCTTCCGGGTTTCTCTCGTCAGTCTTTACAAGTACACAGTGTACTGCCTCATTCACATACATTCGTTGTCAAAAGCCCCCGCCGCTAGACCAATCACAGTAAAGAACGTGTTGTGCTCATATTTCAACCACGACAACACTGACGTGCCATCCTGCAACACCAACAAGGCGGCCTCTGACATACATTTGCATCGATGACATTTTTCTTTCATCTTCTGCGCTGTTCTTCCGTTTCCAATTGCATGGTTCAATGCATTCCTGCCACATCAGCCTGTCAACGCCCTTCATTTGCCTTTGCAGACCCGCGTTGTAGGCGCAGTAGCATGCCACGTCCCCATTTGCCATCCAAAACTCCGTGGGGTCATGTTTGAATACAGTAGAATGGATTATGAGTGCCGAGCACCTGTTAGAACCCCCTGAAAACACCCACGCGGGGAGGCTGACACCACCTTCGCGGACGGTGATTGCTTTGGTTTTATCGAAACACAGTTCGACGATAACATCGCATAGATACGTTCATATTGGCCAGTAACGACAGATCTCGTTACTCGATGCGAATATGAACTCTTCCAGTTGTGGCTCACCGCTGGCCTTGCCCCATCCTACCGTCCCTGTTTGCGGGGTTTCTGCATTTCGACGCCCTTCTCCCTGCAGCGGAGGACCACCACGGTCGATTACGTAGTATCTGCTTACTGGACGGAGGGTCGAAAGGGCGTTTAGGCACCACCTAAACGAAGGGCCTCACTGGAGCAACTCGTCGTACGCGAACGTCCCTCACAATCCCCTCTGCGCCCCTCTTCACCGGCCACATGCACCCATGTTGCCCCTCTCAGTTAGAGAGGCTTCCATACGCCTAACTCCGTGGGGCACCGCAGTGACCGTTCCCACAGCCGCGGCTTCCGTTTATGCCTTGAAGAGCGTGCTAACCATTATTCTGGACGCCCCGATATTCTAACCGAGCATGGTATGCGAACACATCAATTGGCCTGCAAGGCACATATCATTGGCAGCGACATCACACCTGAGGGTCGTAGTTAATCAGCGCTTCACCGGGTTCACTAGCAGCACTAACTGAGCAACCGACTTGGCTAGTGTCACATCCTGACTACTGGAACGCTGATTAGAGCATACTGATAGCGTCGGTTATGGGTATGATGCTTCCCCGCAATCTAACCAGCCGAGTCTGGTTTGATCTGCGATATAGCCAACGTGAGTCTTTACAGTCCCTCTCAAGCTGACCACGACGAACGTTCGCTGTACCCAGCAGCTCCATCATGAGCCCTCACATAGCGCTCAGCAAATCATCGACCCGCCGAAGACAGCACGCGCGATCAGCCCGTATTTCGATCTCGCAGAAATTTTAAGCCAAAAAATTTGGCAATCTCCTCTACTTACGTATAATGCACGATAGGATTGACAGCTTTGGCCTGACCCCTGCACTCGCAGTTGCTGGTCTTGGCTACTCCATCGCGTACAGATTCTCCATTGGTCAACGGTCATCCCTCTTCACTTTCCCAGGCCCGCACCTTTAGGCCACACACTTCCCTAGCCTTATAACGCCTACGTAGGATCGCTGAATATGGCGTCTTTCGAAATTCGAAGCACAACGTTTTAGGAATGATATCGGGGTTAGCCTAAAATAAACGTAATTACCCCTCTGGTGCACCATCTGATCGCGGTGGGCTACGTATCCACCCAATCTAGAAAGTGAGCCCGGCATTGGCCGTACCCTTTTTCTTACTCAAATACTACATCGCATGCAAATACCTCAAAGAGCGTCGTGGATTTGGGTGTCAGAATTTTCTACCATTGAATTTCACCACTTTGACGCCATCGTGCATATACCAGCATTTCCGCATCTTTCCGCCTTGGCTGCACGGAAAAAACCGGACGTTAATTAATCGTCTTCCCTTTCCCGCAAAAGCAAGTCGTCACGCGCGCAGATAGGTTTTTCGAAAAGCGGCATGGTTGTGGGGTGGTGGAATATGGGGAAGAAGTTTTCGGTGGCTTTTCTGTGGCGGTTCCGGAAGTCTAGTGACAAAAGATGTCACCGCTTTTGTATATCGCGCGGTCGAAGTCACTGATTTGATGTGCAGAAAGTGTATGAGCTGGGTCGAGTTCTAAAAATTACAGCAAATTATGTACTGGGTGCTATGTTCAAGGTTTCATGCGAAAACGCGAGCTCCTCTTCCAAACGAAAACTCCCATAGCTCCATTGCTTTGCGGGCTATGATGGATTCAGACTCATCCACATTGACGTTTAGGAGACCTATGAGCGGTGAGTATGACAGACTCAGCTCCACAACATGCTAAATTTTCCGCGGTTGTACGCAAGACTCAGCTTATATGCTGAGGCGTGGCGAAGCTGAAAATGTTTGGCACTGCTGACTATGAACTTTAGCAACATGTCCCACATCAGACTGTCCATCTCCAGCCCATTATCCCGCATGCCTGCTCTAACTTCTGATCCGTTCACCATACTTCTCGAATATTAGCGCTAGATCACGTCTAACGACTTTCACGTTTGACTTACACGATGAAATATGAAAGGAACAGGAATAAACATGACGGCGAGACCACCCAGTAGTGAGTTGCCGGGACCAACGCCGAGTCGGACGAATAGTGAACGTGCCTAATTAGCCCACCATATTAGCTAGAAGCCGGAAAGAAATAGAATATCGCGACGGACTCACAAAGAGCGGAAAAGCTGCACCGATTGAAGCGCGAAACAAGGCGGCTCCTGCAAATATGGATGCGGCATACTGAGCGTACACGATGCCGATATACGTATATACCGAGTTGAATAGTGTCACGACGCCGATAGCAAAGAATCCAGAGCCAATAACAGGTAGAATCCAGTCCAGGCCTTCTCGGGAAGTCCAGCCCAAACCAAAACAGACATATCGGGGAGCGCGAAGCACCCAACGAACGTTGGTGGAAGAACCATCTCTGGCTTGAATTTTCCGGACTTCATTGGAGGCACAAGACCCCTGATTATCAATACGAGGAAAAGAGGCACACTGATTGCAGTAAACAACAAGATACCGAGGAATACAAGCCCCTGTTGACCAAAGGTAAACTTGTATATGCTTCCGAATACAATGGGGAAGGATTCAAACCATATAAACAGGATGCCGTATAGAAGGCCCGCGTACAGATCCATAAGTAGAACGATGGGTTCGGAAAAAGTGAGCGTGAATGCTCGACAAAGCCGAAGGAGGTTATCCTTTGTGGTATAGTGGGCGGTCTCGGCTCCGGTCTGACTTCGCAAGCGATCATTTCCAGTGGCCTTCTTGAGTCTCTTGGCTCGATTATAGAGGATATCAGCGGCGTCAGTCTTAGGAAAAAAGAAAAACATTAGAACGAGTACAAGGGTACAGAGGCATGTAAAGACCCAGATAGTCCAGCGCCAGCCCATGGCCGGTGCCAAGTACCCGCCGATGACCAGATGCATAGAAGGTATGTTACTGTAACTGTTGGATAGATGTCGGTGATGGTACCACCGCCGGTCGCCAGGCAAGGGCTGCCACAGAAGCCCGTCACCCATCGGAAAATCAGGAAGACCGTGACGTTTGGGGCCAAACCGACGGGAAGTTGGAATATAATAAATGCGAAGAGGCTCCAGAAGAAAATACCGGTTCGCCCGAGTCGCGGTATTTCCGACAAAGGAGACCATAGCATAGGCCCGACGCCATATCCGCTGGTTTGGAGGGATGAGATGTCAGCCAAGATTTGCTCGACAATATGTTAACGGTGACTGGATATCTTAAAAGGTGAATAGCGATAGACCTAAGGTTGCGACCACCTTACTGACTTCAAACTCCTCCATGAGGCTGTGCTCGCCGGCACGTAGATGGAGCTCGCAATGTACACCGCAAAGTTGAGAATACACATTTGGAAAGCGACCAAGTGTTTCAAGCTATTGGGCCAATTCTGGGGGTTCTTAGGGTAGAATACTGGATTAGCATTTGATGGTGATGACGGTGATGACTTTACCTCAGGATCATCCTGGCCATACCAAGTTACTAAAGGAACATCTGAGCCGCCAAAAGCTTCCGCTGTATGCTGTTCTTGTGCTAAATGATCTTGTGCTTCCCAATCGGCAGGACCACTGTCGTGTTGAACAGTTTGTTGTGGTGGTTGTGCAGTCTCTTGCTGAATGGCCTTCTTCCACAAGGAAGGATCGACCTCGTCGGGATATTGGAAAATTGTATTCCTAGAAATCAATCGCACGAGCTGGCCGAAGATGGTGCTCTGGGTGTGAAGCCCCATGGCGGCGTGCCTTTTTGCTTCATAAGATGGGGATTGGATTATTGGTTCTGCAAGAACTAGTTCACAGCCGAGACAAAGTCCAGTTTTCAACGCAAATGACCCCCAGTAAGTATGATGGAGACTACGCATGGTATGAAGCTGTCGGATTTAGGGGTTGTATCCGGCTCTAAAGTCCGGATTGTATCAAATGTTGTTCATGTAGCCCAAGTATTTTGCAAGCGGCTTCGGTACGCTCGAAAATAGTTGCTCTAACCATAGTTGTGTCCGAGAGGATTTGCAAATTCTTTGTGCAGGGTTTCGGAAAAAGTAGAGACCTTCAACCTCAGCAACGAAGATCTTCGGAGTAACACTTTGAAGCCGCCAGATGATCTTAGTATGACTTATTCCCTGTTACCAATTTTTTCTGTGGCCAAGGTCGCTAGAGCTTTCGTGTCAGTGTGATCAGCTAGCACTTGAGATTATAGAATTGAGAAAGTCAGCTTGAGGTATATGATTCGTCACATCCTTGCAACGGTGTCGGAAAATACAGCATCCCTCCTGCAAGCTAGCGGAATAAAATGGATCGGCCGGAGTATTAATAAAGGAATGGAGAACGCTTTGGGAGATGAGGACAATTGATGGGTGCCTAAGGTAGTTACGGCGGAACTCAGCTCGCCATATCACGAGAAAGCAAAGCAGCTTTCTAGAGATAAACTCAATGGGATGTAATGATATGAATACGAGCAATGTGAAGTGAGTTGTGTTCGCCGCGTTCTGCTTCATCTGTGATCCGTGCATCGGCCCCGCCCGCGAAAAGTTCATTGCGACAACAACTCAACAATCATGAAAACCATGCTTGCGAGCAGTGTGCTTTTGGGTCTTATGTTTTGCGGCTCTCATGAGAATATTATCACTGTGGAGATGGCTCGCGCCGAGACACAACAGTATGCCGCGGCAACCGTAAGCCCCTCATCTATAACCACCTAGCGCGATGTATGATTGAGAAGATGAAAGGGAACAATGTCGATTTTGGTGAATTATCTATTGTAAAAGCATTTGGATACATCAAGAACACCACCACCAGTCCGGTGGGGTAACGGGGAACGCCCCGACGCCGTCCCTTTGCCGCTAAACTGATCCCACTCAGTAAACTCCAGACCTAGGACAATACTCCTTTGCTCTCCGCATCCCTGAGAAATTCAGTTCTCTCTCCCACATCTTTTGCTTCAGCTTCTCTCCACTGCTCAATCAACTCAACCTTCCGTCCGACACTCCGTGGCTCGAAAGCCATCTGGAATGGATCTGGTTTGATAATGAGTAGTGAATTCGACTTGTCTAATGGTACCTCGAGCTCTCGGCCCGTTAGAGGATCGATTTTTTTCTTGAGATTGAATGCCCACATCAAGGCACCGGACGCGACGACCATTTCATCCTGGGTAAGGGACTGTCCTAGGCACTCCCGCTGGCCCCAGCCAAAAGAGGACATGCCCTTGATGGTTGGAAACTTAGTCAAAGGCTCCTGGAAGGTAGGCCACCCTTTCTCCAACCAGCGCTCGGGTCTGAAGGCTTCTGGGTCAGGATACTTGACGGGATTTCGTAGGAACGCATAATCGAGGGGGAGGATGCGAGTACCCTTTGGGATGAAGTAGCCGCGGTACCAGTCGTCAGCTTCGCATTCGTGGGCAACACCTGCAAGAATTCGTTAGCCAACAAGTTCTTCCTCGTATATGTCCGCTTACCTGTGGGAACGTTCGGCTTCCAACGCATTGTCTCCTTGATGCAAGCACGGAGTATCGGAAGGTTCGGCATATCTGAAATTGTAGGCATCCGCCCTTCGCAGGCTCTATCTACCTCTTCCTGACATCTGGCCTGCCATTCGGGGTGATGGACCATGGAGACGAGGAAGTAATATAGTGGTCCTGCGACAGTGAAGATGCCAACCAGCGCCATCATTCCAATCACAGAAGACGCTTCGTAATCTCCAGAGATGCTGGTCTTCTCTGCTGTCTCTAGAAAGGTGCGTGTGAAGCATGGCCGCTGCTTGCCCTTCTTCATCAAGCGACGGGTATTGAGAAATTGGTCCATCCACCAGGCTTGCTGTTCGTCATGTCGCTTGCGTTCGGCAGTTTTCCATGGGTTCATGAACATTGGGAGGTGCCAAAGAGGGGTCAGCACATTAGTGATCGGACCGGCTGGTGACATCTGTGTCAATAGACCCCAAGCGCTTGAAGTAAGGTATGTGCTGAGGGTATGGTCATCCCAGGTTAGTTGGCACATAACCTTTGACGCCATGTCTTCCAATGAAGAGCTGAAGTTGTCGGGGTCAGTGAGGAGGTTGTACATCCATCGCTTCGCTTCGAGCTCCATGATACCACGATAGCGGGTGTTGGTGGCTTCGGTCAAGTATGCGTGGGTAAACTTTCTTTGGCGAGCCCAGTATTCTAATTAAGAGTTAGGATGAATGCGTAAACAATAGTGCTTCAGACTCACGGTTCTTGCCCATCAACGGCAGGTATTCCATGGATCCGTGTGTACCCTTCGGGTCGAACAGCGATCGAATCTCGGGCCTATCTGAGTATATCTTTCCTCTCTTGACCAGGATATCCTCAGCTATGGACTCGTCTGAGATGATGACGAAGTTCGCTCCTAGCATCTTCGTTCGGTATATCGGTCCATACGTGTCGGCCCACTCCTTGAACTTCAACCACATGTAGTCGATGGGAAGGTCATGAATGCGACCTACCCATGGCACCAGCGTTGGACCTGGTAATCCTCGGGGGTTGTATTTGGAGTTTCGTTTGCTGATGGCTTCGTAAAAGGCATACGCCGCCCAACCGAAGACTGCGAATCCGATAGCGTACAGCGTGAGGGGATGCATGGTTCCGTGCAAGATGGTGTAGGAAACAACTTTGGAGGTCAGAAGGCCACCCTCGCGGGAACCCAGTTATAAACCGCAACATTTGAAGCCAGTATCACTATTCCTTGGTTCGGCTCCCCATTATCAAGGCTATGTACGTGGCGTCGGCAGTGGAAACAGGGGATACCACGAGGCAGGGAGACGTATTTTGCCACCAAGACGCTACTTCTCACCAAGAAATGGTGGCCTTTGCTGAGTTCTCTCCTTGCCGGGGAGTGTATCCCACCAATGAAACGGCATGGACGGAGCACAAAATAGTCAGAACAGCTACTGCGCCGAGGCCCAGAGGCTCAGCCCTGTCGATTCCGTTTTCTTGTACGTCCCAAGCGAGGGCAATGCTCCATGCCGGCACATGGTGGTGCCGATAATGACATTCATGGTTATGCAAGTGTCTATGCCCTGTCAGAAAAATTGAGGGGCGAAGAGTGGGCCAGTACTGGCCCCGCAAAGACCAGGCTACAGAGCTTCCCAGATCACATCTATGTCGAACCGAGCGATCTAGTCCACCCGCTAACAACATCTTTGGTTGACTAGAGAATAGACATGCCGCGCAGGGCTTACATGGACGGATACCACCATGGCTGCGAGGGGCGTCTACGGCTCACTGCTCCACGGTCAAGAGGGGACGGATCCGACGCCCGTCAACACGTGGTGTTAATATCCGACGGGCACGCCTCTATTTTGTCATGACTGTTCGCTTAGGGAATATACCCCTGGTGATAGGCCCCTAAGAGCCAGGAGTACCAACGACGCAAGGGAATTTGATGCACCGATACCATTTAGGCCAACCATTCCCAAATGCCCACTACATGCTCAGTAATTTGTCATCCTCTTTTCTTTTATAGCATAGCTATATTCTTAGGGCGCGCCCCTTCTAGAGCGCTCTATTGATTCCCAGGGCGTTGTCAACACAGGAACTTGGGAAATACATAATACGTTAGTTCTTGGATACTCACCATTAGAGTCGTGTCTAGACTCGGCGCCATCTGTAAATATACATGCGCTTATCGCTGCGCTAGTGTGGTGGTACTAGCGTACCCATGTCGCAGCCTTGGCTGTTCCGGACCTTGCGGGGAACCATAGTTCATCATCGAAAGTGTTGAATGTCATCATCGACTCTATCTTGACATCATCATTCCACGTACGGTGCGTTTTCGTATTAATCAGCACTACACTGCTCATGCTGGATGCCTAGCCCTGAAAGGTGGGAAGGGTCTAGCTGTTGAATTGTGAGAGGCAGCGGATTTCGGTAGTCCGACGGGTACGGCTTCGGGAATGTGTGCAAAGAGCGGAGGGCCCGAAACCAAAGTATTGTTTAAGATCAATGAGATATGACTTGGTTTGAGCGGTCACATCCTTCGCGACTTTGCGACTCAACTTACAACAATTGTTGACACGCCCATCATGCCTCACTCGCTGACAACTCGTGACTCCACCATGGAGTCAAAGCCGGTGGGCTCCTACCAGCCTACTGGTATTGATGTCCTCGTCGTTGGAACTGGTCTCGGGGGGCTGGTTGCTACGCTCGAATGCGTGCGCAAAGGGCACAATGTTCGAGTGCTTGAGCGAAATCCTGACATTAATATTATGGGTATGACCCAGGTACCCAAATTCGAGAATTGCGCTCATTTATGAACTCAGGTGACATGTACTTCATGGGTCTAAGTGGGACGCGCTTCTTCAAACACTGGCCCGAGATGGAGAAAGAGTATCAGGATATCTCACTGCATAATGCTTGGATCGAAACGTACAAACACAGCGGCGAGCAAATGATACCCCCAAAGAAAGTAGCAGACCGTCTCCGCGCCCAAGGCCTCGATCCGAAACTTGCACCGGGCGAGTTTCAAATGCGCCCACTGATTTACAAGATGTTCATTCATGCGGTGGAAAAGCTCGGCGTGAATATTGAATATAATCGTAAGGTTGTGGACTACTTCGAGGACGAAGAGAGGGGCAAGGGTGGCTGTGTGACTGAGGATGGGCAGAGATATGAGGCTGACATTGTGATTGCTGCGGATGGTGTGGGGTCGAAGAGTCAGAAATTGGTGGGCGGGCAGGTGAGAGCAGAGTCTTCAGGACGGGCGATGTGGAGAGCTGCCTTCCCTAAGCATCATTTGGACAAGGACCGGGAAGTCAAGGAGTTCTTCAAAATGCAGCCGGGCAATGAGCCAATCGTCAGAACATTCCTTGGGTGAGTTCCCAGGCTTGAGACTTGTTGGTCATCTCACTGACTAGCTCTAGACCTTCGACATACGCCTTGACCCTGTCACGAGAAGATGTCATGGTGTGGATTATGAACCACGACGTTAGTTGATAACTTTGCGGTAGCACGACTTCGACTAACAACTGCACAGGTTACTGGCTCCGAAAAAGAAAGCTGGAGCAACACTATCGAAGCCGACGAAGTACTGCAAGGCATTGACGAGATGCCTGGACCTCCATGGGCCGACATCTTCAAAAAGCTCGTCAAGACCACCCCGCCGGACACAATCGTCAACTTCGGTCTGTGGTGGCGCAACCCGCAGCAAAACTGGGCATCTCCCGGCGCACGAGTGATCCAAGTTGGAGATTCAGCGCATTCATACCTACCGTCTTCTGGAAACGGCGCTACGCAGGCAATTGAAGATGCTATATCACTGGCGTCATGCCTGCAGATCGGCGGCAAGGAGAACATCCCTCAGTCGGTCCGCACACACATTCGATTCCGGTAAGTCATCGTCTCCTCTACTTGCTTTTGCTTCCCGAGTCACTAATATACCCCAAGTTTTATACGCAACGCCTGTGCTCAAAAGCTTGGCCTCTACAACAGCGAGTTACTCCAAGCTACGGACTGGGAGAAAGTCAAAATCGACCCCCGCAAGGCCGCACCTAAGCATCCGAAATGGGTCTGGGAACACGACCCCGAAGCCTACTGCTATGAGAACTACGACAAGGCGGTTGAAAGTATGAAGAAGGGGATAAAGATGGAGGATGATCACAGCTTTGAGCCGAATTATCCAAGAGGGTATACGTATAAGCCGTGGAGTATTGATGAAATCATGGCGGATATGAGGGCGGGGAAGACAGTCGATCAGGAGGAGGGCAATTGGGACTAGGGGTGGTTTTGGTGGGCAGAATGTTCTCTGGTGTATTTGGTCGCGAATCCGTAGTCTTGATAGTTTAATCACATGTGCTAGAGTTCACCGGCACCTGAAACTTTCCTATAACGTTGAATATTGAAGTCATTATTTCTTTTGTTGATCCCACCAGTAACATACTTCGACCGAGCACTCTATCTTTGGAACAGCCTAGCTGAGTGCATATTTGAGATCAGTTCCGGCCCTAACACAGTCTTGGTTCGGGGCGGAAGCATCTCTGGATGGACTGGGTTGCACGGCCTTGGCTCCGGTTCGACAGCAGCGCTATACCTGTGGTGGAGCTGGTGTGGCGGAGTGCCTAGTGCCTACAGAGCTGATAACTGTGCCCGACAAATTGAATGTGCTTCTTCCGGTTATTTGTCAATGTGTTAGAGGAGGCCAAGGCGATCAGATAGGAGCGTACTTCATTGCATAATTCGAAGCGGATGGCGTTGAACGGATATGTAGCATCAGGACGAAACATGATCTCAACATTCTGAACCCAATATAGTCTCGTGCACTCCACATGAATGCACCTGAGATCTTTGAGAAAATTCTTATTATTACTTGCACAGCATTGGAAATGAGATCACGGACCCGAGCGTACTTCTAGACCACCAAGGCCGAAAACATGCCTAGCCTACCATTGTCGATGGGCGCCGTAGTAGAACGCCTGGAGCGTTGCTACCCCCCCGGTACCTGTGGCGGTCCGGCTCTCCAACGGACTCCATATCTAAGACGGAAAAGCTTGGGTTGTCGTTGGTACGGTAACATTTGATACAAGATCGATGATGGCGCCAAGATGGGAGCTAGCAGGGTTGTGACGGAGCGTGGGGACGGCTTCTATTTGCTGTGAGTCATTGTAGCACGTTGAAAGAAATTGTGGGCTATTTTTGAAGAGGAGGTGTGTTTGTACCGTGCGGGACGATGAAACAATACTGTTGCACTAGATCGCTCAAAGGCATGTGGACGTTGCATAGTTTGTGGCAGTTTTGTAGAGCGCACTCGTGTAGAGCTCTGCTTATAACTAGCGTACTCGCACATGGTTCATCTTACGATTTATGCGGCAATTGGTTGGTTAGACATTATCGAGGCTCGGGGGGTAAGAGTGGTACAGTGTCGTCCAAGAGGCCAAGGCCAATTTTATCCATCACCTCTCTCAATGGTCTCAACAGTAATGGCGTGCACGAACAGGAAGCTTTCCAGGACGTGGTTCATTGACGAAATTATGTGAACTTTCCATGTGGTTTTAACATGCCCCGACGAAATTAGGAAGAACCATTAGCTCCCTCTTCCCCATTTCTCGTCTGATCAAATACCCAAAATGTCTAGCCTCCAGACCTCCAACCGAGAGCTCCGCCTCGCAACTACGGCCCTCGCTGCCCTTGCGGCAATTCTACCAGCGTACTACTACTTCCGCGGCTCCGAACGGCAAGATGAAACTCCCCACGTAAAAACCTTCTATAAATACCTTGCCGCATACTCAACCCTCCGACCCGCGGCTCTTGGCGCAAATGCTAGCTCAAAATTTATCCACAGCATTTTGCCTCTGGCTTCGAAGCTGCCTTCGCGCTCCCTCTCCTCCTTTCAACAACACGCTGTCATGATATTCTCCCTCTTTCAGAACTTCTCAATGATCCCGCAAGCGAATAGCGAGGGCGACACTGTTCATTTCAGTAAAGAGACAAGCACGGTGGTTGCGCATTGTAAAATGGGAGGAAAGGTAAAGGGCGATAGCAAGATGGGGAGACAACTGGTAGAGGCAGGTTACGAGGAGTGGTGGACCGAGTGTGTTCTTTTCGTGAGATTGAGTGCGGATGGTAGGAGGGTAGAGGAGGTTAGGGAGTTTGTGGATAGCAAGAAGGCGGAGGAGTTACAGAACCGCTTGAGTGGTGTTTTGAGCGGTTGAGATAGCTACGTCGTAGTCGGAAGGAAGGCGTGTTCCCATGGTGGTTGGCTACAATAGTTCTTCGCTTTCGATCGAACACATCATCTAATGCAATTAAGTCGTGACGCTACAGACCGAGGTTACCGTTGCAGTTTATCGTTCACATGCTGTCTTCACGATGTTTGGCGGTCCCGAATGCATGACGTACATCTCGTCACTCTAGGGCGTAACCCAAAACGGCAAACAATCACTAGCGCAACTCATATCTCTGCACCAACCTTAAAAGCATAGCTCGAAATTACGCATAGAAAAGTACAGAAACACGGTGCATGTCGCGAGATCGGCGTTCACATTTCCGATGCTGAATAATGTGCGTCAACCATGGTGCCGGCCCGGTGGGGTTGCTCATCAGATTATCACGACCGGCTGAACGGCTGGTCGTAAGGACCGAGTGTACGGCATTCGAAGCTTTCACGCTATCGTAGCTCAGCTTTGTTTAAAAGCCTCTGTGCCGGTGACGATAGCACCTCTTCTACATACCCCGTCCTCATACGTCATTTACTCTCAATCTCCCCTCAACTTGTTTTTTAAGTGAGCTCTGCACCGGAGAACGTAATCACTCGAACCTTTGCACAAATCGAGATATTCTGATCCCTGAAAATGTCCACCACAAAAGCAATCCTCGTAACCGGTGCGACCGGCAAACAAGGCGGCTCTGTCCTCAAGCAACTCGCCACCCATCCCACGAACAATCAGTTCACCCTTCTTGCCGTAACCCGCAACACGGCCTCCGCATCGGCTCAGGAAATCACTGAGCGGTACCCAAACGTACTCCTTGTGCAAGGCGATCTCAACGATGCGCCCGCTCTCTTCAAATCCGCTCAAGATACACTCAAGCATGCCGGAAAACCAGAACACATCTGGGGCGTTTACAGCGTGCAGATAAGCGTGGGCCCGGGCGTTACTTTCGAAACGGAAGTGCGGCAAGGAAAGGCCCTGATTGAGGAGAGTTTGAAGCGAGGTGTCAGCCATTTTGTGTACTCGTCTGTTGATCGAGGCGGCAATGCGAAGAGCTTTGATAACGAGACGCCTATTCCGCATTTCCAGTCCAAGTATCAGATTGAGCATTATTTGCTCCAGCAAGCCGGCTCCAAGGGCGAGAAGATGGGCTGGACCATTCTTCGCCCTGTCGGCTTCATGGATAACCTCCAGCCTGGCATCCCCACCAAGGTCTTCCTCGCTGCTCTCCGCGACACCCTGCAAGGGAAGCCGCAACAATGGGTATCCATTGACGATATCGGCCTTTTCGGTGCTAAGGCCTTCCGCGAGCCTGAAGCGTGGAATGCACGCGCTGAAGGCCTCGCTGGCGATGAACTCACTTTCGAAGAGCTTAGTGGATGCTTCGAGAGAGTGACTGGGTCTCCGGCACCAGTAACGTTTGGTTTCTTAGGGAGTGTACTGAAGTGGGCGGTGGCCGAGGTGGCAGTTATGGTCAACTGGTTTAAGTCGGATGGCTATGGTGTGGATATCAATAAATTGAGGGGCGAGGAGCCGGAGCTCTGTGGATTTGAGAGATGGTTGAAAGAGAGGAGCGCGTGGAAGGAGGCTGCAGCTGCGCATGGTGGGAAGTAGGGGTTTCTTGAGCTCATGTGTCGCATTGAGAATGTGATGAACAGGCGTTGGTGGCTTTCTAGGATTTATTGTTCGACGAATAAAGATTGTACCAATGACTCTAATCACAGCTTGTTTTTCTACAGAGTCAAGCATACTTTCACGGGTGAGATGATACTTGCAGGTGCGTATCTCCATTCAAGACATTTCGCTATGTTATAGACCTCTAAAGCACTCTCTAACGATGCGTTCTGGGAAGTATATATGCAAGATCATATGCGTACTTGCGAGTTGATTCACGACCCTAATGTTGCTACACTGTATTACAATTTCCTAATCCAATGGCTGACCATCACAAGCATTTAAGTCATGCCCACACCTACTGCACAAACTGCAAAAGTGCCAGCCCACCCGCGACAGCGGGAGTGACCAACCTCAACCTATTCCAACTTCCCCACCTCCTCGCAATCCCTTCCGCCGCACCCAACTCCTTCTCGCTTGTCCGAGCCGCGAGCGCCTCCAACTTATCGTTCAGCGGTTGCATATTGATCGCCGAATGCAAGACTGTCGTCAGGTGCATCACCGCCGCAACAGCAAACATTTTCCAGTCGCTGCGCGCGCGAGGGCCCTCGTTGTAAACGGCAAAGCCGCTGTACGCGTATCCGAGCAGGCCAAGGGTTGAAATGGGGCGAAAGAACTGGTTCCCCACAGTCCAGCAGAGGGGCCATTGACGACCTAAGAGGCGTGCGCGGGCGGTATGGTCGGGGTGTCCTGGTTTGGGGAAGTCGACGAGGAGGGCAGGGACGGTCATGTAGGATTGAGTTATCGCATTTCCTAAACGAAGTCAGTTATCAGTTCTGAAGAAGGCATCCTGTCATTCGCATACCAACTAGAATGAAAGAGAAGCCAATGCAGGTGCCGGCTACTGCTTTGACGATGTAGTTGTCTGACATTTTGGCTGTTCGCGACTTTGCTTTTGTGAGGATGCAATTGAAAAAAGAACGTCGGTTCGAGCTTCAAAATATGAAGGGTAAAAGCGAAGGGACGTGCTGTTGGCATCCAAGGAATGCTGGCTCAACTCTACCCCACAGCTGTATCGGACAATGGATAAACCTCCAAGAAAACATAGCTCCGGCCCTCCCGTCCTCCTGCGCCTCCGTACCCCATAACGTCCATTTCAAACAACCCCTTCCGTAGTGCGTTTCGGCTCCCCAACTCAAAATCCGGGGACGCTCGAGAAGTCAGCTGAGATAGGTCTATCACGTCACGACCAGATCTGTGTGACGCTAACATCAAGGTGTAATCCCGGAACTCTGACCCACTGCGGGGTGTTGCCGGTAGGAGTGCTACAAGGGGTCATCATGAACGGGCTGGGGGGGGGGGGGGGGGGGGGGGGGGGGGGGGGGGGGGCGGGGGGGGGGCGGCGGGGGGGGGGGCCGCGGGCGGCCGCCCGGGCCGGGGGCGCGGGCCG
>JASJFT010000217.1:0-76652 GCA_030770425.1 Darksidea phi | reverse complement strand
CTAATCGCGTGGCATTCTGGGCCCTAATTAGGGCCCCGCCGGGCCCCCCTAATTTAGGGGGGACTGGAACCGTAGTGTCGGAAGGAGCGCGCGACTGCACACAGCCCGGGCACTAAGACTTCTGGCCCCATACCACTTTCAGTGGATACACAACCCCTTTCGCCATAACTTCCTTCTCCACATCCACCGCTAGTGTTGCATATCGTTCAGTTGGCAGCGGCTGTGTCTCTGGCGGAAACTCTATATATGCAATGTCCTCAGCAATGCCACATGCCCATAGCTAGTCTCAATTCGTCGGGGAACAGATGAAGGAAATGCTGGGTGCTTACTTTTCGCGAATTTAGACAGGCCCTCTACAGCGAGACCGCAGCTTTCTGCTCCTTCCTTCGCCAACTTTTCATCCTTATTGGTTCGACCTAGATTAAGAATTACGTCTTCCTCTTCAACATTCGTAAAGCCCGCCTGCTCCAACAAGTCCTTGAGTAATTTGCCAAGGTGCCACTCGGCGCCGACTGCTCCCGCCACACTCCGCATTAGCTTGAGCATGTCGCTATATGCGGGCGTCCGCTCTTCATTCACAATTTCAGCCGGGAATTCCATGGTCCCTTCGCTGATCTGAACCCAACCACCGGGCTTGACTATCGAGTACAAATGAGATATAGAGGCAGAGGGGTTGGGTCCCGCACCAAGAAGGGTTAGGCGTTGATGGACGAGGTCGAACTGGCCATGCTGGGACTCGGGCCATAGATTCTTGATGTCTTGGACGGCAAAGGTCATATTCAAGGGAACTGATTGTGGGAAGGGTGTTGGGTTTAGATCCGTGCCAACGAAAACGTGGGAGCCGGTCAATAGAGGCGGCAATGATGAGGCGAGATCCAGGAGCCATGTCCCTATGTTCAACTGATAAGAATACTGACTCAGAAAGAAATGGTGGAAAGAAAAGTTGGCTTGGCTTTTACCTACCATCCGCTGTTCCACTGTCTAGGCACTTAACCGGCTGAGAGAAATCTACGGGCGCTCGAACAAGCTTGCCGCCCATAGCATCTTTAGCAATGAAATGATTGCTGGCTAAGCGCTTGCGCTCCTCCTCACTCTCCATCCAGTATACGCTTTCTTGTTTGCTGGCCATTGTGTATGGTTGAACGACAGAGATAGAAAGAAGTCCAGTTGATAGGAATTAGGGGTTTCGAAACTGGATGGTCGGATTGGAGAATCGAACAATCGGCCCCACGAGGGATGCATGTGAACGCAAAGGGACTGAAATGGCGTCCCATATCTTCGGTGTCGCAAATGCCGATCGTCGGGATGTGTATGTCGGAGAGCGCGAATCCTGTCGGGATTCTGCCGTGGGTCATGTCTGACAGACCTAGTCACAAACACGGTTCATGATGCAGGGTTCACAGTAATGAGATAGGCTTAGCTCGTGTGTGTCACCTTGAGCTGATCTGCTTTTAGTGCTATCGACTCATTTTCTCTTCTATACTGCCACTTCCGCACCTGCTTAGGCATTCTGCCAGGGCATATGACGTCGCCACATCCATGCGCACAAGGAAGAAAGAGCCTCTTTGATCAAATTAGTGTACACATCAGTCAACACTTAGTGTCGCCCAATAATTTTCCTCTCCTTGGTCACGAAGGGATACCCTCAAGCCCCTTTACTTCGTAGCCAAGAGGACATAAGCCTCGAACTTGATACCCCCAAACTGCTCTACTTCCTCCTTCACGGACTGGCCTACCGCCTCAACCCACCTAGCCGTCTCTTCTTCCGTGTACCCTTCGCGAGCCTTGGCCATCATAGGGCCCGACATAAGCGCAGTAAGCCCAGCTATATTCTCGTCGTCGGAGACGACTAACACCTTTTCGACCAGCGTTAGGTTGTCTTTGGCGAAGCCGTTTTCCTCGACCACTTTCTGTAGCACACCCTCTTCGTAGAACTCCGGGCTTGGTGTAGGCATGAGGGGCAGGTCCGGGCGGATCATTTTCTGGGCGGCATGCACGATGAACATTGGTGCGAAGCGGCGCCAGCAGGTAATAACGGCGAGGCCACCCGGGCGGAGGGTTCGGTACGTCTCACGGATGGCATCGGCGGGGCGGACAAAGGTGAAGATGCTAAAGTTGTCAATCGAGTGGGTGAAGTAATTGTCAGGCACCGACGACAGCGCCTGCGAGTCGAGCTCTTTGCACTCGACGTGGGGTAGCGGAGAGGCATCGAGGGATCCGCGTGCTGCAGACACCATCATCGGGACATTGTCTGACACGAGCATTTCCTTGGGTAACTGGTCCTTAGGGAGGCGGGCAACAAGTGCCGCAGCACCTATACCAGGCCCAGCGGCGGTATCGTGGACGACCGAGTCCGGGCCAATAGGGTGCGCGGACGTCTGTACATTCTCGGTGATAACGTCGGCAAGGATGTTGAGCGTCGAGTGACCCGTCTGGCGAACGTAGCCGCTGGCGAACTTGGAGAAGTAGTCAGGCAGCGGGAGGTGCGGGTGCTGAGTCTGTGAAGTCATCTTGAAGATGAGGGCCGGATGGAGGTGGTGCTGAAAGCAGTAGGAGTCTTGATGATGACTACCAAGTGGGAGTCTTATTTGTTGTGACGTGTAATCTGTGAGGCGCAGCAGTGCTGTGCCACTTACTTCGCCGGAGTTGGTGTATACCTAGCACATCCCGACCTCAACTAAGAAACAACAAAGCCTGGCGAGTTGACGTGCATCACGTAGAAGCATAGCCCGACTGGGTGGATGCTGTTCTTTTTTCCGTAATCGGTACGCCATGGATTGAATTATCGCTGACCTCACCGGCCTCACCGACCTTACAGACCTTACCGACCTTACCGACCTTACCGACCTGACCGACCTCACCGACCTCACCGATCTCACCGACCTCAATATCCCTTGCCGACCTCACCACTCTCCCTGACGACGACCTCCCCGACCAAATTTACGATGGGGAATATTTCGAGGTTCGGTACGTAGAATATGAGCTAAATAAGCTAGAGCATTTGCATTTTCGCTACTCTTATCCCCGTGATCGTGCCGAAGCCACAATTTTTTGCTCGCCGTTTTCAATCCCATCACTACTTTTCCGATTCCCTCGACGGGTTCCATAATGTCGATGGATGAAGGTAGAACGCGAATAAGCGCAGACGTGACTAGTGCCGACTCATCGCCTGCTGTTCTATCAGCGTCCTTGTCGTTGGAGGAAAAGAATAAAGCCAAGACAGCCGCGGTCGGCGACAATGATGCGACCGATATATCAAACTTGGGATATCCTCAGGGATGGAAGCTGTGGCTTGTTTACATCGCGACACTCCTGACCATGTTCCTTGTGGGTTTTAGTTGTACCCTCATCTCAAAGAGCTTTTAATTAATGTTTGGATATGTTTGAGCTAGGTTCCACTGGATATGGTACGTCGCATTCAAAGTCATTGTGTCCCATGCCACTTGCGTAGGGCCAACTGCTAACATATCTGTTTAGACTATCATAGCAACCGCGATCCCAAAAATTACCCAAGAATTCGAGAGTCTTGACGAAGTCGGCTGGTATGGTTCCGCCTTCTTCCTCACCTTAGCGGTTTTCCAGTCGCCTTGGGGGAAAATTTACAAGTACTCTCCGACCAGGATTGCATACATTGCATCGGTCTTCGTATTTGAGCTTGGAAGTCTCATCTGTGGTTCGTACACAACTCTTGCATGCCGAAAAGAGATGCAGTACATTGACAATTGATCGTTGGCAGGTGTTGCGCAGAATAGCCAAATGCTCATCGCAGGTCGTGTCATCACTGGCTGCGGAGGTGCAGGAATTACCATCGGCACCTATGTCATAATTTCTCACCTCGTGCCGCCCTCAAAAGCGCCTGCTTTCATTGGCGGGATAGGCGCGGCATTTAGCATCGCAAGCGTGGCCGGTCCTCTCATTGGAGGAGCCTTCACCGGAGAGGTCTCATGGCGGTGGTGGTAAGTTTCTTCTCGGCCTGCTTGTTCATGATGCCCATACGGTTTTGATCGTCGGTTCAGTACTAAGTTATCTCGTACTGATTACTGTTCTCATTCTTTCAATAGCTTCTACATCAATCTTCCCATCGGCGGCGTCGCAACCCTTATTTTCCTCATTCTTTTCCCAACACCCACGGCGCCCCTCCCGCAAGCAACTTTGAGAGAAAAGCTCCTCCAGCTGGATTTGCTAGGAACGACTTTAGCAGTCGCATCCATCGCCTGTTACTTCCTTGCCCTCCAATGGGGTGGCATATCGAAAGCTTGGGGCGACGCAGATGTTGTCGGCACACTCGTCGGTAGTCTCCTGCTCATCTTTGCTTTTGGTGTGGTGCAATGGGCCCTTGATCAGCGAGCGTCCATCATTCCACGAATTCTCGCACAACGCCACGTCGCCGGAGGCTCGGCCTTCATGTTCTTGTAAGCAGGCTTGTTGATGTACTTGTTAATGTCGACTAATCGGTGGAAAACAGGCTGAGTTGCGCCAACTTCCTGATGATCTATAATCTACCTTTGTATTTTCAATCTGTAAAGGGCTCTAGCCCAACTCTAAGTGGCATCCAAGTACTTCCACTTATTGTCTCCGCATGTAAGCTCTCCCCTCCTCCCAATTATTGCGTCGTGTTGTTCAAAGTCCAACATCCGGACAGCTCTCTTTGTCGTCCTCAGTGGGATTCTTTTCACCAAGTTTCGCATCTACCAAATATACCTTCTCGTTGGGGCAAGCTTCACCACCATTGGCGCCGGCCTGCTCTACTCCCTGAAGATAGACTCCTACGCAGGAGATTATATCGGCTTTCAGTTCGTGGTTGGATTTGGCAATGGTGTTTGCCAGCAGATTCCTCTCACAGTTGTGCAGGCTTTCTCCAAGCCAGAGGACCTAGCTATATCGATGTCAACCGTTCTTTGTACGTTAAGCCCATTGCCGTTGTTTTAAAGCCGGCTGCACACCAAAAACCCAATGCAAAATGCTAATATCAGCTCACTACACCAGTCTTTCAGCTGCTCTCAGGTGCGTTAGCTGTAGCTGCAGCGCAGTCCGTCTTCATCAATCGTCTTCTGGCCACTGCTTCAAAGCGACTTCTCACCATCAACCGCATGACGATAATATCAACCGGCGCCACAGATCTAGGGCGCGTTTTTATTGGCGACGAACTGCTGGCTATACGCGAGAGCTATCTGGATGGGCTACGAGCTGCGTGGGCGATGGCCATTACATTCGCGGGCGTCGCCCTCTTGACTAGACTAACGCTTGGCTTCAAAAGAATTGAGAAGTCTCCGCAAGGTGGAAATGCAGAAACTAACGCGCAGGAGAAGGTTGAGGAAGAACATGTGGGTGAAATTCATGATCGAAAGGTTGAAGAGAGCAGCACTCCAGGGGCTTGATATCTCAGAGGTTTTTAGCGAATCAGGAAGGTGAGCTTGCTTTAGAGCAGTACATAGGAAGAATCACATCTGTATAATATCAGCGGTTATGTCTTGAATATAGTCCAGTGAACCTACTAAGCTAGAATACAAGGGCTGGGGAACACATACTCCAATAAGTCATCTAATAGTATACGAAGACAGGAAGAAGGAAGACGTGAATTCACCTATATACTGGCGGAGATCTGAAAGTCTACTACTACTCGTAATGCTAGGCACGGAGTGCACAAGCCACGTGAAGAAGCGCGATTCGATATTCGCGCGCAGCTCACCTAACTCTTTATCCGTCGGCGGGCCATCTCAGCAAAGCGATATCGACGCCGTTTGGAGTTGGCATGACCCCTCAAGTACAGAAATACTTCCATGACGTTAACTTGCCGACTTGTTATATACCCTGTGCGTTCGCAGGAGCGAAGTAAGGCGCAGCAACTAGCCAAAGCCGTATACACCTGATGTACGTGACATTCATTCATGGAAAATCCATATAAAGTATGAAACAAATTTATTCCACATTCTTGGTGCATATGATAGCATCTTGGTAACACCTAGGCAGCACTTCCCATCAAAGGCTCACATTTTAGTAGCAGGTCAGGAGAATGAATCCACATCTCATCATTCCATGGCCAGCTCATGTCATTGCCGCTAGCCTTGGTGCCGCCACTTTCCGCGGCGCTCTCGTGTTGCCCTTTTGTGCCATCCAAAGCTATATGCCAATTTTCCAAAACCTCAATAACGACGCTTCGCAGGATCAACTCCGCCAGGTGCTTGCCCAAGCAGGTCCGTGGGCCAAATCCGAAGCGCCAGTAGCGGTAACGCAGTTCCAGCCCCCTCTTCTGTTGCTCTAGCCATCGCTCTGGGCGGAACCTCTCTCGATCTAACCCCCAGAAAGGGTCACGAATGTTGAGCGCGTACGAATCAACAATGAAATTAGTTCCGGCGGGGATCTCGAAGCCGTCAAGAACGCGCGTAGTTGGGCATGACTGCGGGACGGAGAAGGCAGCAAGAGGCCGTAAGCGTGCCGCCTCTAGGATGCAGGCTCCGAGAAGAGTGGGTGTAGTTGCCCATGATGAAAGTAGGTATTTTTTCCGTGTCGCCTCGTTGGAAGAATGGCTGCGCACCTCATCTCTAAGAGCCTTCTGCACGACAGGATTAGCCGCCAGAAAGACAAGTGTCCAAGACAGGCCACCCATGGAAACATCAATGTTGGCAAACAACATCTCATCCAGAGTCTGAAGAAGCTGCTCTCGCGTCAGTTTGCCATCCTTGACAGCTCTATACATGGCTATGATAGGCGCGGTGCTCGCCCCAGGATCTTTGAGAGCACGGGTGTGCGCGCGGTCATTCCATCGTGTCCAGCGGCTTTTGAAGTTGTGAAGAGCCCGGATTGCAGGCAGAGGAAGAAGGCGCGAAAATGCAAACCGGGTAGTGCCGCCGCCGATAACACTCCTGAATAAGCCCTCTCGCAGTGGGATCAAGTCTAGTAGCTCATTTTCGAGGCCCTCATGCAACGGCCCGTAAACAACCTTTGCGACGAAAAGAAATGGTAGAAGCTTCAGGTCGCGCACAGGGTGTAGCTTTCCTTTCTGGCCGAATGCGTCGTTGCTCTTCTTTAAATGACACATGTACGCGCCGGTGAAGTCTTGCACGTCAGCAGCATACTGGCCCATTGATCGATGGAGAAATGCTGCCTCCACGCTGGACTTAACGGCTCTCCATGGCTGCCCGCTGATCAGTCCGAGGCACGAGCCCAGGAGATTTTCCATAAGATAGCCGCTATCATTTACGTGAGCTTTGGTGTGGTTATGCGAATCTCGGAATACTGCTTCAACATGAGCAGGGTTGGTCAGGACTCTGGCAAGACATGTAGGTAAGCTATTGCTCGTTGTTGGCTTGGAACGTTGACGGACTCACACTTCTCCTCTCGTTCCAGACCACAAACGATAAAGACTGCCATACTCGCATTCCCACTTAGTAGTGTTTACTCGTCCCCGTAAAAACTTTTCAACATTCCCCTGGCCGTTGGGGAAAATATATGGAAGAGACGGTAGATTCCTTGCGTGCTCTACATGCTTAATCGGATAGCAATGCAGCAAAATGATCTAATCAGAGTGTGGCTATTAGTCGAGCCCCAGAATGCCACAGGTCAACAAAAAATACATACATTAACTACATGAGATATCAGACGCACAAAACCTGCTTGTAAGGCTGGGCTTTTCAACGCGACAATGGCGACAATGGGAGCACCAATGAGTACTGACATGAGAGTTGGAATTTGAACTAACAAATCATATCTCGAGAAACACATCGCTCAAAGCTATACGAAAAATGTGGTTGCGATAACGGCAATTCGAGGCTACGAGTGCGGTACAAGCTGGTAAGCTCTTTCTGGAATGCTTCTAAAGGGAGAATAGCATCTGACTCCGAGACAACGATCCCCGACTGCATGCGGCCCCCCAGTCGGCCACCGAATCCTACTCGGCTAGCCGTAAGATCGGCCGGCGCGGAGTTCGGTATCATCGGCGCGGATTGTAAACGTGGATTGTAACCTCTATGCAAGGTCTCTGCCTCGTTGCGATCACATTAGCCCGTCACATTGAGCGACACGAATAAAAGAGCTCCCTAGCGCTCCCCTTACACAATTTTGCCAAATCGAGTAATGTGGCACAGTGACAAGGTTATCACCAATCGAAGTCAGCAATCATGAAGTCCAAGAGCCATGTTGACGGTTTCTCTATTATCGTTAATGCTATCTCGAAGGTCCTTGGGCTTGATGTTGATGAGATCAACCTTGTCGCAGAAGAGAGCACTTTTGTCAAGCTCGGCGGCGACTCTTTGGCAGCGATCCTTGTTGCTGCAGAGTGCCAGAAGATTAGCGTCTCTGTCCCAGCGAGCGTTTTTTTAAGAGGACCAAACCTGAAAGAATGCATCGCGAAGGCCGAAAGTTCGGCCCAACTTCTCCGCGCGGACTCAACTGCTCTATCCACACCGGCTCCAGCACCTCCTCTATTACGTCCTCAGTTTCCCGAACTTCCCGCGATTGGTTCCTCGTCGCATTCAACAACTGAACGCGATGGATTCTCATGGATTTCGTCTTCTTGCGATGCAGCCATCCCGACTCTCAACTTACAAGCTTCCGACACGCTCTCATGTTACAATGGACAAAATATCATAACCGCAATAAATCTTTTGGATCGAATCAATGCTACCGAATGGACAGAGATGCAGCTTCTTCTACTGCGGGAAACATCCAACGACCGGAAACGTAACATCCTGACTATACATAATATGTACACTGGTGAATGGGATCCCCAACATGTCTGCAACGTCTGGACAAATACGATTCTGGTTGAACCGATATTTCAGGACCTTATTATTGAGCTGGGCATTCTCCCACACCAGCTTCTGTTGCAGAAGATCATCCGAGTAGAGACTCAGGATGAATTCCAAAGAGAGCTCCGTGGTGCAGTTCTCGTCGACCATGCTCTGTCTCACCTCACCGTCATCCAGCTACGATTGTCATCTGTCGCGGTTGTGTGGCGCGTACACCATTTTTTCATGGACGGGTTTTCCGCTTGCCTTCTTTGCGACAAGATTCGTCGCAACCTGCTAGAAGGGCTACCCACGGCCAGTATCGGTCCGTCATTCAAACATACGGTGCGTGCGCTAGGCAGATTGCGAGAAGCGATGAAAGAAGCCACAAGACGGTTCTGGGACAGTAAGCGAGCAAAATTTTCAAGTGCGGTTGGCGAGCTGTGCCTGAGTCCGCAGCGAGCTCACGATGGATCCACATCACAGCAACTGATTACTATTCCACTTCCGGAAGCTGAATTGGCAGCCGCGCGAGCGCGAACGGGTATTACAACTACGGCATACTTTGCCGCTGCTTGGGCTTTGACCCTCGGCAAATTCATGAATACCGATCAGGTCTACTTTGGAGTGACGTTGTCAGGACGCGATCTGCCTATCTTGGGTGCGTTTGATGTTGTCGGGCCACTCATCAATGTCCTTCCCCTGTTTGTACAGTTACCCGTTGAGGACGATCGAGAAACGTCTGCCCTAGCATTTCTTCGAGGCATACAAGACGGGCTTCTCGAGTTGAATGACTTTCAATATCCGGACACAACAGATGGAGTCGACAGGCAGTTCACTTCTATCATGGCCACGCAGTTTGAGGAATATGAGGGGTCAGAACAGTTCCCATTAGGAGACTCCAACCACCTTGATATGCAGTCGGGATATCCCTTGAATCTTATCATCCAAGGGCAGAGTCGTCTCCATGCATTTTACTCTCCTTCTCACTACTCGAAGAGGATATAAAGAACGTCTGGTCTATCTTTCGGAACGCCTTGAGTTGTTTTCTGCAGGGACACGATGAGAAACCATTAGCGTCCGCTATCCGACAAAGGCTCATGCCCTGTGAGATGGAACAGACCATCCGACTATGGAGCAACTGCGAGTCCATTGAAACGTTGGACAAGTCGAAAGGGGATGACCTAGTGACATTATTCAAAAGCGTCGTGGCAAGACAACCCGCCTCCATTGCCGTCACCCGTGGTCAGAGACACGATATCTCTTATGACGATTTCGACCGAATAGCAACAATTGTTGCAGGTGAACTCTGCTGGATAGAGCCTAACGAGCCCCTGTGTGTATACGCAGACCGATCGATCAACTGGCTTGTCGCTATCTTCGGAGTACTCAAAGCGGGAGGTGTGTACGCACCATTAGATCCGACGGCACCAGCTTCCGTGCGGCATGGTAATTTTGTACGGAGTGGTGCGCGCGCCGTCGTCTTCCCCTCGAGAGATTCTATGTCCGTAGGCGCAATGCCCGTTGATTGCCTGACACTCGATGTAGCTACTATTTTAAAGAATCAGACGGAGCCACGGCAACATTATCTCGCACCGTCTTATTCAAGAAGACGCATCGCTCGTCCAGACGATCTTGCCTACATATGTTTTACGTCCGGCTCCACTGGTCAGCCGAAAGCGGTGCAATGTACTCACAAAGGGCTGGTTGCCTTCCAGGAAGAGTACGTTATTCGTCTGTGTGCGAAGAAGGGGACGGTGGTCGCTCAAGTCATGTCGCCCGTCTTCGATGGAAGTATCCATGAAATCTTCTCTACGCTCACATACGGCGCCACACTGCGATTGGCGTCGGTTGATGCTCAAGATCACCCCCTTGCGCACCTTCAAGATTGTGACTCGGCTATCCTCACTCCGTCAATCGCGAATGTGCTTGACGCAACCTAGTATCCTCGTCTGCGTAATGTATGTTGTCGCTGCATTGAGTTGAAAGCATATAACTGATAGAAGTAATCTATAGGTCTACCTGGTCGGAGAAACCGTTCCTCAGTCCGTGTCTGATGCGTGGACGAAAAATCATTGTGTGTACAACATATATGGACCGACCGAAGCGACTTGTGGCGCCACGATCAAGCAATTAGCACCGGACAAGGTTGTTACACTTGGTCAGGCTAATCCATCGAGCAGGGTGTATGTACTCGATCGGAATAAGCGTCTGCTTCCACCTGGTGCAGTGGGTGAGCTGTATCTTGCGGGTATCCAGGTATCAAATGGATATATCGATTTGCCTTCGGAAAATGCGACTCGGTTCCTTTTAGACACCGTATTGCCGACGGCTGATCAGAAAATGTTCAAAACGGGCGACTATGCTTATTGGGACAGCAAGACCGGAGAAATCTGCTTCATGGGTCGCAAAGATCGGCAAATCAAGCTGCACGGCTTCCGAATCGATCTCGAAGATTTGGAAGCACGTATTATGAAGGCAGTCCCAAACTGCAGAGGCGCCGCTGTTTTCTGCCGCGAAGACTATTTGGTGGCAGCATACCAGATTAATTCGACCTCTACACATATCTTTGGTGAATTGGAGGTCAAGAAATTGATCCGCGAAGCTCTCCCTCCATACGCAACGCCCCGGAGGATCCTGGCTTTTTCGGACTTGCCTCTTACGACGGGAGGCAAATTGGATTATAAGAAGCTCGAGCAGATCGACAGCACGAGCGTTGTGAGATTGCACTCTCCGCAGAAGAGCTTGACTGGGACTGAGATGATGATTGTGCGCGCTGTGCGCGACTTGATGAAGCTTGACTCCAGTATAAGTATAGACCGAGACTCAGATCTCACGGCGCTAGGCGCACACTCAATTGTGCAGTTACAGCTTGCAAATCGCCTCTCTTCCCTCATCCAACGAAAATTTACGGTGAAAAGGGTTATCGACAATCCAGTCATCTCGCACTTGGCGTTATCGGTGGACGAGGTAGTGAAGGGAGAAATGGACGTAAAGCAAGATGCATGGGCAATGTCTGCCCGCTTTGGTGGGAGCAGAGCAGAATCTCCCTTTGGAGGGAGCGATGTATCGCCCATCGAGAGCGTCTGGTTCAGAAGATATCAGCGAAAACTTGGAAGTTCAGCTTTCAATGTGTCGCATGTCTCGGAGCTGGACGACTGTTTTGATCAGCATCTCAAAATTGTGTCTGCATGGAGAACTGTGCTGGAAAGACATGCAACTCTGCGCTGCAAGTTCCGACCTTCGATGTCCGCGCACGAGGGTGTTGAGAGGTTTTACGCTGCCGAACCACCCAGAGCCCTGTACGTGGATTTCGTTTGACCTTTAGGCTGCTATCAATACCGAGTTCTCGCTCGAGACAGAACACCCTATACGGGTAATGGTTTCCAAACGCCATATGCTGGTCTGCGTGAGCCACATCATTTGCGACTATTCGACCCTTAATCGCCTTTTCGAAGAATTCGTCGCGGCATATCATCACGATGATAGAATCGAGGCATTACTGTTGGCTTCTCAAAGAAACTATCAAGACATGACGTGGAGAAATATCGACGTCGACCAGATCACAGCCAATTTTTGGCGATTGTATCTCTCCGGTATTGACCTTAAGAGACCGCCCCCTTACATGAAGAAACCTCGGTCATCACATCATGGTGAATCGCGCATGTTCCGGCTCTCCAAGGACGCAGCCCATAACCTCGAAGCGATTTCGCGATCACTGCTTCTCACCAAGCATCAAATCGTTTTGGGCATCGTGTCCCTCGTTTTGCAGACCAATAGCTCGAACAAACAAGATTTGATCTTGGGCAGTCCGTACATGGGAAGACAGGAAGAGGATATGAGCACCATCGGGCTTTTCTTGCAACCACTACCAATACGGGTCTCAAGAAGCTCGAAAATAGGTGAGGATCTTCGTGACGCCCCAGTGGCGGATTTTCTTCACGCAGTACAAAACTCTGCGCGGTCAGCTCTCAGTCACGGTATCGAATGGAGCTCGTTGCTGAACCTGCTCTCATTGGTAGATGATGAGGATTTACGATCGGCCTCAGCCACGCCGAACCCGAATCACCAGCTGTTTGATGCTATGGTGACCTTCCACGAGCGCAGCGCAACAGGGAGGGCCTCGTCACTCGCGCATGGGACTATTGTGGGGGTTGAACCTTTAGTTACCTGGGCCGAGGGGGCCAAGTTTGGCATCATGTTTGAGTTCTCGGCTTTAATATCATCAGTGGTCACTCTTCGAATCGAATACGACACTTCGGTGTTCTCAGCTGATGAGGTGCTGATGATGACTGGCCGGATCAACACCGCGTTGGAAAATCTATGCCAAGTTATCGCATCATCGACGAAGCTCGAAGACCTGGAAGATAAACTTCTTTATACTAATAGCGTTGTATACGATAGAAGTAGAGTTAGATATATAGAGTTTGGTACTCGTCTCTCGAGTATAGTATAGAGTATATATAATCTAGCTCTCTTTTCTACTTTTAATATAAGACTTTATAGCTATAGTAGAACTTTATAATAAAACTAATAAGTAAAGATATACTATTTAGTTTAGAAGATTTATTATAAATTAAAATTTATCTAGAAATATTAAAATATTATATCTGTTCGTCGAGATGAAGACGCTTGGGATACGAAAGTAGTGTCCTATACTAGGTCCTCAAGCCCGCTAAACCTTCATCACTCAATTCTATAGTATTCTAATGTGAATTGCCTTAGTACTATGTTTTGTACAAAGTAGCGAAGAATTCTCCACCGCATACTATTCTTTAAGGACTTGTAGAGAATTTTCTTAATGCTGCGTTAACAATTTTCTGCGCTTTTGAAAAAAAAATGTCCGATAGAATCCTAAAGATTGCTATATCCGCCCCGAGCGCGAAAAAAGGTCATTGGACTTGCTGGGAACTATGCATGTCAGTAATTCGTCTCTAGACATCTAGAAGCTTCAACGTACTCGAACCCAGGACCTTTCCCATGCTAAGGGAAAATTATACCACTAAACCACAAGCCCGTTGATTGGTCGATATCGGTTTTGACGAGGTAATGAATATATGTAATCTAAAATGCCGCCTTGCGTCGGTTAACACCGATCTTTGAACGCTCTGGAGCATTTCATGGCCACTATTGACCCAAGATCCTGTGGGAGTCGTGCCCCTAGATAGATACGGTGAGTGATTATAGTACAAATTTTGACGCGTGATTTGAATTTTGAATCGCTAGTCCTAGACGGGAATGGCTAGTGCAGGTCGCCAGGCGAGCTATTCCGCACAGTGTCCACCACTCTATTGCGGGGTACTAGGTTATGACCTGTCAGAGATTGAAGTATAATTTATACTCATTATCTAGATATTCGAGTTCGTAAAGTGCTATTCATTTGTTCTGCAACCACAAAAGCGAAACTTTCTGCGTACCTTTCTGAGCCATAGCGGATACCCATACACACACCTGTTCCGGTTGAATGGTTATTTGATTTGGATTTGCATAGTGGGAGTCTCTTTAGAAGGTCCGCGCGAAACACAGTAGGAGTTTGTACACAGTAGAAGTGCTATACCCATACCTTATACACGATAATAGAGCTATAGAGCTGTACATAGTAATACCGACGAGGTGATATTTCGAACATTAAGGCGACGAGAAATGACATATACTACCGAACTACAGAGCCTAGTTAGGAGGCCAACAGTAGTAGCGATAAGTTAGCGTACCTATACTACCACCCACAGTATAAAAATTACTTACGATAATACCAGTATCCGACTTACTACATCTATCTCTTATCCTTAGCTAGCTTCCTTATATCTATCTCTTATCCTCAGCCAGCTTCCTTACTATATTCCTCTTTTATACCTAGCTAGCTTCCTTACCTCTTCCTTAAACTTACTATTAACACCTACTAACTATATATCTTTACCAACGATCGTTCGCCTAGTCCTTTAGAAGAATAAATTAGAGTATAATAGACTATTCGAGTATAGCACTCTAAACCTTTCGAATATCGCGGCGGAGCATCCCCGGCGCTATAGGCGGGAAGTACTATCGATAGGACTCCTTAATTAAAATAATTATTAGTATAAAACTAACTATATATTAGATATATTCGAGGGAACGAGTGGTAATAGGATTCTCGTATAGCTGTTAGTAGTTACCTATAATATATTCCTATCCGAGGCCCTATATAACGAGGATAGACGTTTTATTAAGAAGTAGCTATACTGTCTACGTAGGCTAGAGGAAATACTTATATAGGGAGGATAGTTAACGAAGAAGGAATTTACCTTCTTAGTAGACTATCGAGGGAGCTAATACCTAATATAAAAGATAGAGCTAGTTTCCATAGTAGATACGATACGAACAATAGCGTAGGGGCGGAGGACGACGGGGATACCTAGCTAGGGAGGGTAGGAGGTTTAGTATTATCAACGCGTTTAACTATCTATATATATTATTAGTAAATTAGGAGCTATTATTATCGTATAGTTACTACCTATACTATTACGTAAGATATCGAAATATTAAAATATAATAAGGTAATTAGAATCACGAAAAACACAGCCAGCCCAGGAGCCAACGTGACGTCACGCCGGGTAGTGGCCCAAGCTCCTGGGCGAGGGGGCACAATGGAATTATAAACCAAGCATTCACCCACAAGTCATTCAGTACGTATCAGTCGATTTAATCATAGTATTCGGTGCTAATGCAGACTATTGAGCCCCTTGCTCTCTAAGAAAAAGAAGGAACAAATGCATCTACAAGTTCGTCAGTGACCGTGACGCCCTTGGCTCGTGATCTATAGGACTTGGTCGAGCACACTGGGCCCGTTGGTCCTCATCAGTAGGATTATTCTCAGGGGTATTGTAATCTTCAACAACCATGCTTGCTTAAATGGAGGTGTAGTATGGAAACCACCATTTTGCGTTCGTCCAATACGGCTCTTTAAGTGGCGCGCGATCAACAATAGGAACAATAACTCTTCGACCGTACGCGCACAAGATGTCATAATGCTCTTCTGTACAGTCAAACATCTCTTGCAAACAATCAAGATGGTAGCTATGGTTGCAGACGTTAAGTTTGATACAAGGCTGCTTATCGTCATAGTCTCCGCGATAGATGTAGCATACATCGGTCGGCTCTAAAGAGGGATGCGATATACATGATGCGTCCGCCTTGGGCTTCTGGCAAAGCACCTTAGTGTCGAAATCTGAGTATGAGTCGTCGGGACCAAGGTACTTGTCGTTCTTGTAAACCTCGTCCTCTACCCACAGCTCCTCGTGTTGGTAGAAGAAGCGTCCGTGGTTCGATTTGATCCAAGTTAGAACACCTACCGGAGCGCCAAAAATACTATAGAGCTTGAAGGTTTTGCTCAAAATCTCCTCGACGGTGCCAGAAGAATCAATGTCCGGATGAAGCGCCGCACGCATAACCCACCGGTATACACAGAAACCCAGACTAGTTTTTGACTGCCAGCGCAAAATACCTGGGATAACAAAGCGAATCACCCATTCCCAATTACCTACGAAGTGAACGCTGGCGAGGATCTGGCGAACTTCTAGCGGTGTTACAGCAAATGGATTCTCAATCATAGCGAGGTACTTATCCAAAACATATCTCTGTCGGGTCTTAAGCTGGCACACCACTGGTGAAGGGGTATTCTCATTCCAATCGGTGTATGTCTGGGCTGCATCAAAGGCAATGCGCAAGAACCACATGACCGTGTGCGTGATTCCTGCTTCGTCGAATTCTGTTCGCTCGTTCTTTTCCGTAGGTACAAAGTTCCTGAGCATGCGGGTCAGGTCTGGCCATGCACCCATGTTAGCCCCGGCGGCTCGTTCTTTGCGCTGTAGGCAATAGTTATTCTTAGGGCTAGTTAGGTAGGGAGAGTACGGCTGTATCTCCGCCCAGGGGGCCAAAGCCTTCTGCATCTCACCGATTGGATCGATATCAGGATGGAGGCCACAGCTCACGATTCTGTCGAAAATCTCACGCTCCCACTGCTGTCTATCATCAGTTGATGCAAACGTCATGGTACCAAGAGTCTTCGGGTCATATAGTGTGGAGTTGTCCTTGACAAAATCGTAGATCTCCGTAAGATCGCTGCGCTTGATGAACTCATTCATAGTTTCAGAAATTTGTGGTCTGCAAATTATGGCACTATTTTCAACAAATTTCTCGATTGGCAACACTTTGTCCCCCCTCGATACCTTGTACGCAAAATATTTACATTCAAAAGTGCTCTTCTGAACGCTTTGGGCAACGTACATAATAGCCGTTAGGGCCTCCAAATAACAGGCCAGTATCTTCGTGGTATTTTTGCATAACCTTCTTCAAAGAATCAAATGGTTGGGCTGTGAACCTGGACCAATCAATAGCTACATAGATGGGTCGGCCGTTGGCGCGAGAGGGCATCTTCGCCGGGGCCGGCAGATCATGCTTGGTGGAACGATCAACTATCGTACATTCGTCTTTGATAGGTATTGTGTTAAAATGCGTAGATGTGTGCAAGCTCCAGTCTTGCGGTTAGGTTGTGGATGTAGGACGATCGAAATATTATCAGCCGCGTCGGAGGTCTATATATTAGCAAATCATCATTGGGAAGGCCACTGATTCATGCGATTCACATAAAAAAACTAAACAGAATCTCGCACAATGCTGTCATGTGTATAATGGTCAGTCGTGTTGCACATGGAGGTGAATACCCTTTGCACATAATCGCAACAAATAATTAAAAAGTCCAAATGGAAATAGGCGCGGCGGCTCCACCGTTTTCATGAAAACCAAAATTTTTCTTTACACAACAAAAGCGAATACTAGATGGAGTAGTAGGCTAGCCTTTACTATTGTTCCACTGCCTGCAGCCACCTGACACGCAACCAAAAATGTAAAACCTAGATACCATCCCGTCCACCCGAAAACACGACACACGCCCCTTGAACAAATCCTTAGTATCCACACCATCTCACAAACCCCGCAAATGGCCCATAACCCCACCCACTCTCCAGTCAAGCACCTACATTCCCATCTCCACCCGCCTCTAACCTCTTCCTCTTCTTCTCCATCCGCTTGCAATACTTCATAGCAACCTGAATCAAAAGCATAATGCCCGCCAACCCAACCAGAGTTGCAAACATCACTGTGAGAATGGTCGCATTTTTTCTTCTGCATCTATACACGACCCCTGAGCGGATGGAGGAGGGGGGCATGCTGCGAAATGCTCAGCGAGGAGAAAAAAGGAGAGGAGAGGTGTTTCGATGTGCTTGGACCCTGTCTCGGACTTGTATTGGCGAGGGGTGTTTGGTACGTTGGGATGGCATATAGCTGTAGATTCGTCGCCAAAGATCTAGATATCAGTTTAGGTATCGGTATGAGCTAATACAAAAACAAATAAGTATACATTTTCATCCACTCCACATCATGGCACGCGCCACGCCCTCTTTCATGAGGCTCGGGCCGTTGCCCTCGCAGTCATGTCGTGACGCCTCAGGCAATGACCGCAACCAACAACCTTTCTTATGTTTCAAGGTATTCGGGACGAAATGCCTTTTTGTGCCACCTTTTTGGGTTATTCTGCGAGTTTGACGACGCGATGGCTGCTACTCATTCGATGGGCGTTTACGGGTATGCAAACAGATTTGATTGACTGTTCGGTTTAATTCGATCACAGTCTACCATAGTCTTGCTCGTCCTACCAAACCAAACCCCGGTATCCGCGATTAACATCAAGCCCATATACTCAATACCGCAATCACCCACCTTCTCCACCGTTACTTCAATGCAACCCTAGGATCAATATCGGCACGCCCATCCGTTAACTACCAATACTTCCACCTCCTTGACAGGAAACCTATGGAATTGTAAAAAGCCAACACTCAGTGAGCATATCAGGCGTCACAAAAATACTAGAAAGTGTGGATATTACAATTTATTCATGAACAGATAGTTCTGCCTAAAGTCGATAGTCATAAGCAGCAAGAGCGCTTCCCGCTGCAATGCGAACAATTTTCCCATAAACCTCAATGACCCAAAACGCCGTCGCCATGCGGTGGATAAAACACAATTAGCGTTCTCAAGCTTTACAAGCCAAATCCAACGGCCACACAAACAGCCACAACCACGGCCAACATGCTTCCTTCTCTCCTTCCCACACCATTAGGCGTCTCATCTGGAACCTCGGTACTCACAGCCTTCCTCCCTGTAGCACTGCCCACACCATTCGCCACATCTACACTCGAAATGGCAGGCCCAACGTTGAAGAAGTCGACAAGGATGAAATTGGCCGCTTTGCCGTATACACCCGTACAGTCCTTGATGGCTTCACCCAGGGACCCGAGACCGGTTTGTGCGTTCGTAGTGTTGACGTACGTAGCGTTGGGTGACTGAACGAAAGATTGCTCCGTGTACAAAAAGTGGTTTTGAAGGAACATGCGACCTGACGACGCGGCTTGCGATGTGCTCGTGAGCGAGGTGGGGCGGTTAGGGTTACAGGAGTAGTCGGTAGGCTTTTCGTTCTCGAAATCGTTCTCGAAAATGTAGGTGAATTCATCCATGAGGTAGGGGTACTGCTGGCTCGGTGGTGTGAGCGACGCAATAAAGGTCATGAGGCGAGTGCCATTCGAAATGAGCGATTGCAACGTGGGCCACGTCTCCGGGATGGTGCCGGGAGTGGGCGGCGAGTAGGCGTACTTGTCGATACCAGAGGATTCAAAATGAGGCCCTAAGTCTGAGGCGGCTGCATTATCGGCGTTGACAAGGAGCACTGTAACGACGTCGTTGGGGTTCGCATCCATCCATGTCTTTATTTCCTTCAGCCAGTCCTCCAGCAATCCGGCGTCCAGGAAAATACAATCACCGTGGCAAAGATGCCATGCTTGTGATCCCGTTGTGTCGTTTTTCTTGTGCACCTGTGCGGAGAGCAACCGCACGCCAGCATCGAGTTGTACGGTTGAGTTATAGAATTGGTTGCCAGCGGTTGAGAAAGATGTCGATTCGTCTCGAAGGAAGGGCGAATCGTGGGCACCGAGGTGTGTGATGTTGTTGTATGGCTTGCTGCATAATGAGGGCGAGTTGTTGCAAGCTGTCTGTGCCGAGGCGAAGGAGTAGAGAAAGGGAAGGATGGTGGAGGCCTGGAGCAGGCTTCTTAGGAACATAACGGCGAGCTGCGTGTTCGGAATCTAGAGTAGAGTGTTGATTAAAAGAGTAGGGCGAACAGAGTCAATGTCGTAAGGAAGTAGATATATTCAATGACCAGCACGACCGAGACTAGACAGACGACCTGTATATGCTCTTCGAAAGTGAACGGAGCGGAAAATAGACACGAACCAAGCAGCGCGTCACGCCGGTGTTATACAAGCCCAGTTTCTAGGCATCCTGGCGGAGTAAGCCAGCTCCGCACCGGCAAGCGCATCGCCCAGCAGCGGAGGCGTTGTGGTGGCAGGACTTTGTGCTGGATCCACAAGTGCACAGCCTCCGGTGACGCTGACAGTTTCAGGCCTCGTCAGCCGTTCCGCCAACACTGTGCCAGAGGGCATCCGAGCAATGCCCCTGGTGCCGGCTATTTGTGGCAGGGAGTGTCAGATCATCATTGGAGCGACTGTTTTGCCGCGCGAGCAGTTGTGGCGGCTGTTTGGGCGTTGAGACTGTTTGTGTGAGGGAAGACGGTTGGCGGGGGTCACGTCAAACTGCAGAGGACCCTGAAGGCGAAGGCGACTATTTCGAGAGTGGCGCCTCTTGGCATGCGGCTGGATCCTTGCCGCTGGGGTTGCGTCGATCCTTCGCCACGTGCTGCACAGCGGACGTCGGACGTCTGAATTTTGTCCGTTGCATGCATCCTTGGTCTGACTTGACGGTTGTAGAGAGAAATGAATCTCTGCTGGAGGCTTGTCGGGATGGTTTGAATATGCTCAAAGTTGGCCTTCAGTTTCGAGCGTTCAGCGTTCAGCCCCAGCCCCAGCCCCCTTCGTTTTCCCTTCCCACCATTACCACCACACCTACGCACCAGCCCTCGTATCCACATACCTACTCAAGACCGGGTCACGCATACATATACTCAACATACCTAATCCGGCAACACCACCCGACCTCCGAGCTCCGATACCCTGCCTGTCGTCCACCATGGTAATCGTCCGCGCCCCCTCCAGCCTACCCACCACCGAGCCATCCCCCACCATCCCCCCACCAACCCTCCAATGGCTCTCCGGCTCCTGGAACGTCACGCACTCGACCCTCCCCATGTGGCGGAAGCACCGCAACGTAGTAATAACATACACACCCATCCCGAACACATTGCCTACGCACATCGACGACGTGGTGACATACCAACCCATCTCCTCTGCCTCCGTAAAGACCGTCCGCGGCGTCGATAAACCGTCTAGCGTCCCTAATACTGCTCCGGTCGAGGGAGATAAAGATGCAGCGAGTCTTGCATACAATTGGAGGGGGAAGGGCTGGCTCGTAATTGCTTCGTCGAAGTGGGAGATCTTAAGTTATGGGAATGAGGATGGGACGGATAATGCGTATGTTGTGACGTACTTCGCAAAGACGCTATTCACACCTGCTGGGCTGGACTTCTACTCGAGGAAGGGCAAGCTGAAAGCGGAGACGGTGGAGAGTATAAAGGCAGGACTGGCAGGACTGGGAGGCAAAGTCGCGAAGTTGGCAGCCGAGGTTTTCGAGGTCGCCATGGAAGAAAACAATTGATGCAAACCGACGTCAAGCGGCTGGTCTCACAAGGTAGCGTGGCCTGTTAGCCTTCGACGCGGTCACCCAGGTCTAGTTCTTCTCATCCGAATCACATATCCAGAATACCTTGCCAAGGTCAAATACGAAGGAAGCTTGGAAAGCCGACCCAGATGATTTCCCTACTTGTATGCATGGATTCAGTCATAGTCACTCTACCTAGTTCCCAGCGCTAAACAAAGGCAGGTGCATACCCACTCGTGAGATTTCTCTTTGTCGAAACGTCCGAACGCCGCTCCAGTCCTCGCGATGGAGTCCACTTTGGAGGCTATTTTGACGAACCGTGTTCGCCTGCCAACTAATCGAGCAGATTCAGCACGGCCGCGTTCTCCTTCTCCTTCTTAGGGGTTGCACCCCTAGTGGCGACGGCATACGTAAACGTTTCCATGTAACTAACGCGCCCCTTAGACGGCAGAGCATCCGTACCGAAATCGATTAGTAAGTCCGTATTCTCGGTTGTATTTTTAGGAGAGAGCTCCACGAGCCTACCAGACTGCGGTGCTGCTTCCGGCTGCTCAGCGTTCGATAGCATCGCGAAGAACTTCGCCTCATCTTCTCTCGCCTTCCGCAGCATCTGAGCATCCTCTACCTTCGCGCCTCCATCGGCGTATGCCTAAATCAGACGAATGGGTCAGCATGTGCCTCGGAAAATCCAGCTAACGGATGGTACCGCGAACTCGGACAGTCCCTATAAAGTACAATGACTTACCTTCCATTTTTGCGCTGTGTTGCCAGAATCCTCCGGAGGCGCTAGAGTCTGCGGAACGTGTAAGATGTTGAAGAGTGCATGTTGCGGGCTATTTTTGAAGACACCGGTGTTTGCACCGTTCGTCTGAGCGGGCTTCAGCATGGACTTCACCCCATTATTCCGATGCTCGCAGATCATGCCTGAATTTGTCGGTACAAATTAGCAAGTCACATTCCGAGGAGTGTCAGTGCCTAGGTTCTCAGGCTAGAAGCCACATTGTATTGAATAACGCAACGTGCTCCAAACTAGAAAACCTCGACTTTCGCCACGGAGTTACGTACACTTGCATGAGTCACAGCACATCTGAGCACATGGATGACCACATGTAGGGACCCGCTTATTGCATTTCTGGGTGCAATTGATTCGGTCATTGTCAAAGCTAGTTGTGTTAGTAATGTCTAGATGAGCGAGAGAGCCTTCACAGCCATACCCCTCTTTCAGAGGTAAGTACTTACGGATGACAATTGAGCATGCAGACGTGGCCACATGGTAGTAGGCATCGACATGGTTTATCGCAACCTCCATTGACCAACTCCCAACCCCCAGGGGCATCGATCCAAGTCTTCCTTCCATGTTTGGTACACTCGAGGGGAAATTGGTAGCCGATGCGACAAGCCGGCGCAGGAAGTTCGCTCCTCTTCTTCTCCCTACCCCACAAGATCCTCACCACGTGTTCCCACGTATTGCTCTCGCACGCAAGCATCTCGGCATTGCCGAAGATGTAGAAGCCGCGCTTAGCACGGGACAAAGCTACACAAACACGATTGTCGACCGAGAGAAACCCAATGGTGCGTTTTTTGTTACTACGCACAAGCGACAGTAAGACGATATCATTCTCTTCACCCTGGTAAGAATCAACCGTCACGACGTGGAAGACGTTGCCGCGGAGATTTTCGTGGGATCTCAACTTCTTGTGCAGGAGCTCACGCTGGCCGTTGTAAAATGTTAATACCGTGATCTTTGACGGCTCCACGCCGTTCAGGGCCAAGTAGCTGAATAGACCAACAATCATGTCGGCCTCTCTCTCATTGAAAGCTGACATGTTGTGATTCCGTGACTCAGGCCAATCGTGGGTGAAGAAGAATGAGTTGCACCCCCCCATGCCTTCCACCGGAGGGCGATTGTCCACATTGGTAACGCTGTGATGATCCTTCAGGGTGTTGCCGTAGATAGGTTCTAGAAGGCGCCGAATCTCTGGAACCATGCGGCGTTGGCGGACCAAACAGTCAATATCAATGTTGTTGATGACCATGCGCTCGAAAAGGGACAGATTGAAATAATAGGGTTCGTCTTCAAAGGCATGGAGTTGACAGTGAGGTCGTAGTTGCTGGTGGTCGCCGACCAGAATCAGGTGCTCCAGGCTAGGTACACATGCAGCCGCGACTGGGGCTTCAAGGGTTTCAGCCGCCTCTTCAACGAGGACGACCCTCGGCCTCAGACTTGCAATGAGACCACGATACTTGCTTAAACCCGTCGTGGTCATGCCTAAAACAAGTGGTATAGCGTCAGTATAAATTATCCACAAGGATGTACGCGATTTTATGCGAGAAAGACGTGAGTTACCTACCGATAAGACGTTGTTCGAGTAGCAAGCGCTGATCTTGCTCCCATTGACCGATTTTGCGATGAAGTACGAGATTTTCATACTGTGCCGCAAGCTCCCGAAATTCCTTCAGAATTTTTTGCTTCGTCTGGTCCAGCAGGTATTTGTAAATCACACCGCGATCACGCACGGGGACGGTGGTGAGATCCTTGGTTCTGCTTAGAAGAGCACGAACATTGTCATCAGACCTCAAAGTTGAAGCACCACACCTGCCAGTCTGGTTGTCGCTTAGGAATGTGACTGGTCCTTTGAGAGCCTCGATATCGTCGTCGTCTCGAGCAACAGCTTCCGCCTCCAGTTCCTCAATTTGTTCAGCCTCGACGAAGTCATCTTCTTCGTACGCCATGCCGAAGTCGTCCGGTTGAATGGGTCGACGACATCGTACAAGGTACTTCCCCAGCCACTGCTCAAGCTGGATCCCAGGGGTGTCCTGAGCGATGCCTGTTTTAGAGAGTATAAAGTCAGCGCATTTCAAAACGAGTGATAGGAAGGTCTTTGTGTGTATGGCCTAGCCGGGAGATGCTTGACTAGCCAGAACTATATTTAACGCAGACCGAGGGCGAGGGGATGCCGACCGTTAGGGCTTAAAAGTTACGTACCCATGGTGAATTCAGCTCCCACCTCCAGTGACGCCGCTTGTTTTTCGGTGAGCAAGCCCATCTGAACTAGAAGACGATGATCTAGGCAACCCTTTCCCATTTCCAATGGCGCAAGCAACAGCTGCATCTTGCGCGTGAGCTGTCTTATTTGTGCCATTGATTGATTCTTGCGGTTGCCAGGAATGCTCGGTTGTGAATAGTTTGAGCGGACCTCGAACAGCGTGCGCTTCTTGATCTTGTCCTTGTCTTTTGAACGTCCTCCGAGTCGGATAAAGTTTGGCTCAAACTCTGCAATGTGTCGAAGAAGCTGATCCAGAGCATGGTTGGTCTGACAAGTGACGATGATTGGCGGATCATCTTTGCGCAGATTGGCTAGCAATATCTTTAAGGCAACGACAGAGACGTACGTCTTGCCAGTGCCAGGTGGTCCTTGCCTAGAAAGAAAAGTTAGTAAGGTTCAGATAGCTAGTGATACTATGGTTCATCCAAAAAGCTTCCAGCGCAGCAAACATCTCTGGGGACTCGCGACTAGATTGTGCATTCGGCGAAAACACCACCCTGCGCTACTTACACGATGGCTAGGCGCTTGCTCAGTATCCGCTTCAGAGCTTTCGATTGCGATTTGTCCAGACTGTGGGTATTGCCCGCTGGCCATTCTTGAAGAATATTTACGTTCTGAAACGCTTCAGCTTCTTCCATACTGACAAGTGAGCTCATATCAGTGTAAGGGTTGTCTTGGACGTAGAGTGGAGGGTCGACATCCTTCTTTGTCTTGACGAGGTGTTCAGAGAGAGGAAAGCTACTCGCAGTTAGCTTCAGTGTACTCTCAACCGAGAGAAGGGCGCCTTACGGCTCGTGCATCATGTGCTGCAGAGAAAGTAGGGTGTGTCGGCTCGCTTCGTAGAAGCTCGAGCGACACTCTACCATGATCCATTTACGCATCGGATCTATTTGGAAGTCCTGTAGACGTGCGAAGAAGAGATCAAGCTCCGGCGGATTTACCGCCTCTACGCATGAGAGCGGCCGCGCAGCGACGGTGGCCAGAATGCACTGAGATTGAAAAGCATCCTCGGCTGGAGACAAGGCAACGAGCGTTCCCGTGATTAAGCGCTTGGATTGCTTCCAACGAATGAACTTCTTGACTCGGTTGAGGGAGAACGCAACTCTCACAGCCAGTCCACGGGGTGAGAAGACCACGGATGTGATATAAGTAGGCTCGTAAATGCCAATGTTGCTTGACTGCGGATAATCCAGCTCGTCGCGCCAGGGATCCTTCCGAACTTCAGCGACGGCTTCGCGCAATGGGCGGACCGCATCTTCCCTCTGGAGCTCATAGTGCGTGCGTAAGTAGTCTTCGTTGTTCTCATAAGGACCCTCGACTTTATTGGGACGTAGCTCATCTTCGAGGTCAATGATCTGCTCTGCAAAGACGAAACCTGGAGCTGTCGGCGCAACGATCTCCGATGGATGCGGGATTTCTGATTTGCCATGCCATGCACCTGCATTAGACTGAGTAGGCGGGTCACAAAGTCAGTAAAGCTCTTCCGAACTCCGAAGCATCTTGGGACACCTAGTGTGCACGTCGAGAATACGTACAATAGTTTTCTTCGCATCCTGGAAGTATTTGGCAATGTCGTTATTCATGCGCGGCGGCGCAGACAGCGGGACGCGTTCGGGGTCGGGGTAACGATAGCCCGAAAAGCGCTCTGCTAGATGGCTGTTCATCTCGCCTGCTAACGATGAGTGGGTCATGTCGATATGAATGGATGGACCGATGCTGACAGCTTGGGAGGAGGAGAGGACAGGGTGCAGGGAGCTGAAGGACATGGAGAGTAGACTGGATGCTCTTACCATCGTCGCCGGTGTTGGCAAGAGAGGCGTATGGGTTTGTCGACTGCTTCTCCTTCTGCGCATCGGGCCCACGCCAGCCCCCATTGCGGCCCTGACCGGCCCCACCGTGCCGTCTCGTAGATCGCCTGTTCACCATCCTCAGGCAATCTGTCGTGTGTGTTTGCAGCAAAGCCGCAAATATGCGGGACTGTGTGTTTGGCGTCGACGCTGGTGCGCAAGAAGCGCGTCGGATCGGTGCTAGGCGCTCTTTAGAATCTACGTCGACGGTCGTCGCGCCTGGGGTTGTGTAGAAACAAAGCGCACTGTCAGCTGGTGCGAGGAAAGTGCCCGGCGAGACAAACGGAAGGCGCACGCAGCATAAGAGCGCAAATTTGCAAAAGCGGCGGTGAAGTGAAGTACCGCCTTCGAGTCGATTTGACCAGCCTGGCTTGTATGGCCTCCGTGCCGGCCAATAGCATTTCAGGATCAAACCATTGGGGTCAAACAAAAAACCGCGAGCAAACGGCTGCAAACAAGGGACGCAATGGGGGGATTCGACTAGGGGCGTCCATAAGGTTAAGACCACGACATGGAAATGATTTAATGAGATGATGACGAGTAAAAAGAATGGGGCAAGGGAAATAGGCAAGAACCGAACGTATGAGACCGAGTGTAGACAACGTCTGATAGAATATAATGCTAGTACTTTGAAGTCTTTCGCCCAAGCGCATCATGCTGCAGTTTGCTCCCTTACCTCAGCGAGCGTGCATGAGAACAGCAGGTAAGAGCGCAGGTAAAACGTTATTTGTAGTCAGATGAGTAACCGACAAGCTCGACAGTGTGATGACTTGTCCCAACCAACAGGGAGAGCCGGATCAGTTGCGCCTGTTGTTGTCTCTTACGCGGCCTCTTCATGACCCACCGTCCATGGTGCTTGTCTCTATTAGACACCAAGTCCATCATCTGGAGTAGCCGACCATTCACGAGACTAGTTGCCAGCAGTCTCTTTCGTAAATTATATGCGACGTGCCTTTATTTAGGTGTTGACTATATTCATGGATGAGGTGAAGTTGGACGCTTATCTCATCATCCACTGGGCGGCGGTGTCTAGGCCGATCCCGGCAAATGACCCGCATGCCGAGCTCCAAAGTTCATGAGCAACGCGCCCAAGGCTGGAGGGCGCCCGTATCTTGAGCGCGTTTAGCACCCTTTGGATAACCCACACACATACCTAATCTTCTTTCACAAGCCAAAACGACTGTGCCGGAGTCCGGCGGCCAACTACTCCCACCCCTCCCCGCTCCGCATGCTGGTCGCATCAAGTGGATGGAGGCAGTATGGACTTTGAAGATGACGAGAATGGCGCCGGTTGCTCTCCCATGCCCTCCGATAGTCAGGACCTGCCCCGCTAATTGCTTGTATCAGGCTCCCCCGACATTAGCTCGGAGAATGACGCCGACGAAGTAATGGACGACGTCGACGACGGAGATGGAGATGCAGATGCAGATGCAGATGCCGACGCCGACGGCGATGATGGAGACGGAGACGAAGAGGGTGACGACGGAGATGGGGATGATGATGACGCGAACGGCGACAACGATGATGAAGACCAGGACGAGCCAGACAGCCCTTCTCAGTCGCAACGACCTCGAGACGGTCTTCCTAACGGCGCCCCCTCTACGCCGGGCCCGTCGCGATCGGGTACCAATCCAACCGTCACGCTCACATCTCCCTCTCCGCGCGCTGCCTCCCTGTCCGGCGGCCTGCCATTCCGACCGAGCATCCGTCAGGAGGCGCTTAATGCCCCCGTGTACGATATTGTGCCTACCATCGCCGCTCCTCACAGTACCTCGATCAATGCCGTCACTTCAACGCCGGACATGCGGTGGGTATTCAGTGGGGGCGCCGACGGATACATCAGAAGGTTCAATTGGGTCGATACAGTGAACGGGAAGCTAGCCCTCACCGTGGCCCAACGTCATCCGTTCGTAGACAGCGTCACCAAGGCAGGAGTTCTTCTCAGCTACTGGGAGAACGAAGACCATGCAGGTACGCCGATGCACCGATGTTGTGCGACAATCACCGACTGACCTATCTAGTCCGCCCACGCGACAACTCCACCAGTCTCTCGCCGGTATACTCACTCGCCGTACACCATCAGTCGCTATGGCTCTTGTCTGGGGTCGAGTCTGGAGGTATAAACCTTCAATCGGTACGTCACGAAGAGGGCAAGCGGATACACACGTTGCGGCAGCACACTTCTGCTGTGTCGGTCTTGACGCTGTCCCAGGATGAGAAGTCGGTATTGTCTGGAAGCTGGGATAAGACGATCAATGACTGGGACCTCAATACAGGGCAGGTGAAGAGACAATTCCAAACTAGTGGTGGGCAGATCTCGGCCATCGAGCAACGGCCATTGTCCACGTTGCCTATTCCCCAAGATACCGACATAGCGCCTGTCTCAAGCGGAACCTTCTCGTCGAACAATGCCTCTCGACCGCAAGCAAACGGCCTCTCCAATGGTGTTGGGTCTTCTATACAGCCTGAGACTAAGGTGGAGAATGGGAATGAGGATGCAGCTGGTTCCCCTGAGGATTCATTATTTGGAGACAAAGATTCGTTGTTTGGCGACGACAAGGACCCCTCCAATGGCCCATCAGCCCTGGCACCGTTTGCGGATGACGATGAAGATGAGTTCTCAAGAGCTATTGCAAACGGCATACAGCAGGCCGACGAGGAGGACGCCCAAGCAGACCTTGATATGATGGACATTGGCGGACCAGTCCAAGCCCCAGAACCGGATCAAGCGGAGGTATTGAAAGAACCGCCTGCTCCAGCGCAAAACGAGGACTCGGTGAACGGCGTTGCCGACAGTCAGCCGCACCCCACTACAAATGGCCTTCCTCATTCGGAGGAGATCTCAGGCTCCATGGGGACGAGCTCGGCGCAAGCTGAGCAGCCAGCCTCATCTGAGACTACCTTTATGGATGCATCGATGGATGGGACGTTGCGAATTTGGGATCGGCGCCAATCAGCCCCAGTAGCTCGAATTGCGCCCCCTCGAAACACTCCACCGTGGTGTATGAACGCTTGCTGGTCACCGGACGGTAATTTCATATATGCAGGACGAAGAAACGGGACTGTTGACGAGTACAGCCTCCACAAGGGGCTTAGAGAGCCTAGGAGGACCTTCAAATTTCCCAGCGTTAGTGGCGCTGTGAGCGCTGTTCGTGCGATGCCGAATGGTCGACACCTTGTTTGGTAAGTACTATCCCAGGGCAACCTTTGACAAGATGCTGACTGGTCTAGTGCGTCGTATGATATTCTCCGCCTGTATGATCTACGCGACCAGGAGATAGAGAAGTCTGCCGTGCCGTTTTTGATTGTTCCGGGGCACCGTACTGGTGTCATCTCGCAACTGTACATTGATCCTACTTGCACCTTCATGATATCTGCAGGTGGAAGTAGAGGCTGGGAAGGGAGTTCAACAGAGGTATTACTTGGGTATGAGATCGGCATTGGATCATGATGTGCTTTTGGGATACCCTGGAGCGCGGCGTTCAGGGGGCTATTTAGGGACGTGCAGGCACGGGTTGCAGCGGGCACTGTAATGGGCGTATTATTGGTAGCACACCTGATCCTGGTCATACCACCATCTTTGCAGAACCAGGCATTATAGATGATAGCAATAGGAGCGCATCCCTGCCCTTGTCTCACCAGAAGATCGACTGGAGTGAAGATGAGATTCGGCTTACTGTCGCGAACGGGCTAGTGCGGCTTACATCTGCACATCACGGGCCCACGCCACGCGAGTTCAGATGCTGGTACCGGGAGCGCGCTACGAGAGACGAGCTCCAACCTTTTAAAGCCACAGGCCACACCGATCCCGCCCAAATGAACGAGCACTTGCGCCCTCTCCCACCGCTGCATCGCCGGCAACTTAACAGCGACCACGATCTGCAGCGCATTCCGAGCTGGCGACTCCAACCGTCAATCGGCGCCCACGTATCCAGCGTCGCCGACTTCATGTCGCATAGGCAGCACGAATCGCACTTTCACACCTGGGAGCTCGAAGGCGCAGCACACGCTACTGAGGCCGCTCCACTCCGCCCGCTTTTCAAGGAATGACGGGAAGAGGCGACCACAGCGCATGACGAGTGGTGCTTTCCCAGTCCTGGACCCCCGGGCCAACACATCGTAGCCGGCTACATTCCTCGACAGCGCTCGTCAATACCATCTCTACCAAAAGCCGTCGGCTCCCTCGCCATAACGACACTTGCCGCAAGGCTATTGCATTCTGTCCGACGGCACACGTCATTCCAGCCCGCAGTCTCAGCACAAATCCTCTCTCATGGCAATGTCGCAAGAAGGCTTGTCTAGCCCAGTGTCGTCGGAAGGAAGCTCGAGCGCAAGCGATGATCCGACTACTGCCGCGGCCCCGGCGCATCCACGTCCTAAGACCCAATGCTGTTTGGCCCGGCCTCAGGATGATGTCGGCAACGACACTGTAACTTTTGAATTCCTCAACGAGGGCGCCGCCAATGCCGTCTTCCGGCTCCGGCCTTGTCCACCGCGACAGATGCCCTGTTTCGTCTTCCTTCACGATGACAAGACTCTTCCCCGGTCGACTATTCTCGGAAAAGTCCTCCGCATCAGCAAAGGCAAGCCTAAGACGCTTGGATCCGACGACATCGTAGCAGCATTCGAAAAAGAAGTTAGGCCGCTTTTCCGGCCCAAATCGCCAGACAGCGTGCCCAGCGAGCGCGGAATCATGCTTCCTAGTGGCCGTCAGGACCCGTTGGCAATGTTACCATCATCCTCGTACGAGGAATATTTGATAGACCAAGAGCTCGTCTTCCTCTCGGCAGATGTTTTGAAGGTGCTGCTGAACGCGCAGTACGGTCCTTCCGGAATCCCCAATGCACCCTTGCGCGAGCAGAGGGGTATCCTCCTGCCGGATATGTCTTCTACGCCAGGCGTGTCGCTCACTGTCGAACTCAAGCCTAAGTGGCTTGAACCCTCGCCAAATGCCCCGTCAGGCGCCTATCGGTGCCGGACCTGTGCGCTGCACGCGAAGCGGTTAGCGACCACTGATCTGCCTCCACCGCCGTATCTCTGTCCGCTCCAGCTCATGGCCGGCAACAAGGATCTAATCGAGAAAGTTGTAAAGAACAAACTCAGACAGCATTCTGACGGGCATTCGGATATTATCGTCGAGACCGTCATCGAACGTGCCGTTAAATATCTCACTAGCGGGCCTGGTTTCCATCTCCTGCAACACCTCAGGCACCTGCAAGTGCAGCTGGATCCTCAGGGGGTCCTCTGGGAACCGGAAACCGATGATATCGAAATGAGCACCCATCGTTTACGTCTAGCAATGACCTTGAGAGATTGCTCCTTACTCCTTAGGATACCATATATCGGCAGCAGCCTTCCGATTGAAGCAAAACTAGTAGACTTAGACTTCAAATCAGGCGACAAAATCAACGATTGGTACAGGAAGGAGGTCGGATTGAGAAATGGCGGCTGGTACACTGACCTAGAGGCCGGGGTGGACCATTGTTTGATCGCGGAGGGGTGGAGGAAGCACGTCCCGTATTATATGTAAATCAGCAGTCTTATTACTGTCAGGGCATGTTACATGGTAGTTGCATTTAGAAAGGGGACGGTTCTGGAGTTTGCGGGAAGGCGGACACCCGGAAGTTGGGCGGTATCAATGCATATTCTTTTATTGTTCCAGTCTGCCTTTTCCAGGTACAAAGAGATCTCGTGTCCAGCGTTTACGGTCGATTCCCTCCATCCCAGTCAAGGCGAGAGTACAGACAAATTAGGATATCTAAAGTTACTCCGAGTTAGCCTTCCTCAAGGTTATTTCCCTGTTCTCGGCGTCTACCAAGATATCCTCGGCGTCATCGTTGATGCGGCGATCTGCCGCAGGATCAAGGCAACACACATTTGAATACTTACCTCTTACATGTATAACAACTACCTGAAGCCCTCTGAATAAGCTTTTCTAAGGCTTATGCAGGCGGGGCTATCATTAGTCGTTTGCAGCCGTGTGATGTGGAGTAGGTGCAAGCATGCACCCAATCAGCCGGACCTGCGTGATCAGCTTGCATGACCACTCCGACTAGATCTAAAGCATCATCTGTCGTCAGCCTTACAGTCACAAGTCCCGGCTCCAGGGGAGTCAGTCCTGCTGTCGCCGTCGTTACTTGCGATGCCTTTCGCTGCACAGCCACAGCTTGGCAACCCCGCACATTGAGACTCATAAGCACTTGACAACTCGATTGTAGCCCTGTTAGCTTTACACCTACATCATGGCGCCTCCGTTCCTCTCAGAATACCTTTCAAGCTTCTGCGCAAGCTCTGATTATCATGGCTTTTCTAAATATCCCGTCTGAAGCCGCAAAGGCTCGCCCAACCAATATACCAGAATCTATCCCCACCTATACCGAAGCCACCACCGCAGCCACCACTCCGCTCCCTCCCTCGATAAGTCCTCAACCGACGCCAGCAGACGAACCACCCGCCTACGCCGTCCTCGACGACGCACAAACGACATTCAGTATATACGGCACATTCATCCACAACGCGACGGGCCCCGCCTTCCAAATATCCAGCCCCCTCGACCAACGAGGCGTATACTTCCGCATCCGCAGACTCCGCGCAAAAGAAGTCCAGCAAGTAGGCAGCGCACCCCTCGCCTTCGACAAAACATACATACTCTACGAAGCAAACGATCCGCCGCTCCTAGACAATGAATATCACATTATCGGCAAGCGCCGGCACTGCTTACCGGGGGTGCTGGAGTTGAAATTTAGACTGAACACATGGCGTGTTACGCATGTACCACGGCCGGGCGCAAAGGGCAAGGAGATACTGAGTTGTAAGAAGGTCGGTGCATTTGGCTCGACGAAACTCAACCGTAAGCGCGAGTTGGACGCGTCACAGTGGAAGGATAGTCAGGGTAGGGTAGTGGCAACGGAGATGCTCAAGGTGGGGGAAGATGGAGGACTTGTGCCCACGATCGAGTTGTGTCCCGATTTGGATCAGACATGGAGGGAGTTGTTGCTTACGCTTTGGGCGACGCGGTTGTGGGTTGCGTTTGGTGTGGAGAAGACGGCATTGGCGGGGGGTCGGTATGGTGGTGCGAGGTTTGCTAAGTATGCGGGGAGTGCGGCGGTTGGTGGAGGTGGGGCGATGATGGGGATGGCTGTGTTGGGGCTGGGGGGTGGGGGGTCCTGAGATAAGTTGGAAAGAGAAGTTAGGAAGATTGTCGAAGTGCCGCTTTGATGGCACTGACGGGTGGAATGTTTAGGATTTACGATCGAGCGATTTAGCGTTCGTAGTGGGCTTTAGAAGGAAGGCTTCGGCCAGCTTTAGCCGATTCCCGCACCGTGTATTCAGCTTACACAACATAGATGCTATGCTAGCTAAAGACGAGGAATCGAGGATGGGTTTCCACCTTCTCGAGTATAATCCACTACCTCCGACGACGAGTGAGTCTCGCGCGAACGCTGACACGATCATGTTGTAGATAGCTAGACCCATTTTCGGTGAAGCCATTCGAGACTTCAAAGGTGATTCAGAAGTACATATCCAACACATCAAGGTTTAGCTATATAAAGCAAAGCATGCAGACTTGAACGTGTTGATCTAACCTAGTTTTCAAGCTAGGAAGCAAACTCTACGACACATGGGGGCGCGTAACCAACGCCAGCCCTTGCGCATATACACGTCAAAGGAACGCTGCCGCAAATTAACATTCTTTAGGCTATTCCTCAAGAGCTTTCAACGATGTTCACGTTGCTACTATCGTGCGCACAGTTTGTATATAACCCATTCACGATGCATCTCGCTTTGATAGACGAGGTGAAGATGGTGGGGCTATACTTGGTTGTGGGGCGATGAAATGGGGGTTAGAACTTAAGAATGGGGAGACTGCAAGACATCGGACGCGAAAAGGTTGACACAAGATCTTCAAGGAGCGATAAGTTCCGTGATGTGCTCATACAGTATATTGTAGCCGGTAAAAAGGGATTATCTCTGGCCTCTCCTGCAATAGACAAACTTCTCAAAGCCCCCGCTCGAGGGTCCGTTGTGAGTTGGCCATGACACTACATTTCAAGTACTGGAAAGCGAATAGTGCTATGAAAACCTTTTCCGTTCCCAAAGTCCCAACAACGGCGTGCTTAGTTATTTCCTCTCCCACCCTTCCCCACGAAGCCGTCCACTACACCACTCTCTAACAAAATTCCGTCTCTACAGGCCCGTCAGCACAACATCATCCTCCATCGTCTCACTTCTCAAACCCAACATGACACAACAACAAGAGAAGAAAACTCACCGCAAGCACTGAAAGCCGCCCCCTGACACGTGCTAACCGGTACCGTCTGATTAGGCATCGGATCGCCACATTTATTCAACCCGCGCGCATACGCGCAATCGCCCCACGCAGTCTCGTTCTTACAGCCCGCTGCAGGCTCGCAGCTAAACGCTGGAGCGACGCCACCGCACGTCCAGCGTTTGGACAGGGCGAGGGGGGAGGCGAGGCTAAGGGAAGTGGTGAGGAAGACGGTGATGATGGTGAGTTTGGTGTGCATGGTTGGTTGTAGGGGTGTGGAAGTAGATAGTAGATGTAGAGGTTGAGGTAGGAAGAATAGCGAAAGTTGGAATGCTCGAATAAAGTTGATCTTAAATGCGATCCTTTGAATTCATCTACTAGATATTTATACCGTAACGCTCTATCTCAGGGTACCATTGCAGAACGTCATACGTCGTATACGCAGTCTGGTTCCTGAAATTTAGCCGCAGTCGCACCCGCGAACATCGATATTACCTATGGACCACGGAAGCAGCGCGGAGTGAGCAAACGCGGCGGATCGACAACGGGATCTGCGTGCGGATCCGCAAATATCATATGTACTCTCCATTCGGGAAACATTGTGAGGTAGTACAGCACCAGCTTTCCCAGCCATGACAACCACCATCTGCGCCTACATGACAACACATGATGGAATCGCTTAGAAATCGGTGCCCAAAGGCACTGCACGAGTTTTAGGCTGTCCATGCTGTAGACGTCGATCATAATACCGAATGTTGTACTTTCATTTATCTAGCTAAGAAGCGCCATCGTTGTTAACACTACCATCGACCCCGGGCTACCTCCACTCGGCATATCGAGACGGACATGGATCTCGCACCTGCATGACGGTAATGCTGGGAGTGGTTGGTGATACTTCCAGTGGCAGTAGCGTGAGGTGATGGCAGCTTGTACATATCCATACTCCGGTTTTTTGTATACGACCGAAATTATTCCAATCCTGCTTCTGCTCATCCAGAACTTGCAGCCAACTCCGTTACCATGCAGGGGGGTATCGATGTTCAGAAAAGACCCGGAAACCGTGCAACTTTAAGGACAGAGACACCACTTCAAGGGATGTAGTACGGTTAGGGGCTGGTAAGGAACAAACAGCCGTTGAAGAAAACGAGGCACTGACGTTCACCCTATATGGGTGTTATTAGAAGGAAACTAGAGAGGTGACACAGAAGATCTGTAAATCCGCACCGGCATTGGAGACATCGCTCCACAGGTAACGGTGGCGGTCTACTGTTGGAGGAAGGCTGGCTCTACAACGCCGAAGGTCAAAGACTGACCACCCTCGATTCGTCGTTGAGGAACTGGCGACGGTATCGCGTAATCTCCATGGCAATGCCATTGGGATCTTTGATGTTTCGTTGACGGAGATCTTTCAAAAGGCCGCGCAGTCCATCGTTCCAGCGCTGCCTCTCATCGGGCGTCTTTCCGGGGTTCGCGGTACCTAGCTGCACCAAAAGTTTCTCGCCTATATCAAAATGTCCCAGTTAGTCTGCGTACAAGGGTAAGAGAAACGAACGAGATCGGTGGAACGATCCGGACACGCACCGGTAATATTCATGCCCCGAAAGTGTTGATACGGACAGGGAGTGCCAGGGCAAGCAATTCCATCTGCTTCGGTAGGGCAAACTGGCTGATCTGGATCAATCTGATGGCTGAAAGTCATAGACAAGAAACCACTGGGAATTTCCTGCGCGTAATTTGGGTGGTAACGGTACGACTTGAAATGCTTCAAAGGGCTCTCGTACGGCACGAAAACCGCCGGCTCTGGATCATCTTTCGATATTACTACCTTCAATTTGTTAGCGAAGCTCTCAGGGAGATCGTACACGTACAGATGCCTCAACTCCCGACACTGCGGCTGCTGGTGGCTCGGCTTGTAACTGTGGTGCTAAATCGTCAGCAACAGTCGCAGAATGCTGCATGTTCATGTTAAACGCAATCTGCTCAGGGGAAGTTTTGGCCGCTGGAGAAGGCGATGGGGAATCGGATGAGTCGGCCTCGGCGGATGGCGATGAAATGTCCATGGCTCCATCCTCGGCTTCGCCGTGTTGGGCACCCAGGTTGTTGTTCATGGCTGTCTGACTGGGCTCGATGTCGAGCATCGGTTGGTCAATGTCAGGCGGCTCATACACCTCTTCATCAACAGCTGGGGACGGAGTCAGAGAGGATGCGGACGAGCTGTGTACAACAGCAGTGCCTTGACCGTCTACATTCAACGCTGGAGGCTCCGGCGGAATCTCGAGCTCTTCAGGCTCATATTCCTCCTCGGACTCAGACATTGCGACCTCACCTTGTTCGGATAGAGGGATCGCATCCAAATGCGAGGCGACGGGGCCCTCATGTTCGGGGGTTGTAGGAATACTCTCGGCGGGTGCAGGAGAGTAGAAGTCCTCGTCGTCAGAAGGTGCCGTTGACTGCTGCACTCCTGCTGCTTCTTGACCATCTCTGTCGATATCATCAAGAAGAGCAGGATGATGGGGCACCTCCACCTGTAAGGTTTTCCGAGTATCGGTAGATACATTGGCCAATGGCTCAGGTGCCGTCGCAAAGGTTGAGATTTGATGCACCGAGGGAAGCTGCTCACTGTCTTCGAGGGCGCGAAGATTCTCTTGTGGGACAGCTACGTTTTGAGACGGTACGATAACATCGGTGATTGTGATCTCCGCACGATCGGGTGAAGCAGCAGGCAATTCCCCAGAGGTGTCCTGCATTTGGTTTTCGGATACGGCTTCCCGTTCACGTTCAATCTCATCCTTTTTCGCCTGAAGCTCTGCATGCGGCATTCCTTCCGTATCAATTCCAAGGTTTTCAAGCTCCCGAACAAGCCGCTCCTTGTCCTGCTTCATCTTCTCATTGTTTGCAGCAAGCTCCTCAATCTCTTTAGTGAGTTGAGCCATTCTAACGGCATTGCTCGCTATTTCGGCGTCCAGAGAAGGCAGACCGGACTCTATCTCTGCCCTTCGTCGTCTTTTGGACTCCCGTGCTGTGTCTTGTGCCCTTTTAGATGCCGGAAATGGCACTTGCGGTTCTTGTGCAGTTTGGTCTAACTGGCTGACAATGGCTACTGGTTGTACCTTCGATAGCTCATTCGGCGGGTCGGATGGTTTAGGAGAGGCCGCGGCTGCCAAAAGCTTCTTCTCTCGGGCTTCCTTCATCTTCCTTTGCACTACTACCTTCAAGCGTGCAAGTTCCAGTTCGGTGTTATTCAACTGTTCTGAGCGCGCCTGACTGCCGGGGGTCTGTGGTCCAGGGGTGCCGACAGTAGACGCCGCAGGGTGGACGGATGCGGGTCGAGAAGGGAGATTGGCCGTAACTGGAGACGCACGAACATCTGGTTGTTCATTACGATTTGAAGCTGATGGCGTCGCAGTAACTGGCTTGGCAGCGTGGTCGTCGCTCATGTCCATTTCACTACCTTCGTACTCGCCGTCGCTGACGTCGACCAACGTTGGCTCGGAGGCCAGTCCACTGTGAGAAGTTCGAGTTTGTCCAAGGCTCGCGTTGCCTGTGGCTGCGACTGCGATTATTTCCGACTTGAAGTGACGCTTTCGGGTTCTGGCTCCGCCGGTACTCTGAACGGGGGTAGACGATACTGGGCCATAGTTAGCATCCGATTGCGAGTTCATAAACAACCCCGGAATCCCGGAAAACTGCGGCGATGGTACAATGGGCGGTATTTGGGTGTTAGTGGTGGACGGCGAAGTTTGTAAAACTGGCACTGAGGTTGAGGAAGCAGCCACATTGAAGGTAGGTTGAGTAGCCGGGAGTCTGGCAGCTAGAGGTGCGGCTGGCGAAGACGGGTTCTTCTTCAGAGCCTCAAGACGCTGTCTGATCAACTCAGTTGTCCGGGCTTTTTTCTCTTCTTCTGTTTCGGCGTGTCCAGTACTGGCAGCTGCCGAAGGCTGCAGGTTATCCGCAACGGGCGGGACTGATGCCGGCGGTGTCTGCTGCGGAGTTGTGACTTTGGCGTGCGCCAGCTTCGCAGCTTGCAGTCGCGCAATGTAGTCTTTGCGATCCACGGTAGATGGGACGGCAGCCACATTGGTCTTCAGCGAGGCAGTTGGTTCCGTGCCATTCGTGACTGGTGGAGCAGCGCCGCGAGATGCGGGTCCTGCGGCAGTCGCACGAGCAGATGCTGCGTTGCTAGGCTTGGGTGGCGGCACCGGCTCCGGTTCCGAGGGCAGGTTCAGACTACGATACAGTTCCCTTAGTGGGGCAGCATCGAGGCCCTCGTCAGCAAGGGTACGATAGCCCATATTATTCTGGTGCAACAGGCGAATGAACTGCTTCGCATCCTCCCGTTGTTGCGCCGTGCTGCCGGAAGAGTCTGACATTTCTACTCGCTTCTGCTCGTGTTGTACAGGCGGATTGGACATTGGGCTGGTGGCGGGTTGCTCAGGAGCGTGAGGTTCTTTTTGAACAGCCGTGGGGTTGTCTTGGGGGACTGAGCGAGGCGGTTCTGGATACCGACGGTCTTGGCTGGCGAGTGAAGGAGCGGTTTGGTCTCCTTCACTCACTTCTCCGTCCTCTTTGTCACTATCCATCACTTCATTGTGGCTGTCGTTTGCTACTGCATGTGGTGCTAGAAGCGGGGTCGGCTGATGAGCGGGCTGGATGGGTTGGGCCGACGGCGTAGGAAAGGAGCCGGAAGGAACCGTATTCTGGAAAGGCGTGAGAGGCGTATGAGGTAGGGGCGCCGGCGGAAAGCTCATTGCAGGAATTGGTGGCGGGGGGACGGCGCCATTCTGCATCATGAACGGAAAGTGCATGTGCATCTGTTGCATCTGATTCCACGCCTCTGGAGTTGGGACAGGCGGCGGCCAGGCAGCTGCAAGTGTTAGTGGTAGCTTCCACAAGGACTCTTAGAGCACAAGTAGCACTAGGACTCACAAACTGGATATTGAGGCTGCTGAGCATTCTGGCTATACGCCTGGAGGTTCAGGCCGGGAAGGTTCCATGAATTGGCAGAGGCTTCGGGGGTGGGCGCATGGTATTGATCGGTAGGGCCACCTTGTCCGTTCGGTTGCGCGCTCTGCGCCTGCTGCTGTGGTTGCTGCAGCGGGGACGCGAAAGGCATGCCGAACGGCGGCTGCCAGTTGGAGGCCATCTTGAAGCGGCGCGGCGGGTCGAAGGGTTGAGTTCGCGCGATGTCCCGAGTGGCAGAGACTGCTATGTATTCATCTGGCGGTGATGCAGTTGAAGGCACCGAACAGGGTGAAGAGCAGTTGATTGCGTTCGAGCAAGTGAGGTCGGGGCGGCGTTGGGGGAACGAGAGAGCTCGGCGCTAAGGCGCGGTTAGCTCAGTCACGTGCGAGCGATCCCTACCGACGCGATCTGGGCGGCGTGGTTGCTCGGGAGGCTCGAGCTCGGGCGCGGCTATCCATGTAAACAAACTCTGGAGCATCCCGCCGTGCCTCCACATTAGTAACTGCAACCGTCCCCGACGACGCCTATCTGTCGCCTCCTTGTACATAGTTGTTAGCTGCGCTTCGTCGCACGTCTATTCTCTTATTTACATTCGCCGCATAATGCGCAGCGCGGATGCAGGAAGCTAAACGCCGTCGCACCCGCCTTCCACGCTAATACGACAACAACACCATGAGCGCTCCTGCTCAGAACGGACCCCGATGGCGTAACAGCCCTTTTGCGAGGAATTCAGTATCGCCGTCTCAGGGACCAACCCCCGCCGTCTCCCGTCCCAAGTCCGCCCTTGTATCCTACCCGCTGGCGGAATCACAGCCCGGCATGGCCCACGCACGCAACCAGTCGCTCGTCCAGCTGAGCAGTCCTGCGATGGGACGCAGTGATTCGACCCGGTTTCGCTCCAATTCAAGTCGAAACAGCACACCTGTCGGCACGTTTGCGCCGCAGTTCATCGCGGACGATTCTCAAGACATAGCAGAAGTGCGTGGGATCGAGGGGGAGAATGACTTCTCTGGAAAGCGCTATGTTTGGCTGCGAGACGCAAAGACGGCATTTGTGCGCGGGTGGATAGTGGAAGAGAGACCAGGAGGTATGCTGCTGGTCCAGTGTGACGATGGCGCACAGCACGAGGTGGACGCAGACTCGGTCGACAAGGTCAATCCGGCCAAGTTCGACAAAGCCAATGACATGGCAGAGCTCACGCATCTGAATGAGCCTTCCGTCATCCACAACCTGCACATGCGCTATCAAGCCGATCTGATATACGTACGTTTGGCCGTTCTCGGGGAAGAACAAGCGACTGATTCACATAGACTTACTCGGGCCTCTTTTTGGTGACGGTCAACCCGTACTGCCCACTTCCGATATACTCAAGAGACTACATAAACATGTATAGGGGCAGGAGTCGAGAGGAGACCAAGCCTCACATTTTTGCCATGGCCGACGAGGCGTTCCGAAATCTAGTCGAAGAAGGCGCCAACCAGAGCATCCTCGTGACGTGAGTCTCTGTTTCGCAACCCAAAACATACGCTAATAAAGTGCAGTGGTGAATCCGGTGCTGGCAAAACGGAGAACACAAAGAAGGTCATACAGTACCTGGCCGCCGTCGCAACTTCAGACACCCCTCGAGCGAAATCCGGCGGTCGGCAACACTCGAACCTCTCGGAGCAGATCCTGCGTGCGAACCCCATCCTCGAAGCGTTTGGTAATGCCCAAACGGTGCGGAATAACAATTCGTCTCGGTTTGGTAAATTCATTAGAATCGAGTTTACACGCACCGGACAGATTGCTGGAGCTTACATCGACTGGTATCTTTTGGAGAAGTCTAGGGTTGTCAGGCTCAATTCGAATGAGCGGAACTACCATGTGTTCTACCAGCTCCTCCGCGGCGCTGACCAGCAGATGAAGCGGGACTTCCTCTTGAACGGCCTAGACGTGGAAGATTTCGACTACACTAAGCAAGGAAACGACGTCATTTCCGGAGTCTCCGACTGTGACGAGTGGAATGCTTTGGTCGAAGCTTTCCATGTCATGGGCTTCTCTGAAAAAGACCAATCCTCTATTCTGCGGACAGTGGCTGCCGTTCTTCAGCTTGGCAACATCAAGGCCATCAAGGAGAGCCGACGAGCAGACCAGGCCGCTTTTGACCCCGAATCCGTGGAACAGGCTCAGAAAGCTTGCCAGTTGCTTGGCATTCCAATGGAAGACTTCGTCAAATCTCTGCTCCATCCCCGCGTCAAAGCTGGCCGGGAATGGGTCGAAAAGGTCCAAACGCCTGAGCAGGTGAACTTAGCCATTGGTGCGCTAGCAAAAGGTATCTACGAGCGTGGCTTTGGAGATCTGGTGGATCGCATCAATCGTCAGCTGGACCGGACTGGATCTGGAGCCGATGACTCGCATTTCATCGGTGTTCTCGACATTGCCGGTTTCGAAATCTTCGAAGATAACAGCTTTGAACAGCTGTGTATCAACTACACCAACGAAAAACTGCAACAGTTCTTTAACCACCACATGTTTGTGCTGGAGCAGGAGGAGTATGCCCGAGAACAGATTGAATGGAAGTTTATCGACTTTGGACGGGACCTTCAGCCGACGATCGATCTGATAGAGTTGCCAAACCCTATCGGTATCTTCTCATGTCTCGATGAGGACAGTGTAATGCCTAAAGCTACTGATAAGAGTTTTACTGAGAAGCTACACTCGCTTTGGGATCGCAAGAGTACCAAGTACAAGCGGTCACTTCTGACGCAAGGTTTCATGCTCACGCACTACGCTGCTGAAGTGGAGTACTCGACTGAAGGCTGGCTTGAAAAGAACAAGGATCCTTTGAACGATAATGTCACACGGCTGCTAGCTGCTTCTACGGATAAGCACATTGCGAACTTGTTCGCAGACTGCGCGGATACCGACGATGAGCTCGGCGGCTCTCGAAGTCGCGTGAAAAAGGGCCTCTTCCGAACCGTCGCGCAGCGTCACAAGGAGCAACTTTCATCACTGATGACACAACTTCATTCGACACACCCACACTTTGTCCGATGCATCCTTCCCAATCACAAGAAACGCCCGAAACAATTCAGCGCTCCTCTAGTACTCGACCAGCTACGTTGTAATGGTGTTTTGGAGGGTATCAGGATTGCGCGTACGGGTTTCCCCAACCGCCTCCCTTTCGTAGAGTTTCGGCAGCGATATGAAGTCCTCTGTAAGGAAATTCCTAAAGGATACATTGACGGACAGGTGGCGGCAAGGATGATTCTTGAGAAGCTCAACCTAGACACAGCGCTCTACCGTGTCGGTCTCACTAAGGTGTTCTTTCGTGCTGGTGTGCTCGCCGAGCTCGAGGAGCAGCGCGACTCTCTTATCCGCGATATCATCTCTCGTTTCCAGTCTGCCGCTCGCGGTTTCATCCAGCGCCGTCTCGCCCACAAGCGCCTTTACCGAGCTGAAGCGACACGAATCATCCAGCGGAACTTCCAGGTCTACCTAGACCTTCAGTCAAACCCATGGTGGAAGCTTTTCGTTCGCATGCGACCCATGCTCGGAGCCACTCGCCAAGCGGCGGAAGTGAAGAGGCGCGACGAGATGATTTTGCAGCTTGAGGAGAAGGTGCAACAGGAGGCGACCGACAAGCAACGAGTGGAAGAAGAGCGCCGACGAGCAGAAATGGACATACAGCGTATCCAGAAGACGCTTGAGAGCGAACGCGCTTTAGCGCTCGACAAGGAGGAGATCTTTAAGCGTCTCCAGATTCGGGAAGCAGAGCTGTCTGAAAAGCTCGCCGGGGCAATCGACGATCAAGACAAACTCGAAGATCAGTTAGACGTGCTGATGGAGGCGAAAAAGAAAGCCGAAGATCAAGCCGAACTCTGGCGGAGCGAGCTAGAACAGGCAGGTCACATCATCGGCAAGCTAGAGGGCGAAAAACAGGACCTCGAGGATCAAATCACTCAGCTCGATCAGCAACTGCAGGAGCTTGAGCATGCCAAGTCAGAACGCAGCCAAGCCGAAGAGTCTCTCAGCCAGGAAGTGAAGATGTTAAAGAGCCACCTCGGATTGAAGGAACGGAAGCTCCAGGATCTCGAAGCCAAACTGCTGAAGACCGATCAAGATCTGGACATCAAGCTTGCGGCATCGACAAAAGAAGTACAGTCAACGAAGAAACAGATCAAAGAACTTCTCGATGAGAATCGACAAATACGCCAACAGATTGCCGACCTTTCGTCTACCTCAACTAGCTATGAGGATCTGATAAGGCGAAAGGAGAGCGAGCTAGCCATTCTCAAGACAGACCTTAAGAAGTACGAATCCGATCGCCAAATATTCGATAGCGAGAAGAAAACACTAGCCTCGAAACACGACGACCTACAGAGCCGTCTCCGCGACGCGAAAGCCGACCTGGACGCGATGGGTGCCCAGAAGCAGCAACTTGAGCGAGAGGCTGCTGATGCCAAACGCCTGCTTGAGGAGAAGATTACTGAAGATGAAAAGTCTGGCGAAGGGAGGAGACTCCTGGAGGAACAGATCGACCACCTCAAGGGTGAGCTTTTCGAAGTTCGACGGGAACTGAGTCGTGAGCGTCAATCTCGCGACGATGTTGAGCTGCTTAGTGAGCACAAATACGATACGCTGAAGCGCGATTTCGACGCGTTGAATGAATCGAAGATCACGATTGAGAAAGAAATGTACGTCCAGCAAGATGTACTCCGACGAGCCAACGAGTCCCGGACCGCTGCGGAGAAGGAGCGGAAAGACTATCAGAATGAGCTTCGTAGTCTCCGCGAAAAGTACTTGAAGCTTGAAGAAGAGAAGCTGGACGCAGATGCTGCCGCAGAGCGCACACAGTCGAGACTTGCAATGGAGCGGGAAGCGATGCAGCGACAGGAGCTTGAGGCTAAGGACAAACAGCTCGATCAGCTGGAAGCGGAGCGGAATGATCTCGCCGAACAGGTGCACAACCTTACGCAGATGCTTGCTGACTCGGACTCATTCAAGTTCCGAAACGACCAGCAAAAGGAACGTCTCGAGCGCGAGCTTGTCACTACAAAGGGCCGATTGACAGCTTCAGAGAACGACAACCGTGCTTTACTGAATAAATTGCAACAGAAGAATCTTGACATTGCTCGAACGAATTCACGCGCCGGGGACACTCAACGCTCTCGTATTGCTCAGCTCACAAAGGAGAAAGTCAAGGCTGAAGAGGAGAGCAAACATCTCTTGCATCAGCTCGAAGACGCTCAACTCACGATTGCCTCGCTGGAAAAGCAAAAGGAGAAGCTCTCTCTCAGCCTGGAGGATCTCAACCACGAAGTCACACGAGAACACAAGACCAGCCGCAATGCAGAAAAAGCCTCTTCGACTATTGGACTTCAGCTAGCTGACGTCAACCGCAAGCTCGAGACCGAACGGCAGGCGAGGACTCAGGCGCAAGCAAACACTCGCGCAGTTCAGACATCTCTTGACAACAGTAACCGCGAGTTAGAAGAATGCCGCAAGCAACTAGTGCTCCTGCGCAAAGTCTTCGACCCTGAATCTGACGTTGCCATCACGTATGAAGCTGCCAAACCGGACATTTCTCGCGCGGTTGACTTTGCCGAACGCCTAGAGGCTGCGAATCAGGCGCTGCGCGTAGCAAGTGAGCGTTACTCACGAGCTGAGGCTCAGTTGGACGAACTTCGTGAAAGGCATGAAGGCGAGCTCAACGAGATGGACACGCGACATGCTAACTCGAAACGTGCTTTGCTAGAAGAGATGAATAGCAGTCAAGTGAACCAAGTGAGCGCTCGCCGATCTCCGACGCATTACCGCAAGGACAGCGAGAATCGGAAGCCCTTTTCGAGGACGAATACGCCTACGCATCAGAGACACATCAGTAACGCTACGAATAACTCTGCACGATCCGATCGCACTGTCGACACGACGACGTTCAACAACCGCATGGATCTTGCTGCTGAGCTTGAGCTTGTCCAGAACCAGCTTCAAATGTCAGAAATGCGCAACAGGCATCTCCAGGGCCAAATCGACCGCTCCCCTGTGCGGAACAACAATTGGCAGGACGATAGTCCATCGATCCGACGGGTCCAAAAGCTTGAGCGGGAGAACTTCCGCCTCCACGACATGCTCGACGATTCTGCTAAGAAGGTCTCCTCGCTGGAACATAGCCTCCGTTCCGGCGAGTTGTCGTACAACGAAGTGCAAACCAAGTCCCACGAAGAACTCTTCGAGCTCCTCAACTCTCAAGAACAGTCCCGTAAGTCGATAGTCCAGGCCCATAACGTTGCCGTCAATGAGCTTGCTGAAGCGAAGATTGCTTTCGACGAAGTCAAGCAAGCCAAGGTTGCCCTGGAAATTGAACTCCGCGACGCGCGATTCGAGCTCGATGAGATCGCCAACGAGCGTGAGCAGGAGAGTGCGAATCATAGTCAACTGCTTGAAGAATTCGCCGACCTCCAGATACGCCTCGATAGCGAGACATCCAAACTCTTTGATGTCACATCCAGTCTCAATCTATACAAGAGCCGCGCGGACGAATACTTTAACAAACTTGAGCAGGCCGAGATCGCGATCCTGAAGGCTTCTCGAGCTGAACAATTTGCTAAAACTCAGGCTCGCGAAGCTGAGGAGACTTGCGCGACTATCATGGCAGAGCGGAAGCAAATGGACGGCATGATCGAGGACCTACAGCGTCAAGTGCAACAATATGACGAACGCGTCGAGGATTTGTCCACAGACCTGGAGACCGCTCTGCAAGCCAAGAAACGCCTTCAGAACGAACTTGAAGACTATAGAAGCCAGCACGCTCATGATATCGAGGACACAGAGACTTCGATCGAGCAGACTCGCAAGAAGTATCAGTCTGAGCTGTCTACGTTGACACACGAGCTTGACCTTGAGCGTGAAAATGTCATCTACGTACGCGAGGAGAACGGCCGTCTGCGAGAAGAGATTGAGGAGCTCAGGAGCAAGTGGGATGACGAGGTGCTCAACTCGTCCACGTGGGCTAAGGAGAAGAGTCGTCTGGAGATGACGCTGCAAGACATCTCGAACTCGCGCGATGAGGCTGCAAATGCCCACAACGAAGCGCAGTCCAAAATCGTGAGCCTACTCTCGCAGGTTCGCACGCTCCGCACCAATGTCGACGATATCGCCGCTGAGCGCGACTCCGCCATTGACGAGAAGAAGCGACTAGAGACCCGTCTACAAGAGGCGGCTTCCAAGCTCGATGATCTCTCGCATTCCGAATCACCGGCTATGCGTAACGCTGCCACCTACGATCGCGAGCTGCTCGAGCTGAAATCCGGCCTTGCCCAGCAAGAGGACATCGCTGCTGCTGCGGTAGGCAAGATGCGACGCGCCGAAGCTCTCGCGCAAGAACTCCAGAAGGACATCGCTGCCGAGAGGGAAGCCAACGTCCAGTTACACAAAGTCAAGGCCTCTGTTGAGAAGAACGTCAAAGATCTCCAGTTGCGGCTCGTTGATTTGGAGACTAAAGGCTACACCGGCTCAGCTGGCAAGGACGTGCGTTTCCTGCACGGTCGCATCCAAGAGGTAAGTCGTCCCAATTTCCTCATCACTCTACCAATCTTGATACTAACATGATTGCGCAGCTTGAAAAGGCCCTTGAGTCATCAGAGTCAACACGTCTCGCCGAATCCCGCAGCGTCCGCAACGTCGACCGAACGGTTAAGGACCTCCAGAACCAAATCGAACGCCGCGACAAACAAAACACCTCCATCATGGAAGACCTAAACAAATCCCGCGACAAAATCTCCAATCTCCTCAAAACCATCGACGAACTGCAGTCCTCGGATTCGACAAACCAACTCGCCGCTAAGCGTGCCGAGCGCGAGCTCCGAGAAGAGAGGGAGAAGAATCTGCGTTTGGAGCGTGAGCTCGAAGGCTGGAAGGGCCTGAGAGTCGAACGAAGAAGCGCACTGGGGGTACCTGGCGCGGGAAGCGAAGCAGGCGAAGTGCGCAGCCGTCGTGGGAGCTCCATCGGCCTACTTATGGGCGAGATGGGCGAAGTAGGCGCAGGCGACAAGGTCAAAGTGGGTAGTCTCCGCGGTGGCCTGCGCCGCGTCTCTGGAACAAAGGGTTTTTTGTAGTGGGTGGGGCCTCGGGGAGGAGGTGGAGGCCCGGGCACCTGAACCCTACGGTTGAAGAGGATGCCGATGTTGAAGAAGTTCATGTTCGTATTGATCCTGCTGAGGTTGCTGATGATGACACGCTTGTTGGCGGCGACTATTATAAAGAGGTTGAGGTTACTGATAGTGAGGATGGGAATTGCGATAGTGATAGTGAAAGGGAGAGGGAAGGGATGGCAAAAGACGGGTCGGAGTGTGGTGTTAAGCGTAAGAGGACTATCCGGGTTGTTATTCGTTCGAGGGCGTTTTTGTAGAGCGCTATGCTTGGTATGAGGGATGAGGTTCTCGTATTGGCTGTCTTTTTTTTTCCCCCGGTGTTTATAGGGGTTTGGGTAAACTTTTTGGTAGCGTTTTGCATTTCGCATTTTGCGCTGTGGGGGGGTTTTCGGGTTGGAGATGGGGACAGGGACAGGAATGGGGCTGTAGGTAATGCATGGCTATTTGAGGGTTTTTTTTTGGTATTGAATGTTTGGTTTGAAATGTTTGTGTGCGTAGCGTATGTGGTTGTTTATGCTCATTTCTAAGCGTTAGTTGAGTCGCATGTACACAGTGGAGATGTGCACGAACGCGGGTCATACACCAATAACAGCAATATGCAAACACAAACATGGCGAACGAGGTACTTTTAATCCATTCTCATAGTATGATATGACGATCTCCATGAAAGCAGAATATCTCCCTCGCTAGCTATTCTAGATATGCGTGCATGCGTGCAAAGTCATTATGTCCAGGCTGCTGAACCAACAATTTCCCTCAATTCCCCGTATCATAGCCTCGCTCGAGCGCTCCATGACAGTATTTCTCTACTCTGGGCGGGCTAGAGGCTAGAGTTGGCGGGCCGGAGAGAGTTTAAGAGGAGATACCGATGACGCCGCAGGCAGGGCGGCTGCCGGCATTGCCAGTTTTCTTGGACTCGGGGTGGTCGGTTCTACCGAGGTCGTCGGTGCCGCCGTGGACGACAATGGTGCGCTGTTGTTCCATATCATCAGTTATTGTTTCCGAAAGTGGACGATGCCGGAAGTGTACGGAAGGGTAAGAAGGCATATGGGAGGGATGGGCAAAACATACGCCGATAACGCTCTCCGACCCAATAAGCTTGATCAGCCTATCCGTCACGCTTCCCGTAGCGTTACCCTGGCCGTCCGTCTTGAAGTTGCCCAGGTCGCCCACGTGGCGGACTTCGTCTTCGGGGGCGCCGTGGTCTTTGCCGTGGGGGTTGACTGTCTCTTTGATTAACTTCCCGTACTACTACTCTTGTACTCTTCTAGATCTATTCTATAAACACCTCCTATATCGCCCTCTCCATCATCTTGGATTCGGAGACGAAGATGGAGATGGAGAGATGGGTAGAACAAGGTAGTAGGATGGAAACTCACAGTGCGGTCCAGCAGACGTGCAGCCATTCGTATTATCGCCAAAAGCATGGACATGCATACCACGCTCCGCATTGGCGTCATGGCCCGTGATATTCCACGAGATGGTCGTGTTGGACGACTCGTCTGCTTGCTCAAAGGTCACGGTGCCTTTGACGTTGGAGTCTCCACGGAGGACGGCGACTGTGTTATTACGTGTGTTAGCAGCGCTCTTCTACCGTCTCCTTGTCGTTTTGGGGTCCTGTGATCGGAGGTTAGGCGGGATGTGAGGGAGCGGGTCGTGATTGCGGGAAGGACGTCTGCAAGGTACAAAGCACCATGCGGTCCACTCGCCAACACGGTTCTCACCCCCCATCCAATCGAGTCACTGGCTGCTGGCCGGCGGTCCGCGTATTCAAAACGTCGGTAACAATAACAGACGTATTTGTCTCGCAGAAACAACGTGCTCAATCCCGCTCGCTCCGGCGCAACCCCGCAACCCCAATCTGACAAGCTCTCCTTGTTAACACGAAAAGGGACTTACCAGCTTTAACCATTGTGACGGTATTGATGATTGATTACTGGAAAGACTTGTGGTTGCGTGAGGTTGTGTGTATACTTGGGGGAAAAAGCAGCGAGGGGAGCAGAGCAGAGCGGAGAGGAGCTTTCTGACCCCTCCATGTCTAAGTGGGGCGGGCTCGGAAGTGACGCAACGCTCGCCCTCAGTTCAGCCTTAATTCCGAGTCTAGCTCACGCGAATGATAAATCGAGCCCCTCTTTGCCAACACGAACATCAGCCAACCAGCATGCTTGCATCAGCTCAACACTTGACGACATCGGTCTGGATTTTCATGGTGGGACGCTCTTTTGTAAACTTCACAGCATCATGACGTGAGGATGAATTTTGATCTTCACTGTGCATGCCCAATTTTGCTACTTTGCTTTTCTCTAAGCTAGATACAATGCCCGTGATCCAGTCTCATCAACAAGGAGAGATGGGGAAAAAGCACTGGAGACAAATCTCCGTGCATGTTCATGTTTCTCGTAAACCTACCAAGGAGCGATATCGGAGCGGTTCCCTGCCTATGCCTCGATCTTCTTGCGGAGGATGTCCTTGAGCGTCACGGCATCGGCGGCGAACTTGGAGATGCCCTCGCGCAGCTTCTCGACGGCCATCTGGTCCTCGTTGAAGTAGAAGCGGAAATCAGGTTCGTTGTTGATGTACGACTTCTTCTCGAAGCTGCACGAGTTGGCGTTGGCGGCATCGAGCTTCTGGGGGACCTTGTCTTGGGAGTTGTAGAGCTGCTCCAGTAGATTGGGCTTTCGCAAGTTAGCAAAAGCTCTGTGGGCGATAGAGAAGTGCACACTTACGGCAATGGTCAAGTAATCGCAGCCGGCAAGCTCAGTAATCTCGCCAATGCTCCTGAACGACGCACCCATGACAATGGTCTTGTAGCCAAACTTCTTGTAGTAATTGAAAATATCCTGGACGCTCTTGACACCAGGGTCCTCCTGCGCAGAGTACTCCTTCTTGGTCGCGGCCTTGTACCAGTCGAGGATGCGGCCGACGAAGGGCGAGATGAGGTAGGCGCCGGCCTCAGCGGCGGCCACGGCCTGGACGAGCGAGAACATGAGCGTCAGGTTGCAGTTGATGCCGTGCTGCGACTGCAGGATCTGGGCGGCCTTGATGCCCTCCCACGTTGAGGCGATCTTGATGAGGACGCGGTCCTTGGGGATGCCGACCTCCTTGTAGAGCTGCGCCAGTCAGCGTCTGCTCACTTACAATCCGTAGTGTATGCATACATCGATGATGTGCAGGGCCTTGTTCACGGAAGCCTGGGTGTCGAAGGAAAACCGCGCATCCACTTCGGTCGACACCTTGCCGGGGATGATGTTCAGGATCTCCTTGCCAAACTGCACCAGCAGGTTGTCCAATGTAGCGTCGACCTTCTCGTCGGTGTCCTTGCCGTGTTTCTTGCCATACTCGACGGCGGCATCGATCAGCTTCGCGTACTCGGGCTTCTTGGACGCGGCGAGGATGAGCGAGGGGTTCGTGGTCGCATCTTGCGGCTTGTACTTGTCGATGGTCGCAAAGTCGCCCGAGTCGCAGACGACGGTCTAATGAAACACGTCTAATCAGTTCTCCTTTCCGTGTGGTAGGACGTCTCCGACCCGTCCGGCGGGAGAAGAGTGGTGATGGCGGGGTACTTACGGTGCCGGTGGCCTTCAATTGATCGAGCGAGGAAGACATGGTTGTATGAACAATCAATGTCAAGCAAACAGAATCACAGAGTGTCGGTGATCCAAGTGTTGAAGTACGAGGGTTGTTTGTGGAGAGAGAATCTGGCGTCGGAGATGCCGCTTTCTTTCAATGGGGGCGAGCTCCCGCTGCCCCTCCTACCTCATAAAAACTGGCCCCTCCCCCCATCGTCACAGTGGCAAAGCCGACCGGGCCGGCAAAAAGAAACCGCTAATAGGCCCGTCATCCAGCCATTCCGTATCAATCAGCAATCTTAGATGGATACAGTCAGCCAAACCCTGAACTTTCGCTGCTGTTTCGAGGCTGTTCTCTTCACTCTTTTGGTTAGGCGTATTGTGGTTGTATGGCCGTCATTACACTGGCGAAACTGGCAGTGGCACAATCTTGAAGCCGTTGAGCATACTATGTACACGGCAGATTACTCCTCGCGACGCTCTTCTCAGGTGCTTGCTTGCTTGGTACACGATACCGGTATGCGATGCAAAATTTTCCCATGATGCCATTGACGCCAAGCTTCCATGTTCATTCCCGCATCTCCGGCATCTGATCTCAAACACCGTCGGCCGCCCAGTCCTCAAACCCCAACTCGCTATATTGAGCCGCATATTCATACATCTCCGGAGTGCATCCGTCCAACTTGCTTCTTCCATCGTCTCAGCCGTACTTCCACGGTCCGCCTGCTCCGCGCACGCATCTCCGTAGCAAAATCCCAACCAACCCCGCCGTCAGAACTAAACTACTAACAACAGCAGCACCGTAGCTTACGCACACGCTCACAACCGCGCCCTCTTCCCCCACCCATCCTGCGCCAACCACCCATACACCTCCTCATAGCTCGCCTCCAACTTACTCACAGTATGGCCCGCACCGCTCGGTCCAGGGTCATTGAACTGCCCCACCACACGCGTCTGCCCAGCGCCAACTTCTAGTATCGTGCCTCCGCCCAGCGCAGGGTCCTCCAAGCAGCGCAGCATAGCCTCGGCCACCTCTTCCGGCGTCGCCCACGCGTCCTTGGCCGTGTCGATGAAGGCCATTTTCTCTGGGTGCTCTGTCCAGAGCGGCGTTTTGATTACGCCTGGCGCTACGCCGTTGACGCGGATGCCGAGTTTGGCGTCGAGGGTGCCTAGTGAGCGCACGAAGCCGTTCATGGCGTGTTTGGCGGCTACGTAGATGGGTGTGCTTAGGTTAGCGTTTTGCCCGGCTATGCTGCTTACTATGATTATACGCTTGGGGTTGGAGAGACTAGCTTTGGCGCCGTGAGCAGGGTTGAGGAAGGAGGAGATGGCGAGTTGGGTTGTGCGGATGGGATGGGTTACGTTGATGTCTATTGTAGCGTAGCGACCGCCGTCTGGTGCATCTCTCGACTCTGGGCTTCCGGGTGGATGCCAGAAGTTGGTCCAATGTGGGTCGTATATTCCAGCGCCGGGACAGACGATATCCACGCCGCCGAACTCTTTGTTGGCGACTTCGAACATGCGTTCGAGCTGTGGCCAGTCCGTTACATCTGTCTTTTGGAAGACTGCTCGTGGGCTAGAGGGGTACTGCTCGAGGAGCTGTTGCGCCTCCGGGCGGAGAGCGAGGTCTGCGATGAGGACATTGCAGCCGCGAGAGAGCAGTAAGGATGCAAAGCAGAAGTTGATTCCTACAATACTTTAGCAACTTGAAACAAAAAAAGAATACAGTCAATTCACTCACCCGATCCTGCACCCGTCACAATAGCTGTCTTGCCCTTCACGTCAAAAGCCGTCGTATCCGACACAACATCTTGAAGTCCTGGTTTCCTTGCCGCCATCGTACCTATCAGTTAGAGATCGTAACTTAAACTCAGGGTGTAGTCACTACAAAAGAGATTCGAGTAAACAGTTGATAAAGCCTACAGCCCGGTTTTTATGCCTCCAAGCCAACTCAGTAGGGATCTAAGGATCTGAGTACACGCGTGTCGAAGTACAGATGCGGAGCGGCAATGTAGGCGGGCTTCGGTATACTCCAATTGGCGAGGGGCCGTGAGGGGTCGCTACTTCCTTCGCTCGGTGGATGATGAACAGGGGAAGGAAGGAAGGAAGGAAGGAAGGTTTGCCGAGGCTAAACGCATGGAGTAAAGAGTAGGATTAATGGTCGAGGACTCTTTTCAACGCTGCATGCATGGTGTTCTGGCCTGCACGTCGTTCCATTCATCTACACATGTGCGCACCCGAGAAGCCAGTTGGAATTCGATTGTTGATACCGAGTGTTCAAGAATGAGTTATGAATATCAGACCGTGTTACCGAATGTCCATCTACTGCCCGTCTACATGCTACTCGTGTCAAACATGATGCATCGCGCCCTAACCTGGATATATGCCCAAACGGTAAACGTCGAACGCCGCGTACGCCAGCCTTTGCTTCTATCCATGCGCCTTTTACAGGCCTAGTTCCGCCTTCTAAGCTCGCCCTGCTCATCCTTCTCTCTTGTGGCACCTGACGCTCGTGGAAGCGGCACGCCATTGCCTGCCCCAGACACATGCGATAATCGGATCAACTCCTCCAGCATCGCATCGTGTGTCCTTTTCACCAGTCCATCCACATCTGCAGCGGTCATGCCCTTGGTCGGAATTGCAGGCAGCACGCTGACGTCGATAGTTCCTGGGTTGAAGATCTTTCTCTTCACATTCAGCACGTGTGCGTAATTTGCGACTACAATGGGGACGATGGGGACCTGAGCTTGAACGGCGAGGTGGAAGGCGCCCTTCTTGAAGGGGAGGAGCATCGGCTCTTCGGCGTAGGAGCGCGTGCCTTCGGGGAAGATGAAGACGTTTTGGCGTTCGGTGCGCATGGTTTGGGCGGCGCCGTCGAAGGCTGCGCGGGCGGTGGTGCGGTTTGCGCGGTCGATGAACACGGTTTTTGAGAGGGCCACTGTTGACGGTCAGAGATGGGGAGACGGTAGAATGGGAAAGCGTACTGAACCAGCCCAGGAAAGGCACCCATTTGAGAGACTTCTTTGCTGTAACGGAGGTGTATCTTGGGAATGTGCAGCCGAGCATGAGAACGTCCATTTCGCTGTGCAGCTATCAGCGTTTCCGCTCATCTTGTCCACGAAAGTTCACGGCGGTCGATGCCGCCTCCAAACCGCAGTTCTTGAAATCCCCGCACGAGGAGCTACACTCACGTCTGATGGTTCCCCACAAACACCGCCGGCCTTGTCAATAGCGCCTCCTCCCCTCCCCTTCGTCCACCTTCAATCTTCCCGCTTTCCGTAACCCTGAACGTAACCCCAGTAAACAGCCACATGCTCCACTTGAACGCCCGCGCAACCGTCCACTGGCTAAGCCCTCCGTATCCCACTGTCCTCAAAGCTATACTCGCAAAGACGCCGTACAGCGCACACATGCACATGGTGATCATGCTCGTGATGAGGAAGGCGCTGAAGGAGGTCAGTTGGGCGAGTCGGCGGGGCAGGACGAACGAAATGACGCGGAGGAAAAGGATGAAGAGCGGCGGGCCGGCCATGGTGTAGAGGAGCCAGCTCATGGCGGGAGCAGTTGCGGTTGCGACGAGAGTTGCGAGGTGCGGCCGGTCTCGGGGATTATGCGGTGAGGAGCATTCGAAATGCGGTCGCGGTTACGGATTGTGGGGAGGTTGGAGGGAGAGTCGTGGCGGACGAGTGAAGTCCGAAAGGTTGGCAGCACACGCAGAGGTGCGGTGTGGGAAGTTGAGCGGGGCCGGTAACTTTTTTGGAGGTTGAGGCGGGTGCGTTTGGTGCTGCCCTCGCTAAGGCCGTCCCGACGGGAATGAGATGCAAGGGTCTGCCCGACTGCTTAAATACTGGATCTTTTTGTTGGTCGGTGGATGATATCTATAAATGTGAGTTGCGGTTAACAAATCTTCACGTTCATATGTTTGTTAAAGGTCATGTTCTGAGAGGGACCTCATGCCTATTCAGCATGATCCACAATGCAGGTGCACGCGTGACAGGAAGATCGTGGAGATGGTCCACTGCTGGTAACATGTGAGCGCATTGCTCCGAGGTAACGGCTAATATGTTTACGTTGATCCTGACCTCTAATACTCCGGCAAGATTCTGAACCTCATACATTCACAAGCCGGAAGCAAGCAGCCACCACGGCGATCGGGCTCCTCACAACTGGAATGCTTCGCTCTGCTAAAATAACGACGACAATCGGACACGTGCTACCAGAATACGCCTGATCTATACATGTCGGCTGGGTGTGGGCTCGGCTGCGGGCTCGTATATTGACTCTTGAACGGCAGCAACCGCACTTTGTGCTCTCCATCACCACCAAAATCTATAGTAGCAGTAAGCGCATGCTACTTTTCCATGACGAACTCGGACCGCTCCATACCCTTCCTCTGCCGGAGCAACTCCACCACCGAAACACCAAAAGCCAATATATCAGCCAAAAGGATGGGAATGAGCATCCATCTCCAAGCCACCATGCTCGTGACCTTGTCCGAAATGTTGTCGCGCTGATCTTGACGTGCTAGCGGGAGGTCCAGCACAGCTTTGAACCATGTCTCTGGTGTCCATTTATCGGCTGGGTAGGCGACGTCTGATTGCGCGATGGAGACGAGGATGCGTTGATTATTCGTTTGGTATGTGACGACAAAGACGAAAATGAACGCTGAGAGGGTGAAGAGAATGGCGAGGAGTTGCAGTATAGAGAGTACCAGTAACGTTTTCGAGGGGCCCTGGCTGTCGTTAGTGCGACCACGCATAGTGCTTGAACAGTAACGTACGTTACTATGGCGCTTTCTTTGCCTCCATGCCACATAGAGGCCAAAGAGACCGAGAAAGAATCCATAACCAGCAACGCCATTTGACGTGTGGCCTTGGTCAACCCAAAGATGCTCCGGCTCGACCTTCAACTGTATAGGGTCTAATTTGCCCGGCCAGTTCACTTGGTATGCTCCTACATTGTCTGCAAACCCGAATTAGCAATTGATTATGAATGTTAAAGCGGAGAGTTCAGAGCAGCGGGCCACTCCCCAACATCCGCTTCTCTTTGATATGGCGACGCAAACGTACCCTTCTGGTCGTGGAGAAAGCCGACCATGGAACTTATCAGCCCGAGATTAGCAATCGAGAGAGCGGAAAGCAGCGCATTAGAAAGAGCAATATAGAGGAAGGCCATGTCGCTGGTGCAAGCGTGTGCTGTTGCGTCCAACGGATATTGGACGGCTATGAAAGTTGTTGAGAAGAATTTCTCGAGGTACTGTAAGACTTTATCTCGCAACAACGGTCACACGGATCCGGATAGCAGCTATATATGATGATGTAAGACTTGCCACCACGTCAACGCTGATGAGTTCAGCTTTGGCTGATTAGCTTCGCTGTGATGAGCCGTCAGCAACTTAGCGTGGACGAAGTGGCTAAAGCTTATGCTGATTCTGGATCAAGCTCCACGTCAAAACGCCACATGCAAACCTAAACAAATGAGCATGGTTATATTTGCGGCTGACACAACTCAGCTATGGCTGCGTCTTCCGCTCGGAATCCCCTCTCGGTACGGGGAACAATTGTATTTCGAAGTCCTGGCGACGTCCTTCATACATTCTACACAACAACACCAGGAAAAATAATTCAACTATAGAAAGAGTCCTGGCGGCGAGGGCTACTTGCTTATGAGAGAGAAATGACTGGGCAAAGACTAAATAAACGAAAGCCTACGCCGGGAACTTCCATGATCCAAAGCACCAATCAGCTTGTCATACATTCCCAGCTTGTCGTCTCTTCTGGCGGAGTGCCGAGGATGTCCTTCCGTATGCTCGCTGCGAAGTGTTCCACATTCTTCGCATCTTCTTTACGGCCCACGTCTTCCAACACCATACTCATGAAATAGATTGAACAACCAACTCCGCCTGTCCCCTCACACTAATTCGTGAAGATTTTTAATGCGAAAAGCAGTATCTCTCTGAGACGATGCGTGAGTCGCATTGCAATACGGTGTCGGCATGCAAAGCAATACTTACCCCGCTGCTTTTTAGTCCTTGCAACGACAAAGATGCCATGCACCTTTGTGCAAAGAAGCCACAGTCCGTTGCGTGTCTCCCGCAGTATCTCGACGTGCAGAGAAGGCGAGAAAGTGCAGTTTGAAGGACTCGTCGTACTTCTCTTGGACAATATGCACATTACTAAGCGAATAGTAGGCGTTATACGACTTAGCAACAACCACTGACATGGGGATGAATGACTCAGAGTGCTGTCAAATAATTTCTATATCCCGATTCTGCATCGTACAACTTGATGGCCTCACGGATGTTGTGAAATGAGCTGTCGGTCTTGCCCCCCAGTCCGTCTAGTATGCCGAGTATATCCAAGGTCAGAGCTCGATAGCTTTCTGCATGCCTAGGATACTTGTTTCGGATCTCCTACGCTCTCTTAATGTGCTGTCTTGACTCGGAATAATCGCCCTTCGATAGTTTTGCTAGCCTGCAGCTGCTAAGGCCTGCTGCGACTGTAAACTCGTTGCTATCCCGAAGTAACTCCACAGTCTGTATCTGACGATGGAAGTTGTTGAAGGGGGCGCGCGGTTTATTGATTTCTAGATAAATGCATCCGAAGGAGCGGTAGATGGTCGATATAGCCAGTTCATTTCCCGTAGGAGTAGCTTTACCAACACCTCAAGCAGTGAGAAGAAGTTGCATAGACTGACTAGAAAGCCGCTGATCGAAAAGGAACCAAGAGGCGTTTGCAAGTATTATAGCGAGATTGGAGCGAGGTAGCAAGGAACCTTCAGACTCTCTGTAATACTTTTCCAATGCTGTGACTTGCGCAACATAAAGTCGGGAACGTGGCCAGTTCTCCTGTAGGGAAGCTTTCGTCACAGAAAATTGTAGAAATGCCCGGTAGAGGACTTGACGACTTCATCAAACCTGGTCTGACGGCGTCCGAGATGGATCTTGCTTGCAGTGATAGCGCTGAGAAGGCGATACATCGTGAGCGTCCGGTTTGCTTTGTACGACGGCTATCCTATTACCTTTCCTATCCTCCCGGCCGCGGATCATTCTCCCCACCTTCCTATCTACGATATACCCTTATACAACAGTTGTACCCCCTCCTCCAGGAGCTTGGGCCACTACCCGGCGTGACGTCACGTTGGCTCCTGGGCTGGCTGTGTTTTTCGTGATTCTAATTACCTTATTATATTTTAATGTTTCGACATCTTACGCAACAGTACAGGCAGTAACTATACGATAATAATAGCTCCTAATTTACTAATAATATATGTAGATAGTTAAACGCGTCGACAACGCCGAACCCCCTACGCCACTTCTTAGTCCTCTACTTACCGGTAGCCCCTACGCCATCGTTCGTATCGTATCTACTATGGACACTAGCTCTATCTTCTATATTAGGTATTGGTTCCCTCGATAGCCTACTAAGAAGGCCGATTCCTCCCTCCTAAACGGTCTTCCCTGTATAAGCTTGTCCTCTAGCCTATACAGACGGAATAGCTACCTCTCGACGAAACGCCTATCCTTATTATATAGGGCCTCGGACAGGAATATATTATAGGTAACTACTAATAGCTATATAAGAATCCTATCGCCGTTCGTTCCCTCGAATATATCTAACGTATAGTTGGTTTTATACTAATAATTATTATAATTAAGGAGCCTTATTAGTAGTACCTCCCGCCTATAGCGCCGGGGACACTCTGCCGCGATATTCGAAAGGTTTAGAGCGCTATACTCGACTAGCCTATTATACCCTAGTTCCTCCTACTAAAGATCCTAATAAAGGACTAGGCGAACAATCATTAGTAAAGATATATAGTTGGTGGGTATTAATAGTAAGTTTAAGGAAGAGGTAAGGAAGCTAGCTAAGGATAAAAGATAGATATAGTAAAGAAGCTAGCTAAGGATAAGCGATAGATATAAGGAAGCTGGCTAAGGATAAGAGATGGATGTAGTAAGTAGGATACTAGTATTATTATAGGCAATTTTTATACTGTAGGTAGTAGTATAGGTGCGCTAACTTATCGCTACCGCTGTTAGTCTCCTAACCAGGCTCTATAGTTCGGTATTATATGTTATTTCTCGTCCAGCGCCTTAATATCCGAAATATTACCTCGTCGGTATTACTATATACAGCTCTATAGCTCTATTATCGTATATAAGGTATGGGTATAGTACCTCTACTATATACAAACTCTTACTATATTTCGTACGGACCTTCTAAAGAGACTTCCACTATACAAATCTAAATTAAATACAATAGTTGTATATATCATGGTATAATATTCTAATACTAAGCTATAATAGGCCTAATACTAAGCCTAATACCGAGCTCGGTATCAGCCACCTACTAAGCTCGATACTGAGGTAGCTACTGAGCTCGATATCGGGAGGGTAGCTGATTTCGGTTGGGTATAGCTAGATCTATATAGGACCTGTGGTAGTACAAATTGATTGGCTATTAGTAAAACAAACGTCCAATCACGTAGGCGCTTCTGTAGTAAGAATACTAACTTACTACAGAATTTATAGAGATTTTCGATTTTAGTAGACCCGAATGTATATTACTACGCTCGTTTCTCGCTCCGCAATAATAGCTAAATATTTCTTTAATAATTAGAGAATATCTTTTTATTCTATAAATTTCTATAAAATCAAGTTTTAGATTATACTACTATCTATTAGAGCGGCAATTAGATATTATCTATATTATCTATACGCGAATGGTATGAGAGCGTTATAGTACAAAAGCTTGGAAGATATTGCCGTGCTTTCCACTTATTGTTCGTCAACATGAGCAGGTTGGATCCCCTTTCATTGAAGATCTGTAAAGAAAGCGACTACGATTACTATGCGGGAAAGCTCGCGGTGCTATCATGTGAGAGCTCTCATTCTCTAGAGCGAACTCCATCAGCTATAGCGGTTTGAGCTGGTCGTCGTACGCATCTCAGAAACTATGATCAATTGCATAGGCATAGGTCCTCGCAAAATGGAGAAGGCGTGGATTGCCGACGTGCCTGATAATTATGCAACCTTAGCCTTCAATGAAGTACCGTTCCCCTACGTTTACTGTCGCCGACCTGCTGGGAAGAAGACCGGGGCCGGCTATGACAACGACGTTCTGAGAATAAAAAGCTACGCATGATGACTTAGAAGACTTCTGACACGAAGAATGTGCTGGCACCGCTCGCTACATTTGTGTATAAACCTCCCAATCAGCCTTTGTAAAAGAAAAACGTTCCTCCAGCTGCATGTATATCAGCACCTCGCGGTCCCCAAAAGCCTCCGAATGCCTTCCTTGCGGGGTTCGCACGGCCTTTGTACTCCCATCCCAGTTCCTCACCTCCTTCCTTGTACATGCACAGCAAGACATTGCCCGATACAGAAATGTCGCCCTTGATGAAGGTTTCACCCATGTCGTCCACCCCAGTTCCAGTGATGTTGACGATGTCATTTTGAGCGATTGTTTCATCAGCCTGCAGGCTAAGTGTGAAAGTACCTTTCGGATCCTTCCTCGGTCCTGAGCTGCGGTACAAATAACATCCACCCCAATGGCCGCTCACCCATGTTCTCAACTCTCCGGTATTTTTGAACATTGGGGGTTTGTCGTAGTCTGGCCCATTTGCGCAGATATCCCGATGCTCTTCCAATATCGTTGTGATTGTGGTGAAGTTGCTACCCCTCGACGCAGCAATAGCTTTGTCGTAGTGCAAACCCTTTCTAGAGTTCAGATCTCCCAGGAATGCCAGAATCTCAACAAGGCCAATGTACTCGTCATGTATTGCCTTCAGCATAACGGACGGAGCGACCCCATCATCCTCGAGAAGTGCATCCGATTGCTTAGACCCAATTTCGAAACTTGCGTCGATATCTTTCAGCAGTGACTGCATATGCGCATCGCCTTCACGGTCGAGCCAGACGAATTTCTTCTCCCGAGCTGCTTCGGCGTGCAGTGCCAAGATGAGGACCGCTCGGGCCATCATGAGCTCCGGGGGCACCGCAAACTTCTTCGGGTCAACGTATGGTTTCGACGCTTTCGGCTGGCCGTTCTCTCCAAGTAGCTCCCGAATGACGTCGGACTCTTTGACTTTTGAATATACATTCACAGGATGGTCGTCTTTCTTTGGCGGCCAGCCCTGCCACCATGAGACCCAACTCATGATCCTGACGGTGCCACGCATCATGCTGATGACCTCGGCATACCTTCCCCGGTACATCGCGAGGCTTACTCGCGCCCCTGCCAGGGCTGGATGATGGGATGGGAGCTTTCTCTTGAACAGTTCATATGTTCCTTCCACAACTTTGTCAGCTTTATCGTAGTTTCCAGTGAAGAAAAGGAGCATGGCTAGCATGTCGCGCATCTGAACAATTCCTAGCTCATCTTTCTCCACGAGGACCAACATTTTCTCGAGCGCTTCTTCGGTCACCTCAATCGCTCGGACCATATTTCCCTCTCTCAAGAGATAGTCGGCTTCCTTCTGGAGTAGACTGACGGTGTTGGGATGGTCCGGTCCAAACTTAGCTACCACGGATTGTTTAGCCAGATCCATGAAGAATCTCGAATCTTTGAATCGACCTCGAAAGGCCAAACAGTCCGCAAGCGCCATGCAGACCATCGAAGTAGCAACGTGCTCATGGGCGTCCGACTGAGACAGGTCATCCCATGCGGATCGAGCTTGGTTTTCGATGAGCTCAATCTCGTGAGGACCACAAATTCTCATGAGCGCAAGACACCGATAGGCCTTGGTCATAAGAGTGTCGCGGTGGTTCGGGCCCGGGCCATCTTTGCTCTCCATAGATTTCACCATCTCATGGAGGAATTCAATCGGTTCCAGAGGGTCCTGGCCCTCCATTATACTCGTCAACATGGCCCATTTCAGGTTTAAGACAGCGGGATGAGTCTCTCCGAGTATGGTTTTCATTCGGTCGATCTCCTTTTGGCGATCCTGGAGAATCCTCTTTTGCACATGTGGGGGCTTGTGTCGCATTTCGATTCCTTGGTGAACCGGTTGAATGATGCCCGTGTTGTAAAGATTCTGGAGCCACGCGCTGGAAGCGTTCGGAACTGTTCCGCTCTGTTCAATCATTGACTGAAGATAGGCGGCGTCGAATATTTGCTGACTAGAGCTGTGATCCTCTTGCAGATCATTGGCACTCCTCAGGTAGTCCGCCACTTTCCCCTCATTCCGCTCAGTCCCGAAGCCGATCTTGTAACAGAAAGCCATTTGTAATGCTAACTTTGACTTTTCGGCGGTATCCCTCACGCTATCGTACTCCTTTTCCAAACACTCGAAGATATGACATCGAACTCGGAAATCGGCGTGGCACAGGGACCGCAGTGATTGAGAAACCTATTAGGTGATTCTTAGTTTGAGGTAGGATATATCAACCCTCATAAGTTTGGCCGTACCTGAAAAGCGCTTGCTGTAGGAAACGACGCACTCGGGTGTGAGCCATCCAATGTCTTGCTTGGAATGGCCGGTATGTCTGGTGAACTATTCTCAGTTGTAGCAATAGTGATGCCCTGCGGTGTATCCTCATTGCTAAATCGCATTAGCCTAATGGTCCAATCAGTAGGGTTATATCGCACCTTTTCACATCCAGAAGATGCACAATGAATTCGAAGTCGGACTCCGCAGCGGATCCAAAGGAGCGATGACTTGAATCCACCGTGAGTGTCACTGTCAACAATTGTCGTAGTTTGTCCTTCCACTTCGAGTCCCTCATGCATTCCACAAGCTCGACAGCCTGCTGCATGAGGGTACTTTTGTGTTCCGAGATAAACTTGATATCGGGACCAGCTGCAGCTGCTTGTGGGACCCAGATTCCGCTGATTTTGTCGATAATCTGCCCGACTGAACCTCTCGGGGGTTGCTGTAAGGCTTGCCCTCTCTCAGCAATGTCTTCTCTGAATATGATCCACAGGCATAGGACACCGAAAGAGTAGAGGTCGGTAAGTTTCGCTTGCGCCAGCTTGTGGGAAAGGCGAGTGTGAATTTCGGGTGCGGACCAAGGATCGGTCCCTCCAAGCCTGATAACTTCGTTCGAGGCAAATGCGCAGAAGCCGAAGTCCGCTAGCTTTACTGTGATTTCTTTGGTACCGAACACCAAGACATTTTCAGGTTTGATGTCACCATGGATGATGCCTCATGTATGTTAGGATAGACGAGCATAGTTTGCTGGGGTGACTTACCAATCGTATGTGCAGCGCAAATGGCTGACGCGATATCGTGGCAAATCCTCAATCGTTGAACAAGGCTCAAGGATTTACCATCGCTGGTTGCCATGAACTTTCGAAGGTCATGGTGATCGGCTTTTTCGAAGATCAAGACGGGCCATACGCGGACTCTCTGGAAGGGCAACCAACTGCTGACGTTTTGAATCTCCCAGCCAATGGCTTTCAACTGGACTATGTTTGGGTGATTTCTAAAACTTGGCTCACCCAGTGCCATAATCTCAGAGGCAATCTCTCGGTAGAAATTCTCCATGATGGACATCTGACTTAAAGTTCCTAGTGAAAGCCATGAGCCGACTCTGCTGCTGTCTCGGCGTTTGAAGGCCAGGACTGTGTCAACGCTGGCACGTGTTTCGCTCACAACAGCCTGACCGCCTCTGCCCAGAACGCCTTGGGCGTCAATCCACGATATTCCGATAAAGTCCAGGCCTCGTTGCTGAGCGCATGCCAAGCAGGTGAGAAGATTGTATGTTTTTTCGTTGCGACCCCTTTCCGACCTGGAATTATTGAGGCTCCCAGCTCTCAGGACGTTCTCATTGGGGAGGGGAAGTTGGCCGATTTCAGGCTGCCTTGGCCCAAATCCACGTCGACGCATGTTTGCTCGCAATGGTGGGGATGCGAAAGTGGTTGAAGGGGTGTGGCCGAAATGGTCCCCCGGATCTGGGTTGAATAGCTACAATGATAAGCCTAGAGGAAGTCCGAAAAGAAGAGAATCTTGTATTTAAGGCGGAGGCGGCAATGCTTGGGGTATCAGAGAACAGAGGGCGCTCTCGCACAAAAAGCGGACAAAACGCGCCTGGCTTCAGCCCCGAAGCTACCTCGTATCAATGATTGAGCATTTCATGCCTCCTCGGACCGGCTGAGAACAATGTGCCGATAGGGGTCAGACTGTTCCACCTGCCTCCATCGGCGGCTACATGAAGCAAGCCACGCTATCAGCTGTCGAGGGTGTCAGACTGCAAACGGGCGCCACACCGATGACTGGGACATTTTCGGGACAGTCTTCCCTGCTAGTTCCGCCATACTTCAGCAGGACCCGCTCTATTTTAGGCGAGAATTGGGCCCTGGCGGGACCAATTTGACTCTGATATATGTTGTGCAATGCGGGAATGACTCCCATTTGTTCATAGGTTGGCAGGGGATCCGTGGGACCCTGCCGGAACGGGTGAAAACTAACGATAAATGCTGGCTTCTAAGACACCTGACAGTCCATTGGAATCATGCCGTCCCTGCATCATCCATAGGATTTTGCTTGGAGTAGCCGAAAAGCGTAGCGCACCCTTGCTTTGCAACATCGCGTGAAGCCTCAGCGAAACCAGCGTTGCCTAGCAGGGCGGAACCATCTGCGATGAAACGATGCTCCCACTTCTGCTCAAGAGCTCACTCTTATCGGCTCTGTGGCCTCTGGCCCATACTGCTTGTAGAATCTGGACAGCGGCGAAAGTCACCACCACCATTGGGACAAGGACGACAACGTATTTCCAGGTTTCGACGGAAACGGACAAGCTGTCGGCCTCAACCTTTACCAGTTGAGAACTAAACATCCCCTACACAATTCCTTTAGTCAAAATAATTAAGTACCTCTCCGCAACGACTTACCGCAAGCAGTGAGGCAGGCAGGTACAAAGTTGCGACTACAGATAGAGCACGGATGTTGATAGATATTTTTTCCTGAAGTTTCTGTCCTATTTCGGCATTCGTAGCAAGGCCTATCATAGTGCCCAATGATGCTGAGTTTGTTCTTTGGGACGCTTCATTTGCCATGGCGCTGCGCAGACTCGAATTTCCGATACGGTGCTCCACAATGTTCAAAAGCTGAGATGGTTATCCATGAGCTCGCATCTTGAAGTGACGCGCACGGTGTGACTAACTAAACCTGCTGTAATTGAGGTACGCTGCTGGAGGCCTGAGATGCAGCGCTTGTAGTGTACGGCCTCTGCATCAAAATCCTCTAATTCTGCTGCAATGATCTCCCTCAATTCATCCGTTGATTGGGCGCTCAGTATTGGCAGAGAACCCCTGATTCTTCTACCAAGGTGAATCGTCGAATCTAAGACGGCTTCAGCCTTTAACAGCTTCCGGTGCAGGCGTTGGAGGCTTTGTCTATCTTCAAAACTCAGCCTGAAGTCGTTCGGATTGTCCCGGTCGGCTTCTGAGAAGAAAGACTTCGTTTCCTGTGTGAAGGAAGAACGAACGAAATAGTCAGCGACTACACGAGCCTCAATTGTTCGGATCTTGAACTTACAAAATCCTCGACCCTCGAGGCTTGGGTTGCGATGTATCCGTGCCAGCCTTGTAACGAGAAGGTAAGAATGATGACATGGACTAGCATGTGCGACGAGCTACGTAACCGAGGGCATTGTGAAAGAGCCTGAAGTCTTTCATCTAGTCGATCCTGCAGATACGGTGATGGTTTGATGATGATCCAAGTAGACCTATGCAAGGAAGAACTGAGTCGCTGGTATACCCCGGTTTGTCTCAACGACCACGGATCGCCACCGTCCCTATGGTTTCTCTCAAAGAAACGTATAGTGTAGCATGTCTCGACTGGCCCTTATCAATCGTTGTATTTCTTAACAAGGGGATTGGAAATTTGGCCGGACTCACGATCGTACCCTGCGCCACATGACCCCCCTACGTATGTTCTCCGTATATGGAAATTGGGCCATGTGTTATTGTCATCCTTGATTCGCAACCCAAATGCGCACACCGTGTCTATAAAGTAGGGAAACACATTGTGGCAAGCTATTAGCCTGTTGAATGTTTCCCTCGTTACGCATAGTCGGTCCCAAGAGTGAATCTGATGTATAAAGCTGCGTCGACCACGGATATAGTAAGTATTCGCAGGACTTGCATATTTCACCAGCTTAGATTAATACGCACTAGAATATGGCTCCTACCTTTTCCCAATGTAAGTCTTCGTTGAGTGGGGATGGCGCCAGACCTTACCCGCTCAATATCCACTGTAAACGTGGAATCATTGCCACTTTGCCTTCGTTTCTTGATTTTGGGTTCTTCCACGTCCAATGAGCCATCGGATACCACCCATGATTCCACCTCGTCGTCCGTGCTCGAGAACAGCAAGGGCGCGTTCTGTGTCAGTGTTTCCTGCATCGATTTGAAATCGCAGCCCCACTGGGCTGCAGGGGGCGGAAGTGGACCGGCTCGCGGCGCATCTCCAGCTTCTTGCAATGGCAGCATTCGGATCAAACTTACTCAGACTCCTGGACCGGGTTGTGTGACATGATAAAGAGGTGGGGAAAGTGAAGCTCTCTGTCTCAAGTGTGGCTGAAAAGAGAGGGTCAGTTCAACTGTATTTGAGTGGTCGAAAGTGGCGTGCTCGCGAAAATACCTTAACTCCCAAAGGTGCCCTTGTGTGGTTAGCAAACACGATTGGGCAAACGCTTTACGAGGCGATAATGGTGTTCGTATTGCTTACCGGTGAAGATAAAGAGGTGTGGAAAATGAAGCTCTGTCCCAAGTGCGGCTGAAAAGAGGGGGCCAGTTCAACTGTATTTGAGTGGTCGAAAGTGGCGTGCTCGCGAAAATACCTTAACTCCCAAAGGTGCCCTTGTGTGGTTAGCAAGCACGATTGGGCAAACGCTTTACGAGGCAATAGTGGTTTTCGTATTGCTTACCGGTGAGGAGCGCACAAAGTTTCACAATTTCTTGGGATTATCACGACCCTTGAAGGTCGGGCAGGAACCCGCTTCTCATTGGATCGGGGAAAGCTTCCGAGCACTGGCTGGTGTGGTCGGGAACCGCCCACAAGGCGTATTGTTGCCCAAGCCGTGCACAAGGCGTATGGCTGCCCAAAGCGATCCGCAAGAAGTAGTGCTTGCCGTGGCAGATTTTACAAGGCACACTGTCAGAGAGCCCTACCCTCACTCTGTCTCTTTGCCTGCTCGAGGTTCTACGGAATATACATGGCGACCAACGGCCTCATCAAGCAGGTGCTGCAGGACAAATACATCGATTTGAAGAAACTTCCCAATAAACTCGGCGAGCTTTTCCCCGGAGTACGGTGTTTGATCGAGGTAAGCGACCTTTAAAGCGAGACCTGTCCTTCATGTAGTGCCTCACACTTCGCAGCCAAAGGAGGACGACTTTACCATCATTTTCGTTCCTCGCGGGTTGACTGTGGTAAGATGTAGAGTTCTATCAATAGCGTAGTGCTTGCCTAACGAGTTGGATTGCAGGAAGAACAACTAAGTATTCGTAAAGACAAACCGGCTGGGTCGTTTGGACGATAACCCCCAGCCAATGCATTAGACGAATTCACAGCCAACAATATCAATCAATTTTCCAGCTCCTTATCACTTGTGCGAGAGATCCTCCCCAATCCTGCTAGCTGTCAGTATGATGCAATCGGATCAGGTTGCGCAGCTGCAGAGCGATATCTACCTACGATCCAGGAAGAATCGCGATGGTGCTCAATTTGTGCCATTCGAGTGGCTGGCCGACCTATGCAGCCCGGAAATAATCCAGCACTTGCTCCAAACAGAGAATATCGAACAGTATGAACGCCGCTCCATAGCCAAAGACATCCACACGTATGGCCTGCGTACCTTTGCTACCCTGGTCCTTATTGGAAAGCCGGACCTGATTTATAACTTCTTCCGTCTGGATCCTGGGGTTCATAAAGGAAGTCCCGACAATAAGTTGCCTATGCATACCGAGGAACTGAACGAAGTCTTGGGCATATCGGACGATAAAAACAGTACCGAGGGTCTCGAAGGCCTAAGGGATTCATTCATCGAGACGCAGTTCACCTTTCTTACCCCGACTTTCCCGCTAGGGATTCCTCATCGACGCTTCCCCGATCGAATCCGACTTCCTTTCATCAAAGCCATCGAGACCGCCGACAAAGAAGCCAAGAAGCCATGGGGCGGTCACTTTGGCAAAGTCTATAAAGAGAAACTACCTTCGCCCAAGTATGACGAAGATGAACGGCATGTAAGTTCAAAATCGTGAAGCGAGATCCGCATGAAATGGTTGTACTGACTTTTTCCGCTGTTGATGAAGGGCATGACGGTAGTACGAAAGGAGCTGAAGACGAGCGGAGATGATGAATACAAGGGAGAGCTTCGCTGCCTTCGCCTCCTCAACGCGGTGCGGCATGACAGCATCCTGGAACTGTACGGGTCTTATACGCAAGCCAGGATGCACAATTTCTTGTTCCGTGAAGCAGCAGGTGGCGACCTCCACGACTTGCTGCGATCTGAAGACCGCCCCCTCGAATTCCGTGACGACGAAGCTATATATCTAGCTCTCTGCGGTCTTGTGTCAGCTCTGGAGCAGTTGCACCACTACAGTAACGATGACCTCAGCGTCCGATTGATAGGATGCCATCACGACCTCAAACCCCGAAACATATTAGTCGACGGCGCACGTTTTATACTCGCTGATTTCGGGCTTTCCAAGATGAGCGACACAGAACAGGATCTCCGCACAATCGCACCTGAACGGGATGCTTATTTTGATGCGCCAGAGGGGCGAGACTTCACAACAATGAGCAGGAAAGAAATAGGCCCCGCAAGCGATATCTGGTCTTTGGGTGGTATACTCGCCGTTCTTTTCGCCTGGATGAAGGGAGGCCCCAAAGCAGTTGACAACTTCAAGGACGAACGGCGCTATCTGTTCGATGTTGAGCATACGAACAGTACGTTGATCCTCAAATCCTTCCATCACGGTGGACAGATTCACAACAACATGCTGAAATGGCTGGACGACAAAATGAAGAAACGCACAGCGATTGATGAAGCTTTGGTTGCACTCATTAAAGACATGCTGATCATTGAGCCATCTGAGAGGCTGGGGATAAGCAAGGTCCTCTGCCGTCTGCGGGGCATTGCCTTGAAAGAGTCAGCAAAGTCAATTGCTATGGATGAGCTAGCTCTACATCTCAAGGATCGTCTCGAGTACGCTGTCGAAAGGCAGGTGTTCCTTGAGTGGCTTAGCCGTATCGGCAACAGCGAGGATGCGACTGCAACATTTCTGCACTCTGACATCATGTTCACCCAAACCTATGACACAGTTTGCAATATCCGCGAAGAATTCAGACTGCTAGCTGCAGCTGCTCCGCATGACTATCCACTGTTAGCCAGATTACGCCTGTTGAACAACCAGCTGCTTTCGACGACCTTAGATGAGGGTGTCCAAAGGAGTGTTCGGACGATTGCAGAGCTGAAGATCCTGCCTACCGTGTCCGGAAATGCTGGGATCACTACATCCAGTGCTGGTTCAGAGGGTCAGCCGGGGCCCAATGAAAACATCAAGATGCTCTTGTCGGCTAAGAATGTGCAACGGCATTTCAACAAGTCTGATAGCACTGTCCGGAGGTTGGATCCACGAGAAGTAAAGTTTCCGGTCATGGATGACAATATGCGAAACGGCAGGAAATTAGTCCAAACCTATCGTATCGGAACACTTGTCCTCCCGGAGTCGATCTCATCCGTCATCGTCGAGGAATTGGAGATAGGGTTGGAGTATAATGATGAAGATAAGAGCGAGCAGCTGATCAGAGGACTTCAACAGGTCCTGAGCCTGCCTCCATCACGTGCCGCAAACTTCCGCGCACTTAGCTGTGCCGGCATTTACCACGATATAAGCAAGCAAAAGATCGGCCTAGTGTATCATTTTCCAGACACACATTCCACGGACGGCGCCGAATCGAGTGTTCAATCTCTGGCCGATATGCTGAAACAACATATTGACCTCGACAGGGAGCGAATGGTCTACCTAAGCATGGATGAGCGTCTTGCGCTGGCATGCAACCTGGCAACGGCTCTTTTTGAGTTCCATAAGATCAATTGGTGGCACAAGAATGTGTCGTCATATAACGTACTGCTCTTCAGCAGCCGTGACGAGGACCACGCCGAGGCCGTTCAAGGGTCACCGCGACGGCAATGCTTAGGGTCGCCGGCTCTAATTGGGTTCTCGCACAGCCGACCAGGAGATTCTGCTTATTCGAACAAAATGCACAGTATAGATGTCACATTTAGATATCGGCATCCGGATTATTCAGGTGCGGACACAGATGCGCGCCCGACTTCACCGTACCAGGCAGAGTATGACTACTACGGTCTTGGTCTAGTACTTCTTGAGATTGGCTTGTGGTTTCCGCTGGAAGGAATGCTCAAAGATGATACGATGGACCGTAAGGACATGCGCAGCCTGCTGCTGCGAGACTGGGTTCCGTATTTGAGAGCGACCGTTGGCGACGCATACGCCCGTGCTGTTGAGGTATGCCTCTCGGGTCTGCTAAGCGAGAATGGGAAAACGAAAGAGAAAGTCGATGAGAACTTTGAACGACTCGTTCTTCAGCCTCTTGAGTGGTATCGCCCGAAACCTTGATCATTGCCGTTGCACAGAGCTCCATTGCCGTATGCTACGGGCGGTCTGAGTACATGTCAACCCTGATGGGATAGGGATATGTCAAGAATCGCGTAGATGAACAAATTTTTGACTTTCTGCTCAGGAGTTCAAGTGCTTGTCTTTGTGATCTATCGATTACTGCTTTTATTGCGCTTGTCCAATGCGCAAGAGCTTCCGCAACGGCGTCCTAAGCTCTGTAAAGTCTGGCATCAGAATTTAGGCAGGCTTTAATTAGTCTACAACGTGCCAAACTTGTTTATTTATCGGCTGGGTAGGTGACGTCCGATTGCGCGATGGAGACGAGGATGCGTTGATTATTCGTTTGGTATGTGACGACAAAGACGAAAATGAATACTGAGAGGGTGAAGAAAATGGCGAGGAGTAGCACCGACCTCCTGCAAATGCATTTCCCTCTCGATAATATCGAAAATTCAAGAAACGCATGATACGCATGATATGCATGACCAATCATCAGAGAATCGTCATCAACTTACTGTAAAGCTGATCAACGAGAGAAAGGGAACCGCAGAGCTCCTGGATAGGGCGCTACAAGCCCTAATATGAACGATGGCCGCGATGAGGGTAATTGTGGCGGAGATGCTGGCGCAGATAATGGTAAAGATGGTGGTAGTCTTCCGCTTATTAGAAATGATTATCCTATCAGTGGAACACCTGATCTAAGGTCACCAGAGCGAGGTCGAAATGCTCTTAGTATAGAGCAGAGTAAGTACTTGGTTGATTGATCTATGTACTGGACTCAGGGCCTATATATACCCGAGGGCATAGGGCCCGTGCTCAAGCAGAGTGAATGGGGTCCTATATATGATAGGGTTCCCTAGCTAATAAATGCAATAATAGGCGATGCCGGTAGCGATACTAGTAGCCTTCAAGTCCGAACGCCGAAAAAGCCACGTAGTAAGAGCAGGAGTTCCGGTGGCAATAGCCGAGAGTATATCCCATCATCCTCTCCAGATGAATCCCGTACGACCAGGTTCGGACGTAAAATTACCGATACTCCCAAGTACAAACAACTCAAATCACCACCGGGAAGTGAATAGGCAAAGGGAGATTTGTAGCATCGAAAAATTGTTCCGGGTTGTGTTTTTTGCACCTTTATCTAGGTTTTCGATTTTGGATTTTAAAGCGGGTTTGAGAAGGGCACGATTAGGTGGATCGTTAGCTTAAAATTATCTGTTATTACCTTGGATATGTCGTTAATGTTCCTTTCTCTAATATCCTACTATTATTATCATATTCCGGCCCTTTACATGTTATAGAACTTCCGATTCAAAGGTTCTCATAGACGGCTCGAGGCTGTTAATCTGTTTGAGCATTTTTTTGAGGACGCGACTGCGATTTACTATCGAATGAATAGCAGCCATCGTGTCACCAAACTCGCAGAATAACCCAAAAAGGTGACACAAAAAGGTATTTCGTCCCGAATATCTTGAAACGCAAATGGTTGTTGGTTGCAGTCATTGCCTGTGATTGCCTGAGATTCACGTCACGGCATGACTGCGGGGGCAACGGCCCGAGCCTCATGAAACAGGGCGAGCCGCACGCCGTGGGCAACGGCCACCAGAGCCTCAGAGAGGGTGTGGCGCGTGCCGTGCTGCGATTTACTATGCGTATCTTTTCCGGCCCTAGCGGCTCGGGAGCTCCCTGCAATGTCTCTGTCAACTCCGTAATCCTTGTACCGAAGGCGGCGAGTAATTTTAGGTTTGAAAAGTACTCCTAAGGTGATGTAGAGACGATCCAAGAGTTGATGGTGATGAACGCGTCGATCTTAAAAATACTCTTCGGCATACGAAACGCATACCTAGCTTTTGGATTGTTATCGTAAAATCCGGTGAATTCGCTAATGTTCTCTGCATCCCACTATGAGGAGAATTCAGAGAGCTCATCGAGAAATTTCTTTATGTATCTCTGCTCTTGCAATATCCTAGTCAATCGAAGTAGGGGAGGGAAAGCCGGATTTTTGAGCTATTAAGCATTTCGAGGGCTAAAAGTGGTTTAAGAACCGGAGCACACGGAACGTAGCGATACAACGGAGCTTCTCTAACAGAGACAAGGACGGAAGTGGATATCAGTAAGATGGGTTGAGGCAGCCTTGAGGGAATACAGTCTACTAAGGCTAGATTTAGAATAGGCTAAGCTGCAGGGTTGCTTGAAGTATGCCTTAGCGTATATGACTCGTTGGGGTGGGCAGCACTGGCGAGCCTGGAACCCGACTCATAGGCCAGTAGCGCGGCATATTTTCTGTTCACTTCTGGATGATTGCGAACTAGTAGCGGAGATGGTCAACTCGCACCAGTCATATCCTTCGAGGTTGTCCACTTCATCCCCGCAAAATGATTGTTCCAACCAGTCAACATTTGTCCACCATCTCGTTTCGTTCTTGCTCGCATTCCTTGGCCACGATTGCCTGGAAAGAAAAAGGAGAGAAAACAATTGTGAGATGCATGGCAATGCGAGGCTAAGTCATCTTCTCATTATCCCGCCCACCGATGTAAGAGGTCGGTGAAAGTCGTCATCGGAGAGACACAGTCAATGTGTGAGAGTTAACAAGAAGCAGCAACAGCAGCAGCAATGCTGTGGCTACATCGCAATGCAGAAACGCCCTCCATAGCGCAATGCAGATCAAGCGGCTATGGATTTGGTTGCAGGGGATGCGATAGAAAGGACGAATCAAGATGGTGAGCAATCGCTGACCACTTGGGACGTCGGTAGACCTTATTGAGAGGCGACTTTGCAAGTGGCCAAATTTGTCTTGCAAAGCGAGAGAACGCCTTGGTGACGCTAACAGAGAGGGCGGCCGACCCACTCCGGGTCACAGGGTTGCTTGGGAGGCGTTAAGATTCTAGGCCATAGATGAAAGCACCAGAGTATACGTGAGACTGGAAGATGCTGGGCGAATGCGGGGAGCGCCAAGATTTCGAGCATGCCTTCAGCCGCATCCAGTTTCCGTGTAGCGTGCAGAACTGGCGGGCGGCTTTTCGTTCTCGCAATCCGTCGACACCCAAGCCCGGTCAGGACATTAGCATTAGCAATAGAAGTACCTTTGGCACCAGGTATCAGCACAGTGGCGCTAGTTGCGCATGGATGGGTACTGTAATGGAGAAGGCGAGAGGGAGCCACCTTCAACCTTGGGGTGCAGCGGAGCCTACGAGGCAATGTAATTCAATATGTGCGAGAAAGCCAGAGAACAGGGGCGGATTGTTTCGGTGGACGCGTTTCAGCTCATCGACTATGGAATACGATGAGGAAAGAGCTGAAGACGACAAAGGTTTTAGCAAAGGAGAGAGTGGCGGTTTTGCGACACGGCGTCACATAGGACAGGCTTTCGAGATAGAGGGAAATGCGGTATTGTATTTGCAAGCACCCATTATCGCAGAACGCAAACAGGAAGATAACGACGAGAATTTTCGCGAGGGCCGACGTCCCTCCAGAGTCCGACAGCTAAATTCATCTGGACGAGCGGTCAGTGTACGCTCATTCAACCCGGAGAAGGACTTACGGTGGATATCAAACAAGCCAAGGTCCTAAGCTCTATCATATGCCATCTTAATCTCCTTCCGCACCCAGACACTTCCTAGCCTATCCCTCCCTTCCCCATGCTCTCTCGCCCAGCCTTCGCTCGGTAGTGTGGAATTGTAGGACGAATTCTGCCGTCCGCTGCTGCACATCGACTCGCCATCTCCCGCATACACCGTTGTGGACAGTTCAATGCCCTGCTCGGGCAGTAATCTCAAGGGATGTTCTGAAATGCTTGGTGCCTTGGACGTACTTTGGCTCGATATGGTATTCAGAGCGCTCCAATTTCTCAATTTGGACCACTTGCCTTCTCGTCCGTTCGATGTACCTCGGCCCGTGCGGCTCGTCACTGGAGAATAGGTGTTGTTGCCATCGCCGGCTGAGCGTTGTGATCTGGGGTTTTCAGAGTTTATTGTACTGCCATTGATGGGAATGGTCATGTTGAGGAAACCGGTCTGGAGATGTGACAGAAAGATTTGAATACGCGGGAGTGTGGCATGGTTGATGGAGAGGTGGACGACAATTTGATCCATTACGGCCCAGAGAAGCTGAGATCCTGGAACGCAGATAGTTAATAACGGGAGACGGGTAGAGAGATAGATATTGTGATCTTGGTAAAGATAACAACTTAACGTTGGGGACTGTCTTACGCGTCTGATCTTCCGACTGAAGCGCCTCATGAATGACAAACATTCTGCCAACGTCGGCGATGCATACAGCAAAGCGTGACACAAACAGCCACATCACAACGTGTTTGGCATGCTTTGTTATCCGTAACTTCCAAAGAACTGGTATAATCCAGAAGGCGAGTAAAGCGTCAGTTACGATATTGGAGATGGTAAGTGGGTAGTACACGTTGCCATGTGTAGAACAATTTTTTGGACTCAGTACCCAAGGACGCGGCAACTGGCACTGAAACCCTATAAGGAAGAAGGCGACAATGCAGTACGTTGCAAGTGCAGGTACAAGCCATTTGACAGTTCGCGGTCCTAATTGCACTGGATCGATACGCTTAAACATCAGAAGAATAGACAGTTTGGAGCAGGCAAGAGCGATGACGCCTAAGAACTGTGTTGCCCAGAAGAGCTAAGCTTTGTGTTAGTATGGCCCAGGAGGCATCAGGGTTAACGTACCTCGAAGTAGCGCTCCACCGTGTCGTCATCTAGCTTTTGCTGGTGCCGTCCTAGGCCCGCTCTTACGCAGAAGTGGGACACAATCGAGGTGGTTATGCCGAAGCACTGAGTCGTCAAATGAGCGAAAATAGAGGCGGAAATAGGCATTGGAGCTTACCAGGGCCAATGCGAAGATGAGGTCATCCGGCTCATAACGGAGGAGCTTTTGCCGGTGTGTTACCATACGAATGGTGGTAAAAAGGATGCTTGCGGCGGGAAGAAAAATAGATACGATAGTGTTGATAGGCCCACGGTCGTCATCCGTGAGTGCGGCTATGGGTTGAAAGGTGCCTGCCATGGCAATGTAGTACAAGTAGAGATGGTGTCGACAACATTAGGCCCGAGGCCACGGTACATATTCTTTGCCGACCCATTGGGGTTCTGTCATGGAATTCTCGGAAGCAGCCACTTCCTGGGATGCCATGTCCAACCAGTCGGTATCGAGCACGGTCAGCATCTGGGATCGGTCTGAGGTGCGGGTCTGATTCGCGCAAGGTTGCTTTTTGTATTTGCGACACGGGGGGCCTGCGGTGACCATGACTTGGCATCGGGGACAGACTTCGGGCGAGACATGTTGGACTGCCTCACACCCGAGTGCCAGACAAAGAGAAGAGGGCCCCCAACGGCTAGCTCATTCCGCCTGCTGTGTCTCGGCTTGCACGAAGGTTTGACAGACGGGCAGGGGCAGCGGGGAGTGGGGCTGACGGCTTGGGGCTGGACGGCTTGGCTTGAAGCTGGAGAGTTTAGAGCTGGAGGGCTTGGAGCTAGAGAGTTTAGAGGCGGACGTCTTAGAGCTGGACGGTTCTGGTCCCGGTGCCGCGCCGGTGTGCCATAGCGGAAGCGAGATGTGAGTGCGGAGTGCAGAGTGCAGAGTGCGGTCCAATGGAGCCCCTGCACGACGCAGTAGATCAGCACGTGATCGGGCACTTTTGCTTGGCGGGAACCAACTCGGGTGAATAACCGCGGGTGGGGGGGGGGGGGGGGCCGCGGGGGGGGGGGGGGGGACCCCCCCCCCCCCCCCCCCCCAAAAAGCCCCCGGGGCCCCAAATGGAACGGGGGGGGGGGGGGGGTGGTGGGGGTGG